>JARHVA010002107.1:1620000-2132500 GCA_037957365.1 Torreya grandis | reverse complement strand
ATAAAAGTGATTCATAAAAAGGAATATGATCTAAATAAGGAGTTTGAGGCTCTACATGGGTGTTTAAAAAAAAATTTGAAGAGATAAGGCACACAAAACAAATGAGAAAGTGCTTAATAAATAGTTACATCAAGGACCTAGTATACCTTGACTAGTGAACACACAACTTGGGATAAAAGTGAAACACATTGATCATATAAATAAGGCTATATGAATGAAAATAAAAATGGTCCAAGAATCCCAAAATATTGTTACCAATCCTTAGGACTAATACAAAGATATTTGTCCATTACAAATATTGGGTACTTATTTGAGAAAGTAGGTGGCACTAGATAGTATGTGATAATGAGACCTCCTATCCCAATCCATTAGCCTACTGAATACCAATGGACCTTAGCTCTATCATGATGGAAATGTTGGATTTTTATCTTAGATTAAGATAGGAAATGTGCCAAATAAATGCTAAACCATTTTGGTGTGATTTGAATTTTAAGATTTTTTTTGCCTTTTAATCATTGGATTTTTCTTATGTGATAGGTATTTTATCAATTTTGTATTTTTATATTCCTCATCCATATGGATTTAGAAAACTAATCATGACTGAAATAGGTAATCAAACACAAGAAATATTAAACTTGGATACTATAGTAGGGGACATAAAGATCATGTTGTTTAAATACTCCTAGGCATACCCACAGGTCAGTGTGTGACCTCAAAACTAACCTAGATGTGCCCCAAATGATAGAAAAATAAGGGACTAATCAAGATAATGAGAGATTGATTTATTTTAATAATGAATAAAATGATGTTTATTCTATTATCTGATCATAAGGTGTTGAAGTGGTGTTATAAAAGGGTATGGTTTATGCTATAATATATATGTCAATAGGAAGATATATGAACATACAAGGAGTTTGGCACAAGCATCAAATAAAATTAGTAATAATACTAAAAGAGAAGGAATATAAATAGTCATCCCAAGAATAAAGGGAATATAAATTCTCATAAAATATCCCCAAATGTATGAAGTAAAAAATGATAAATAAATCCCCAAGGAGATACCTAAGCTCCAATATAAAAACAAAGACCTAAATTAAGTGTCAAAGAACCATTCAAAGAAATAATAGGATAAATAATATTTGATTAAAGTAAATGCTAAAAAAATAAAAATTGTTTATGTTATGTACCTAGGGATATGATATATTGATGTATATGGGTTGATGGAGATGCCAACATGTGGCACACATCCCCTTAATTAGTTATATGGGTACAATATATTAAGATAATAGAGTAACTTGTGGAAGTAGTACATTGGGTAATGGTTAGCCTACATTGGGATTAAGAGGTTATCCATTCATGGGTTAGATAGATGTGTGTGTGTGTGTGTGTGTGTGTGTGTGTGTGTGTGTGTGTGTGTGTGTGTGTGTGTGTCTGTGTGTGTGTGTGTGTGTGTGTGTGTGTGTGTGTGTGTGTGTGTGTAGGAGATGATTATCATGATAAAGATATAAAGTAAGCATTAAGTCTTCTATTGTAAGAGGATATTGGAGGTTGTCCCCTCAAAGAGACATTGTGGATTTATTCCTTCCTAAAGGAGTATTATCTGGTGTTTCCCTACCTTAAGGGTATTTATGCATATTTTGAATATCAAGATCATATCAAGTGGTATCAGAGCTTTGATTTGGGCAATTTGTGGAGTGAAACCCTAGTTTTTTTAATCATCAATAACCTTTGATTGGTTCTAAATTTTTTCACAAATATTTTATTAGATATGGATAATAATTCAAATTAGTCACAGTAAAAAAATAGAGATTTTTTGATTTGTTTTGAGGGAGTTATTGCTATTTTAGGGTTTATAATAATTTCACTATATCTTCCAAAATATAGGGAATTTTTATTCACAATTTTTAGTAGAGATGTAAGAAGATATAAGAGAAGCACAATAAAAATTTCAGAATTGTTTGAGTTGTTTTAAGTGATTTGTTATGATTTTATGGATCAGTTTTGACATTTTAGGGTTTCATGAACCTTAATTTTTTTTGTGGATCATGGAGTTGCAAACATTTTCAGGGGAAGATGATATTGATGCTAGAGAATGGTAGATCCTTCTGGAGAATCATGATAGAAAAACTTTTGGGCAAAGACAATTGCTTCCTTTTTTGTTTGGGCTTGTACCAAATTAGTTTGATCAATTGAGCTGTATAGAAAGGTTTTCTTCATGGAAAGAAATGGAACAGATCTTTTTAGATTGTTGGGCTATAAAACAAGAAGTAGAAAAAGAAGAAGCATCAGAAGAAGAAGAAGAAGCAGAAAAAGAAGAAGAAGAAATAGAAGAACAAGAAGAAGAACTAGATGAAGCAATAGAAGAAGTAGATGAAGAAGAATAAGAAGATGATGATGATAAGGGTTCAAATAATTTGGCTCCAAAGAAATCTGAGTCAACTTTTCAATTTCATGGATGCATTCAAAAGAGGGTTGTTGTGTCCATAAACCCTACCAGTAAGTATAACTTCATCAACATGAATGTATCCAAACATCTGCATGTTTAAGAAAAGAATATCAAAGAGGTTCAAGTAGATTGTAAGAATATTTCAATGTTTAAAGATTTGAAGATCATTATGGAAAAATATGTATTGAATTCAGATTTTTGTGATTTAGATATGGATGATATGGATATAGTTCTTGGATATCCATGGTTAGAGACTTTGAGAATAATGAATATTAATATTCAGAAAAAGTTCATGAAGTTTTGGTATAGGAAAAAGAAGATCACTTTACAATATATCATAGTGAAAAAGGCACCAATAACAATCTAGGTAGATTATGAGGATGAGATGGAAATAGGTGATGAAAAACATGATGAAGATTTAGATGATATAGATAAAGACACACTACAAATGAGCACTTCATCTACTTAAGAGACAAAGAAGGAAAAGGTGGAAGAGGTAGAAGTGAAGGTGGATAAGGTCAAAGTATTGGAAAAGGTTGAGGCATATAGACACCCACATCATCATGAGAGGAAACAATCATGGAACCAGGTGAAGAAGTGTCATAATAACAATAATTTTTTCTATACAAAAAATAAAATTTCCAATCATTATGGATATGCATGGAATCCAAAGAAAAAATACTATGGCACATGGAATGAATGGGGGAATCACTATGACTATGCATGGAAGAATACCTACTATGGTCATGGTTGGAATCAGAGTAGCATAACAGAATATGATACATGGAATAAAAAGAGGGATAATTATGCTTGGACACTAAAGTAGTATAATTATGATAATAAATACAAATAGAGGAGCACAATGGATTTTAGACACAAGCTTGGAGAGATATCACCTATCAAGATCACATATGGATGGTTAGATGATTGAAATTAGATACAGGTGTGCAATGATTTGAAGCACACTCATTATTTGGTTTCTTCTTATGTTTCAGGGATGAAACATGTCAAAGAGGGAAGTAATGCTATGTACTTAAGGATATGATATATTGATGTATATGGGTTGATGGAGATGCTGACATGTGGCACACATCCCCTTAGTTATTATCATGTCCCCTTTTCAGTTGACATGTTCTGAGTTCATGGTTAGCCTATTATGTGACCCTCGTAGGCTGATAGGATGGTTAGAGGGTCTTGATGGAGATTGATGTGGCTTCATTTAGCAAAATTTTTTGAGTTGGCTTTCATTTGGGCTCGATTGGACATGTATTGAGGGTGATATTAATATTTGATTGATTTAATCAAATATTAATTATTTGGTCTAATTTTAATTTAGAAACCCTAATTCTAATTTAAGAAAAAAACCCTAATTAGGGCAAGCATATCTTTTGAGGGTATTAGGGTTTCTCATGGAGGCCATTATTGATTAGCCATTGATGATTGATTTTGATATTGAAAGAAATTCTTTTGTGAAGACTAAGCAAGGGGTTCCAAGATTCCATTTGCAGTGGAGAACGTCAACTCTTCATTGTGTGCGATTTAGAGGCTGTGAGATATCAACTGATTTATTACCAAATTGAGAGATAGCTTCATACAGAAGTTATCACAGAGGTATACAGATTTGAGAGGTAACTTCATCCAGAAGTCACAGAGCTTTCCAAGTATTTCTTTATTTAGTTTTTGATTCAATAAATTATACAGATAGAGATCTTTTGTATTAGAGACATATATTTTTAGATCAGGGGTTGAAAATAGGCAGGTTGTGCTTAATTGGCGGCTGTACAAAGTCTGTACAGGTCCATATAAATCTATGCAGACACCGACCTCGGTAGACAGAGATCCCCAGTGACCGACATCGGCTGACTGAAGACCGACGTTGGTAGAGAAGGACCTACAGTGACCGACGTCGGTAGCATATCGATCGATGCTGGTGATTGTGTGTTCAACACAGTAGGTTGAGACTTTTAGATTTGGGGTCAATCTCTAGATTTGCAAAAGCCTAAGGTTTCAAGACAGAATATTTCACATTATTTTATTTGTATGACAAAGACTCAATTGTGTAATCATCTAGAAAAACAAGTGATAAGATCTTTGATTTGCTATTGAGAGATTATATTGTGATTTATTTATTCATATTTGAAATTATTTTGGCCAAAAGTGTATCTTTGTTCAGAGCTATTTGTGTTTAGATATTCCCTACTGAAAGGGGATATTACAGTGGTATTAGAGCTAAATCTTGCCATCATGAGGGTGTGACAATCTTATGTAGCCATAAGAGTTGGGACCACACAGGTATAACACGCACAATAGAGCCTTACTTGAAGGTACCCAATTGTTAAAATAGCAACAGATTATCATGAGTGACAGATGTGAGGGTAGCCCACCTAGGGGCCATAGGTATGATGCTGATCAGGACACCAGAGAATTTCACCATGCTATGATGACAAGCCAACAGTAGATGAATCAGACACTATAGGCACTTATGACTATGATAAGTGGGATGAACGCACCTAATAGATAGAATGGGGAATAAGTTGATAATAGGAGTGCTACTATTAATCAGAGACCCCATCAGACCCATTCTAGGACCACTGATAGACCTACATGGCCTACGTTTGTACAGGACAAACCAGAGGCTCCAACAGAAGAGGTGGCAGGTGATTTCCTATTTACAGACACCCTCATGGCTGCAACTGATGAGTGGAACTTATTAGATCCTCATGTTTAGGAGAAGATGTCCTTTGATCATTTTGTTACTCTGAGGAGAGAGCACTACAGATTAGTTAGATAGGATAGGAGGCCTAGAGTTTAATTCAGTGAGCTAAAGAAGGCTACTGGTAAGCTTTCTTTGACTACTTTTAACGGCAGCAGCAAGATGACAGCTCAAGCTTGGGTTCATAAGCTTGACACCTTTTTGGCATTGAGACCAATGTCAGAGATAGAGGCCATAAAATACGCCACTTTGCACTTGGATGGAGTAGCACATGATTAGTGGTACCATGGTATGGTAACACTTCAGCATAACTAGGTGACAGAGTACCAGGACTTTGTGGATAGATTGGTTGAGCAGTTTGACAGGAAGGATCCTGAGGTTTACTTTTGAGATTTGGCACAGTTGAGACAAACAGGTAACTTGGAGTCCTTCATTGGTGAGTTTCAGAGAGTGGCAGTCATGGTGCCCAATATTTCTGAGCATAGATTGGTAGTTCTCTTCATGGATGGATTGACAGAACCATTGAGAGGTTGGATCAAAGCCTTTGATCCTCCTTCATTACAGGTAGCTATGAAGAAGGCACGTAGTATGGAGATGGCAGCCCCATCCCATAAATTTAACTCCAAAGGCACTTCTTCATCTAGAGACCATAAGTGTTCCAACACAGATATAGAGAGACTGGATTTTAACATAGATAAATCAGGTGTAAAGAATGATTCAAAGGCCAATCCAACAACACCACCTTTGGATCATGAGGTGTTTAATGATCTATGCAGGAAGAAGCTTTACTTTTACTGCAAAGGTCCATATGATATCCATCATGATTGCCCTTTGAGGCCTAAGGGCAAGGCAAATCGTGTGATGTGGGCATATTATGAGGATTCAGATTCAGAGGATTCCAAATAGTAGAATAGTTCTGAGGGGGTAGAGGTAGAGTCTTCAGGGCCGAAGGTAGAGGTAGAGTTAGAGCTTCACATACAGGAGGCACGTCTATCCAACATTCAGTCAGATGAGTCATTCAGACTCCATGGAGTTTTGGCAGGGCAGAAGGTTATCACCCTTCTTGATATAGGAGCCACAAATAATTTCATAGATGCTAGATTTGTGGAGAAGCATGGACTCACTACCAAAGATTTTGAGGGCATCAGAGTGAAGGTAGCTGATGGTCACACTCTTAGGTGTGAGCGTATGATTAGAGACCTCCCATTGTGCTTGAACAACTATGATTTCAAGGCTGATTATTATGTGGTAGACATGGGGGACATAGACTTAGTCTTGGGTATGAAGTGGCTTAATTAATTTGAGGAAGTTACTCTTCATCTCAAGGACATGGAGGTTCACTTTGATGTTGATGGGAAGACACAAATTCTTAACACAATACAGGGCAGCAGCTTCAGATATATGTTTTTTCATCAGATGGAGATGCTCATACGACATGACATGATAGAGTGCGATGATGAGTGCACATTGGCACCAACACAGGAGAGATATGAGGATGAGCTTGGTCTTGAGGTGAGTGCAATTCAAGAGTTATCACATGTGGTAGGGACTTAGCTTTTTGTTATAGTCGGGTCACAGGTTGATGATGATATGACTATTTCTAGCCTTCACAATCCAGTTTTAGATATTATTTAGCTAAGGAGTTTGCTTGCTAATTTTCATTTATGGATTGAATGTTGGGGTGCTTATCTTAGTACCAGAGATGATGTGACACCAATTGATGGACATGGCATGGAGTTCATGTTAATTGACAGCGGTGGAGATCATGACTACATTTGGGATCCAGGTGGATTGATTGATTTGTCATTCAGCGATTGCTTGAGGGCAAGCAATTTCAGGAGGGGCGGATTGTCATGTCCCCTTTTTAGTTGACATGTTTTGAGTTCATGGTTAGCCTATTATGTGACCCTCATAAGCTGATAGGATGGTTAGAGGGTCTTGATGGAGATTGGCGTGGCTTCGTTTAGCAGAATTTTTTGAGTTGGCTTTCGTTTGGGCTCGATTGGACATGTATTGAGGGTGATATTAATATTTGATTGATTTAATCAAATATTAATTATTTGGTCTAATTTTAATTTAGAAACCCTAATTCTAATTTAAGAAAAAAATCCTAATTAGGGCAAGCATATCTTTTGAGGGTATAAGGGTTTCTCATGGAGGCCATTATTGATTAGCCATTGATTATTGATTTTGATATTGAAAGAAATTCTTTTGTGAAGACTGAGCCAAGGGTTCTAGGATTCCATTTGTAGTGGAGAACATCAACTCTTCATTGTGTGTGATTTAGAGGTTGTGAGATATTAGTTGATCTATTACCAAATTGAGAGATAGCTTCATATAGAAGTTCACAGAGGTATACAGATTTGAGAGGTAACTTCATCCAGAAGTTGTCACAGAGCTTCCAGGTATTTCTTTATTTAGTTTTTGATTCAAAAAAATTATACAGATAGAGATCTTCTGTATTAGAGACATAAATTTTTAGATCAGGGGTTGAAAATAGGTAGGTTGTGCTTAATTGGCGGCTGTACAAAGTCTGTACAAGTCTGTACAAATCCACGTAGACACCGACCTCGGCAGACAGAGATCCCCAGTGACCGACATCGGCATAGAAGGACCTACAGTGACCGATGTCAGTAGCATATCGACTGATGCTGGTGACTGTGTGTTCAACACACCAGGTTGAGACTTCTAGATTCAGGGTCAATCTCTAGATTTGCAAAAGCCCAGGGTTTCAAGATAGAATATTTCACGTTATTTTATTTGTATGACAGAGACTCAATTGTGTAATCATCTATAAGAACAAGTGATAAGATCTTTGATTTGCTATTGAGAGATTATATTGTGATTTATTTATTCATATTTGAGATTATTTTAGCCAAAAGTGTATCTTTGTTCAGAGCTATTTGTGTTTAGATATTCCCTACTGAAAGGGGATATTACAGTTACTTATATGGGTACAATATATTAGGATAACAGAGTAACTTGTGGAAGTAGTACATTGGGTAATGACCAGCCTACATTGAGATTAAGAGGTTATCCATCCATGGGTTAGATAGATTTATATATAGGAGATGATTATCATGGTAAAGATATCAAGTAAGCATTGAGTCTTCTATTGTAAGAGGATATTGGAGGTTGTCCCCTCAAAGAGACATTGTGGAGTTATTCCTTTCTAAAGGAGTATTATATGGTGTTTCCCTACCTTAAGGGTATTTCTTTATATATTGAATATCAAGATCATTACAAGTGGTATCATAGCTTCGATTTGGGCAATTTGTGGAGAAGAAAGATATATACAAGTCATCATAAATTCTATAATGAAATCTAATGTCAAATGTAACCAGGGGTCAACATGAAAAATAATATGATATGGCACAAATAAGTAATCACAAATATTGGTATATATTTAGACATACATCATCACTAACATCAGATACATATTATAGTAACTAAAACCTACCTATAATCATAGTCTCATATATATTCTCAAAGAGTCATGCAAGTACAATCAGGTCTCAAATCCCTATGGAGGATGTAATAATACTAAAAGGAGGAAGATGCAGCACTTATTGTGAAGGATAATGAATGAAATTTACTTAAATTAGTGTGTTAATAGAATCCTTTAATATATAAGGAGGCAAAGGTAGATTAAAAGGTTGAGCCTTTATTGAAGAATGACCTTGGGAATACTACTGAGAAGGTAAAGACACAAGCCTTAAAAAATTATGGAAATGTTGTCAGAGTATTATACATTTATCTATATGGTTTTTATCACACTAATGCCAAATATACTAGAATTTCCCATGCTTGGAGATATGCTTTAGTGATATCATAGGTGGTGGTAGGTTATGGTCAATAATAGTGGGTCTAAATATACATGTTTATGTCATGAAAACAAAAATGGTACATAGAGTGGTGTGTTTAAATATTTGTGTCAAGGTATGATCCTTATAAAAAAAATTAGGATAATAATCTCCTGTATGCTCAACATTCCTTAGCCCAATGACTAGTTATATTATTAAACTCACAATATGGATAATCTACCCATCATGTAGGTAGGGATTCATGTTGTAGTCTGGATGGAACCTCATCAAATAAATAATCAGCATTGAAATGTATAATTATAATTTCATGTGTAGTTGTTATAGATAAATCATGAGGAGACTACTATGGTGTAGGTCAAAGTAGTGTAGCTAACATCTTATGAGAAAAGAAGATTGAATGATTAGAAACTATGGCAAACCAATATGGTCCTATCATGGAGAATAATTTGAAGAGGATCACTGATGAATAAAGTAAAATGTGAAGAATATGGTACATAATCCATAACATACTTGTGAATGTTAATCAAAGGATAAATATTATAAAGTGTAGTAGAAAGAGAAGGAACAACATCAACTAAATGAATAAAATGTTAATGTATAGAAAACATGTAAGAATGATGTAAGTAAGATTGATATAAAAGGAATTTTTTATCCTAGTATTGGGAATAAATAAGTAAGAATGGGTCATATAAATAGTAACCAAAATTGTAATTAAGGGTATGAATATCAGTATGGAAACATAGCTATCAAATTGATAAATTCATTAGTCTATTTATTGCAAGAGTGAGGTCATAAGGGGGTAATTGATTAATAATTATATAAAGGAGTTTTAATATTTTAATATTAATACTAATCTAAATAAGGTAATCATCATAAATATATAATAGGTTAGGTTGAATGTTACTCAAAAATTTTAGGTGTCCATTATAAACATGGTTAGAATTAATGAAATAATTTAGATGATGTTCACAAAAAAGAAATGCTAAGAAAAGGTTCAAATTTAGGTATTTTAAATTCACCATGTTCTTATAAATGATTTAAATCCCATGGTTTGGTATCACTTTGAATATTGTATGTATAACCATTGTGGGGATATTTGACCAACTACTTATGAAATAGGTGATGTCTCTCATGTGATGAGTCCATGGTCAACCAAGTAAAATTTTATAGGTGAGTATAAGTTTCAAAATCATGACCTTAACTCTAAATATGATGGAAGGGACCATGATAGGGAGACAAACATAACCAACAGGAGGAATCTATCTTATATCATAATTTTATTAAGTGATTTTGGTAAATTTAAGATTATATTATAGGTATCCAAGGGTTTTATAAAGTCAAGGGAGGTGACACAAGTACCTATCACTTCATCATAAAAGGCGCATTTGAATTTAATGTCACCAAATTGGATAATAAATTTTTTATAGGGATATCATCCACACAATGTAAAATTTCATCAATGATCATAGAAGGAATAGGAAATTTAAGTGAGAGATAGGAATTCATATTTTCATCAACTTGAATGGAAATTTATTCACACTATTGAGTGATACTATTATGAGACTTGTGTGATTTAATTTTTAAGGGATTTATGGAATGTGAAACCCTATTTTTTTAAGAGTTGAAATATTGAAATAGGGAATAAATATAGTAATAAATATAATCATTGATTTGTGAAGTTATTGATTTATTTTAGTATTTTATATATATATATATATATAAGTGACCCATAAAAAAAGTACTTAGCTAAAAACTAATTGAGACAGATGAGTAGTAGGCTAAAAATTGTTATATGAGTTGGGTAGAATGTCGTGAGTAGGAATATGGAGTTAGATACCCTCCAAGATATAAATTTAGTCCTTTAGATAGTATCACACCATGATAGTGTCTTCAAGAACATAGTAGTGTCCTCATGTAATAGGGGTAGTGAAATTATAGGTATACCTTTAGCTGGACTTGAGATGCATGTGCCTCTGTAGAGGAATGTTAGTTCATTATCTATAACCTATTTTTGCTAATTTATATGAAAAATCCTAGGCTTCCATATTTTTAAATATATTTGAGAATCAAAAGTGAAAAATATTGGTGTTATTATGGTAGGTTGGATGTGACCTAAACACCCCATGTGTTGAGTGTTGCCTACATACTAATACTCTAGGGTGGGATCAAGCTTGATGTAGTTATCCTACTTAAGTGTTTGGTGCAAGTGTAAGTTAACACTAGTATGAGTGCTTATTTAAGTGATTTGAGTGTGACTTGAGACTATAAATCTAAGTTTCCTAAGATAAGAGCTATTGTAGATGGTTACATAAATAAGTAGGGAAGAATAGGGATAAATAACCTTTATTTGCATAATTTTTTCTATGTTTTTTGAGAGTATTTACATCTAATTTACGTATAATGGATAAGTGAGTGAAATTGATGTATATATAGCATTATGGTTTTCATCAAGATGTGAAATAGGACTAGGTTGACCCAAATTTGCATTAGGGGATGGAAAGATATTTGTTGGAGGGGTAAGGAGTAAAGGGATACTAGCATCATCCCTTGGTCACTAGCATAGTATGTTAGTGTCCAAAGGGTTGTGCTATTGTCCAAGTGGAAAATATAGTTTTTAGAGGGCCTATGTGCCTTGGAAGTGCCTTAATGTTACTTTTTGTATGTTTGGGAGTGGTTTGACCTACATGAAATCTAGAATAGGATCAAAAGGGGCCCTAAGATAAGTCTAAGGATAATCTAAGGCAAGGTGGTCTCAAGTGACACTCATTACACTAAAGTGACATTTCAGATAACTACATTCCCCCCCCCCTCTTCTTTATTCTATAAATGCATTAAATTGAAATGACTGGGATAAACTAAGAGTAATGTACCTAGACTTACCTAAAAAGTGAATCCCTTAAATCTTGATCTAAGTCTATGAATCATGCTTCATTGTGTATCCTTTAAGTGAAATATGAATGAATCAGTCCTTAATATATGTCAAAATTAAAGAAAAAAATTAGTAAATAGATAAGAAAAAGAGGAAAGGAATGAATACACTTTTTTGGTTACATAAACCAATGCTAAAACCTAGTGACATCTTATGTGTGTAACTAATGATAAAATGATGAATAGTTTGGACTGAATTGATGACTTGATTAATCACCACGTGTGTGTGGGTCAATAAATCAAGCTATCATTAAACCCATATTTTTACACCCCTAATCAGTGGATCATAATCTATGAATAACTTGGATTAGACTGATATCTTATTTAACCCTCCTATTTAGGTGGCTCAATAACTCAAGTAGGCTATGACACCATCACTACCTGCCCATGTGAAGTAGATGCATTTGAAATTAAAATTGTGTAATGTAACTGAATCTGTGTGATATAAATGAAATTATGTACGATGGATTTAGGTCCACTTATAAACTATAAAAATTAAAATAGTTTAAGGGCCACTCAAGAATGTAGCTCAGGTACTTTGTGAGAATTAAAAATGCTATAGATAGATTAAGGCATCAATCTAGTGAGAAACCTAGTGAAAATAGTGTATGTAGTATACAATGTGGAGAATGGCAAGGACCTCCCATTATATTTAAGAGTAATGGTGTCAAACTAAATATATGGGAATGATGTGATATGCACATGCCCTCAATTTTAATATTTATGCACATAGATTATGGACCAAGTCATAATAATCTGTCTGAGTATCTTAAACTAAAGTGGGAGTGATCATGCTATTCATGATCCCCCAAACTAAACAAACCTATGTAATTATGTGAAAAATTGAGCATAAAATGATCATAACTAATAATATGTTACTAAAATTATGCAAACCTAGACTATAATTATTTTGACTTTCTAACAATTTTGGAATTTCACATTTTTGGGGATACAAGATAGTAATATAACCCCTTAGATAATAATGCACCATGCTGGTGTCCATTATGCCGTGATAGTGTCCAGCTATATTATTTCTATGAAAAACAAAAACTGATATATGTATGACTATTTTTCATTATGTTCTCTTTATTTAGGTCTCTATAATATGTCTACATACTACAAACCATGTTATGAGTGCACTTAGATGGCATGATCCTTGTGACAAACCCTTATGAATTCCCCCTCTTTCAAGGGGAGTTGTTGAGATTATGTAATTACAATACTCAAAATAAAATCTCTACATTATATGTGTTATATTGAAAAAATATAATATCTACATGATAAACCAATATAATATGTATACATGACATCAAAATGTAAGATAATTTGAGCATAAGTTCATTATGTGCAATATATGTTAAATCTAACATTCACATGATTGTCAAGATAATATAATAATGTAAGTATCCATATGAACATAAAATTTGATTATAATCTATGTAACTACCTAAAGGGATGGGTCATGATGTCCATCAAGGAACCCAATAAGGAATGGGAGATTCATGAGGTCCCTCATGGCATCAAAAACTAAGTGTGAAAACAATATGCAAAAGATAAGTGTCATGGGCATGATGCATACATTGAAGCATACATACAAACACTTCAAGCACACAAAGAATGCCAAGGGAACATAATACAAGGTACATAAGAATTGTCACTAATTTTGAGAAAGAGAAAACATATAAAGACATGTTCAAATGTTTGCATATGTGTAGAACAAGCAAGGTTGGTTTAGAGCCACATGGAAGGACATGTTCTAATGTCTACATAAACAATAAATAAATCAAACATAAGGATGTGGGTAGATGTCTAAAGTATACACATATTGAAATGAAGTGGTTTAGATATGTATAATAATGATATACTAAAATGCCCTTGAATATATGTATAAGTAAAAAAACATAATCAAATATAAGCTAGTAAATCTAAAAAACAAAGTATGCATAAACATGTGGTACAAATTTGCATAAGAGTAAAGATATATATAAGATGAGTATATATTAGTACTAGGCAACAAAAGATTAATGTAGTATATTATGATCTATATTGAGAGATAAAAAATGCTAAATCTATGATATGTATTATAAAAGTATGTAACCTGGTGAATTGGGAACTGTGTGTAGGATGCCCTGAAAGGGTGAATGTATAAATGCTAAATTAGTGTGTCTCTATGAAGGATCTAAGTCTTATAATAATATACAAAAATTCAAAACTAACAAATGAAACATATACCTATGATAAAACTAACTATACTAACATAGATATCATATGTAGTACCTATCAAATAAAAGGAATGTAAACATGGAAATGCATACAATCTAAAATTTTGTATTTTCTAAGAAATATTTGAATGTTGTTATGTTTTTAACATGTTATATTATTTTTATTTTTTTTTATTATAATCTAAGTAAAATTAATCATGGAAATTAAACTATATACAAGGATCAAGGTAAGAGAAACTATGTACAAGATGAGAGATACTACTAACTAATTAGTCTCATAAGAGACTCAATATCAAGATGTTAAAATAATGGAAGAGTGACTACCCACATTGTGTGAGGAGGTACCTATGTAGTATGGATATGAATCTATGGATATGAATGAATACACCCTATGAGATATGGGGTTCTTGGGAATTCATCTAGTAGAAGAAGCTATGAATGGCATGGATGCTTTATTTTGAGTATCCAAGGAACACACTAACACTGATCTAGGTAGGAATGGGGTAGAGATAGGATCTCTAGAGTCCACAATATGTTTTTGATATAAGGGTACCCCTAATGAGGGTCTTCATGAGAGAGTATGTATGCATGGTAATTTAATATAATTAGACCTCACCACCACTAGTGGCTCAACTAGTATCTAAGGTATGCTAAATAAAGTTATATGTGGAGTTTTAACTAGTGAATATTGTGAAACTAGCTGTGGAATAGGTAAAGTATACTGATATGAAAGGACCTCAACTGTATCAACTTGATTAGCATGTATATACTTAAGGCATATGTGTATATTGGAATGGATGTCTTTAAGATATCATATACAAGGCCTAACCAATAACATATGAAATATGCTAGCACTATGTATGACTAAGAATATGGTGGCCACATATGTGGACCCAACCTATAATGTATGTATGAACTCCCTAATGGATCTTTTTAGATGTCCACTAAAACCATGAATAACTATATCTATTAGATAAATTTCTTGCTTTGAATAACCCAAGTGTTGTATAAGTGTGATAGTACACATGTTAATGTTTGACCTATTATCATTCAAATGGGAAGACTTGACCATTGGTAGTCAAGGTGACCATAGATAATCAAGGTGACCATTGGTGATCAAGGGTTAAAGGTTAAGTGGGGTAAAAGGGTAGGTTAGTGAGTTGGTTTTATCTATTTTAGATAAACTAACTCAGGGTCATGGTCAAAGGTCAGGTAATGGTCTGACCTAGGGATGTTTTGACATCTAGAACCATCATGTAGGGTATTCTAGTGTATACATTTTGCCCCATTTTATTATGCAATTTACTATAAAATAAAAATTGAATGTGGGTTAAATTTTTTGTTTCCTTAAGAATGGGAGGAGGTGTTCCCCCTCAAATTAGGAGTTGATGACATGAAATCAAATCAAGTGCAAGTTTGAGAAGCAATTTATTGTGAGTCATGAAGTTGGTGACAAAAGGGCTAGACATTTAAGTGTAAACATGTGTATAAAATGTGACTAAGGTGTGATAGTCAAGACCACACATAGACTAAGTTATCATGGTTGGTAAAAATAAAGGTCAACTTTAGAAGGACTGGTGATGAGATAATTGGGCTAAAACATTAGGCATAGTTGATCAAGTTATTCCTATCAAGTCTCCTAGATAGGGTCGATGTTTTCATAGGTATTAGAGGTAGGAAGTGATCTTATAAAAAAAATGGTCTATTTTGCACTAGGTGGTACAAATTCAAATATTCAATATGTAAATCTTGGTTAATATAGTCAAAAGGACCAAGGTAGGGCCATCACAAAATATGCAATAGATTAAGTCAAAATGGCCAACATCAAGGTGGACGTGGTTGGTATGGTAAGCAAAGAAGGTAATATCCAAATGTGGGCACTAATTTATTGGTGCCAAAATGTTGAAAAGAGGAGATCTTGACCATTGGTAGTTAGGGATCTCAAAATCAATCATTGCCAGTCACCCTAACCATTGATAGTCAAGGGGAAACCCTAAAAGTGTGGAGGGTAAAAAGTGAAAAAGAGATATCATTTTCACTTTTTCTTTTGACTCTCTTGAATCTTGTGCATGTGCAACATTGGAATTTTATACAAGAGTGTTGATGAGGTGGTTTTTGAGTGGTGGATTGGGTGGAGTTGATTATTGATTTGAACGAGCTTTGGATCAAGGATGCAAGGAGGATAAAGATGCAGCTAGATAGTAGGACCTAGGATTACAACTCAATGATGGTCAAGGAATGAGGTAGGGGCTGCCCTAAATTGATAGATTAATTTTTTTGGTCATTTTTGGTTTTGTTTAATTATTTTTTTTGGTTTGGGGAGAAGGGGGGGTGTTTATGGGTTTTGCCCTAGGTTTTATGTTGTAAGGTGTTTTGGTTGAATTTATAGGTAAAAATCAAAATTAGGTGGCGGGGGGGGGGATAGGTAGGTTAGGCATAGGGTAGAGAACAAAATGAGTGTGATTAATTATTAGATATGGGTGGTTTGGATTAGATTTATGTAGGTAGGGTTAGGGGTTTTACCATTGGTAATCACACATAGTGATCATTAGAAGTCATACCTGACTATCAATGGTTGTATTTAACTATCGATGGTTGAATACTAAGGGTAAAATGGTCAATCGATTGTTGATGATCATAGTGACTATCAATGATCGACCAAGTGAGATAGTGTTTTTTTTAAAAAGGGCTAAGGTAATAGGTGAGTTTAAAATGTTTTAGGATTATAATGATAAAGGTAACTTGGGTTTAGTGTAGGTTAAAAGAAAATCTATAGATATTGTTTGTATAGAGAAAATAGGTGCAACTAGGTAGGTTAAATGGGGTGAAAAGACATTATCCATGGGAAAAGTAGTTTATAAAAAACTAAGTGTGTTTGATATATTGAATTATGCAATCATGGGAGCAGATCTAGATGTGAGATTAGGTTCCTTGAATCTTTATGGAGATCTATCATGGGATGACAAATGATGACTAGGTGCACATGGAGGAGGTCAGCCTAAGGGTGATGATACACCTTCAACATGTACCATCATATGTGGTAATGATCATGGATCTTATTGAGAGATGGGTGTAGACACCTAAATAGTGTCTAACCCTTGGTCACCTTCCCCCTTGGTCCATTCCTAACCCATTCCTAAAAATTACTAATTTAAAATAATAAACTTATTTTGAATTAACCCCCTCCTTAGACACATCACCCATGACACCTCACCTAGGACACCTCGCCTTGGACTAATTCCCATCCTATGACTCACCCAAGACCAATTCTTACTTCTCTCTAACCGCCTAACAAACTCTCATGTGTATTTAGCCCAACCGTCGACATTCTCCAATGGATAGTGCACTTGGCAAATGAAAAACAGGCTTAGTGGCTCCTTTTGCCCATTCTAACCCCGCTGACGTCGGTCAAATGTCGGCCGATGCTGGCAGAATCGCTGATGTCAGTTATACTTAACCAAATTTTCTGACTCTTTGACGGATCCCAATCAGAAATCAGCTAATCTTTGGAATCAAATCACGAATCTTTGAATCTTCAATCTTCGACCATCCGTCAATCTAAAAAATCTCTCAGTCAAGCCTCTCACTCTCTCCCTCAGGTGCAGCAATAGCTTCAAGGTTCTCCATCAGTAACAAGGTCTCCACACAGGCTACATCAACAGTGGGTATGGGAATCATTAGTAGCACACCTTCAACAAGGCACAGGTAAGTATATTGTCTGTGTTTTCTTTGTGTTTTCTAGTCATTTACTTTTAAGTATTATGAATTAGATTCAGTATTCCCTCTCCCCAAACCAGACTGTTAACCAAACCAGACCAGAATCTTTACCTCTCCATCTTCTTATTGCCTCTGTCCTCTGTCAGACCATACACTCTATCCATTCAATCAGACTCTCAGACCCAGACCCCAGACCATTCAACCAAGCCCAAAACTTTGTCTCAAGACCACTCAAATAAACCCAGACCCTGACCATGGACCACAGACTTACCCAGACTTCATCCAAAGACCTTTGCCTCTACCGACGCCGATCACTACCCCAACCGACGTCGGCATATTAACCGACGTCGGCACCTTGACCAACCGATGCCGGTAGGACCACTGACGCCGGCGACTGTAACCAGTTTGACAGCTTCTTTCAAGTAAGCCTTTGCTTCCCTTTTTCATTCCATCTTTTATCATTTCAATTCTTTATCATTCTATTATTTATCAGACACTTATTTTTATTGATTAGTGGGTTTATATCCCTTAAGGAAGTCTTCATACTTCTGGGATCAAGCTTTCGCTTGGCAACCCACCATCTATCCATTTAACGCCTTCTTTTGTCCAAGTTTCTTTTCTTTGCAGGTGTCATTCCTCCACAGTCAAAGAGGAGTACTCATAGCATCTGGATTATGGTGCACAGACTATATCTAGGTACATCAAGCCTTAACCATTCTTTCTTAAGTTTCTTAATTCTTCCTTTGAATCTGAAAGCAAAATTTGAATAGAAACATTCTGGCACGCCCGGTGGGACCCCTTTAGGGCCTTCCTTGGGTTCCCTTTCTTCTTTGTTCATTTAGGTGCATTAGGCTTCTTCCTCTTCACCTCTTTCTTCTTTTCTAAAAAGACATCATAAGCAGGAAATAAAAAGAACTTGTCTTTCTTTTTCTTGCATTTTTAGACTAGTCAAAAAATCATTTTCTTCAACCCTTTCTCCAACTTGTTTTCATTCCAATTTAACATTTCGATTTGGGGCTTTAAAATATATTGCATTCCATTTCTTGCTTTCTTGCATTTTCTTAGTCCACACTTAGTAATTAGTAAAATGCATATTGAATAAATCGTAGATCACTTGATGTTACACAACTAGACCACGTGCACTCAATTAAACATCAAACTCACTTGAGACAAGGCCCGACTGGGATTTCATCACCCAGCGGATACCTTACCCATCCCAGCAATCCTACTTGGATTTCACCACCAAGGGGAAAGCCAACTCTGTTCTCTGGCAGAGTCTAAACTATAGGGAAAGTATATTTTGGCTAAGCGAAACCAGCTAACCACTGGAATCGTGAAGTGAGTGGAGCTTGCTCCTTAGCACCAGGCCTATACAGAACCTAATACAGACTTTTGAGCACCTTAACATACCTGAAACCATCTTTAGATTGCCTATTCTAGGACCCTTCTAACAGCCAACTTCCTCAAACATCACATTAAGGCATAAGCCACATGATCCTAATAAAATTGTTTCTAGGGATTTAACGCCAGGATCTATATGTCATCATCTTATTTTCTATTTTTATCTATTTTCTTGAGCTGGTAAGGACGTCTTCTTCATTTTCCAAAAACTTTTTTTCTGAGTTTTTGGAAAACACAGTAACCGACATCGGT
The DNA here is from genome assembly GCA_037957365.1 of Torreya grandis. Lineage (NCBI taxonomy): Eukaryota > Viridiplantae > Streptophyta > Pinopsida > Cupressales > Taxaceae > Torreya > Torreya grandis. The sequence goes on along the minus strand of JARHVA010002107.1, from coordinate 2,112,997 downwards.
CCTATAACCGACGTCGGTGACTTTTCTATACCGGCATCAGTCATCTGACCGACATCGGCAGTCTTCTTCACCGACATCAGTTTTTATATTGACGTCGGTCTCTATCTATTTTCTTTTTTCCAAAAATAGCAAGCTTAAAATCCAACTTTCTGGCTGTCTAAACATCCATTTTGGTTTTTTGAGACTGAAAAAACACAATTTTCTGAAACCTAATCCTTTCTTGCCTTGAATGGTTTTGACACACAGTCAAACCAAGGCCCTTCTTGACTACGCTAGCCAACAACCACTTCCACCTTCACCATCTATAACCAGTCCTATAATGGAGTTCAACTCAGAGACTGAAAGAACTCCTACTCGTCGAACCCCGCCTCAAACTCTTATCATCCCAGAAGGGGACCAAAATTTCACATGATTCTTGGACCTTAACGTCAAAGCCTTACAACACTATCTCGCGAATAGCCAAATGGGAGACTCCCTAGGCAACCCAATCTATGGGATGCCGACTTCCTTAGTTGAGACAAGAATCACATCAATCACACCTACAATTCAGCCACTAGATAATACCTCCACCAATAATCCAACCGTGTCTTACCTTCAAAACGTAACCTCTCCATCTAAACCTACCTCCATGGGGGTTCTGGTACTCCCTCAACCTCAAGTCACTCAACCAAACCCCACACCTTTCCAAAACCTACTAGTCTCTATCCCCCCTACTCTTGCACCTATCAACACAAGAGTAACTATTTACCCATCGACAAGCATGGCTACTCTTCAACCATCCTTGACGGCCCCTATCCAACTTGTGCCTACCAACCCCATAACACAAGTGCCCTTGGCCCCAACTTTTGCTCCCATAACCAGCTACCCATATGTTGCGTCTACGCAACCAACCACGTCATACGCCCCTCCCAATATCTTTCAAGCACCTTATAATCTAGGGGGCGCTCCACCTACCAATCCGTCAGTAGGATATCATCAAAATGTTGATGGATAAGATGTCTACCTTAGAGACCTCTGTTTTTGGCTCACGCAATGCTCTCTCATACGAGCAAATTTGCAATGAGCCTATTCATCCTTCCATTCCAATTAGACCATACCCCAACCAGTGGGAGCTTCCTAAATTTTCTCGCTTTCAAAGCAAGGAAGACCCACAACAACACTTATGGGCATTCAAACATGCATGTTACCTTATTGCCCATGACGATGCATTGCTCTTGCGCACATTTCCTATGTCTCTTTCTAGCGCTGTGCTTGACTGGTACAGCTCTATTGCCAGCCATTCCCTCTTCACATTTACACAGCTGGCCCAGCTCTTTCTTGATCACTTCTCCATTAACATCACCAAGAAGGTCTCGATCACAGACCTCTACACTATCCACCAATTTGAGGACGAATCAATAGCTGACTTCGTTGCTCGCTGGAGAGGCCTCATCAATCAACTCTCTTTTTCCTTACCTCAACCTAAACTTATTGAACTATTCTCCCGAGCTTGCGCCAAACATATTTCTTCTACCTTAAGGGTTCAGACCTTCTGTACCTTTGACGAAGCCTTCACGATGGCTCGTAAACTTGAATTACGTGCCATCGAGGAGAATAAAGTCAAGTTGTGAAGCAAGAACCCCAACTCTAAGACTAATGATTCTTCTTCTTCTAAACCTTCATCATCCAATCCTAAGTCTAAAGCTTCAGCTAACGCTGTGGTCGTTAGACCTTCATCCTCTTCAACCAATCACCCTGAGCCATCCACATCTTAGAGCGCTACCCGTCAATTCCAGCAGAGATACGTATAAAGATAGTATACTCCTCTTGGAGAATCATACGTGTCTATACTAGAAAAACTTGTTAAATAAGGGATTCTCAACCTCCCCCAGATTCGACCACCACCACAATTTGATCCCTCACATGCCATCCCTGTGTGGTATAGGAAAAATGACTTCTATAATTTCTACCGTGTCAAAGGTCATGACACGAGAAACTGTAAAACCTTTAAAAACATAATCCAAGACATGCTTGAAAAGGGTGAGCTCATTCTAGATAATCCCAATGCACCTCCTAACTAGGGCATTGACATTTTCAAGCAACCATTCCCCAATCATCCACCAACCCAAAATAATGTCCAGACCTTGATTGACAACACACACGAACATGACATTCGAATGGTCAATACGGTCTCACCCTTCATCCCCAACCAATCTCAAGAGGTTAACCCATCTACCAGTGCATCACGTGTGGATGAACCTCTTTCCCCGGTTAGTTCTCCATCAACCTCTCTCATCTTGGAGGATGCCTCAACCTTACCGGCACCACCGGTCTCACCATCCTCCTTTCTTGTGCCTATGGAGGACCTGACCTTACCCACTCCTCGACCGCAAGTGGAGGGCACCATAATCCCTGCCCTTTACCCACTTGAGGAGTCACACTCTCCAGTTCCTTCTCCACCAAGAGAAGAACCTGACTCTCCATCTTCCTTGACCAATGACAATCCAGTTATAACTCCCACACACCTTGGGTCTGAAACTACTGCCACACCTAACACATCTTCTCAAGAATCCAAACCTCATCCAACATCCTCTCAACCATTTTTCCGACTAGTGGAGAAATTAGAACTTCTCCCTTTAAGGAAAGTGGAGCATCGAGGATTGTGGGAACATCTTAAAGTTCTTCAACATTCCCGTGCCCTCTCATCTCATGCTGCCAATCCTCCTAAGGCAAAATTGCCCCAGACTCCCAACAAAGACCAAATCCCTACTTCTAAACCTGCATCTACCCAATCTAAACCAATCAAGTCACTCGGCATTCATCCTATTTCTACCCTCACTCACCTGCAAGTGAAGGTGGACTTAGACCAGACCTTGACCAAAAGTAGTCTTCCAACCAAGTCGAAGAAGACTGTCAGACCACAGAAGCGAACCCCTCCTCCATTGTCAACTTTGCCCTCCATTTTAGGTCCTCATCCTTCTACCCTAATCGGTATGCTTCCTACTCCAACCCTTAACCAAAACAAATTACCTCCAGTACTTCCTTTTCCAACCACAAGTCAATCTCCTCTCAAAAATTTGGCACCTCTCACAAAGAAAGTGCCATCTTCACCTGTCACCGCACCACCAACCCAAAAGGTGGTACGAAAACCTTCTTCAACATCCCCCAAGCAAAAGTCACCAGCGCGTCATGCATCAACAAGCACAGACCCCTTAGTAGGTTCATATGCTTTGATATTACGCCAACTTTTGCAGACTTTTAGCATTACCCTTCCTTCTATCAAGCCATTCCAACCCCTCAGGTCAAAACCTTCTTGGTTCGATGATATAAAGATTTTTTTATACCATCACACGCCAGAACATGATACCAAGACTTGATGTGCCCTCAAGACAGTCGTTCGCTACTATATGGAGAAAGACACTCTTCTCCTTGAGGACACTCTTGACCAACCCTCGACACCTTCCCATCCAACCTCTTCAACCATATCAACATCTCACCAATAGGCCATGACCCCTTCTTCACCTCCTATCTTTGAAATCAATGCTATCCATATAACCACTAGGTCACAAAAGGATAAGGCAAAAGAAAAAGTTGCTATTCTTTGGACCTATCCTTTTGTCTAGGCACCTCAACCACCAAAACCCAAGATTTCCATCTTAGGTGTGTCCCAACCCACTTCTTCAGAGGAAATCATAAAATCTATGATAAAACAATTTCACCAAATGCCTGTGAAGATGACCCTATATGACCTTATCTAAAGCTCCCTCCAGCATCGCCAGGCTCTAATCAAAGCCCTATAGGTAGCTAAGGTCCAACCTGAAGACCCTCAACCACTAGCTACCCTAGTCCATTCTTTATCTCCTGTCGCCTCCATCACTTTCAATAATTCTGAAATTCCTACCTCTACCTTGGAAGATCAGGACGCTGCCCTTTTCATCATAGCCTACATTGATCGAACCCGTATTAAATGAGTTATGATCGATGGGGGTGCCAGCATTAATATCATTTCCACCCATGCCTTTGATCAATTGGCTCTTCCCAAGAATTACGTATCAAAAATTGACGCAATCCTTAGATCCTTTAATGACACCACTGCTAACACTATTGGCACTGTTGTCCTCCATATCCGTGTCAGTCCACACACAATTCCAAAGCTCTTCTACATCATTGAGGGAGAATTTCAATATAACATTCTATTAGGGCGACCCTGGATCTGTGCCATGGCTTGTGTCCCTTCAACACTTCACCGTTATGTCAAATTTGAACACGATAAACAAGTCCATGTCATTCCCACCGACCCATCCCCTTTTAAGACTTGTAACACAACCTATCGCCCCAATGGCATTCTTATCCCACTCAAGGCATCAACCAAAACATCATCTCCATCCGCAAAAGTGTCAACTAGTACACAAACAGTGGTTGCCACCACATCATCTTCTCAATTAACAACTAAGGACCCCATGGACGACATCTTCCAAAGGCTTTCACTGGGGGAATATTGCCTCCTTACTCTAGACATGTTCCAGACTCCTCAAGAGTATGGACAGCTTCATCAAAACCCAAACTATGACTGTCAAATCAGAATGGCCATTCCTTATGGTCCTCCTAGCCTTCGAACCAATCTCGTCTATGGGGGGCTGGATCAAGCTCTTACTGAATCAAATCCCTCCTCCTCACCTCAAATATTTACATCCGATTTCTCCTTTCTTAGCAACCCCACCTTTGCACATACCTACCTTTATAGGTGTGCATGGAAGGGTTTTGGCTTTAGACATTACGAACAAGGCTCTCATCGGCCTACCGAAATACCCAATGACGATAATGCAAAGAAACGGTATGGACTGGGTTTCCAAGAACCCACTGAGGCTTCCACAAACCTTTCCCCTGAACCAACCATCGACCAATCTCTTCCAGACTCGCCTATTCTTCCATCCTCACCTATGGAGTCGGTGGTTTCCATCCCTCCTAGTTTTTTTTGCATAAACACCATTTGCTTGGAACCCCTAACCTATCAGCTCAACGGAGTTCCCAAGTCTCTCCCTCTCATTTATCCTAGCATGGTAGACGATGAATCAGCAACCATCAACATAGTCCACTGCATAGACGATGACGCCATTCTTACCTATATGGGTGCCGATGATTCTTTCATTCAGCACTCCCTCCCTTCTGAAACACAGGTTATGTTAAATGAATCAACCATTGACATTAACCTTTCATCTTCTGATGTTCCTCAAGTCTTAAAGATTGGTCAGTCTTTAGACACCCAGGAGCAGATCGACTATACCACATTTCTCTCTGACAATCGCAAAGCCTTTGCCTAGACCTACGCTGACATGCCTGGCATCGACCCTAACATTGCCACTCATAACATTGTCACAAACCCAAAGGCTAAACCTGTTAGGCAAAAACTTTGCAAAATGCATCCTCGTGTTGCACTTCTTGTCAAAGAAGAGCTTCAGTGTCTTCTTTCAGTCTCCTTCATCCAACCCATCGATTATCCACAGTGGGTCTCTAACATCATTCCTGTCACCAAGGTGACTGGGGGGATCTGAATCTGCACAGACTATCATGACCTCAACCTAGCTTGTCCCAAAGATGACTTTCTTCTTCCAAACATTGACCAACTTGTTGATCTTACGACTGGCCATGAGATGTTATCACTCATGGACAGATTCTCAGGATATAACCAAATCTTGATTGCACTAGAAGATTAGCACAAAACCACCTTCATTACACCATGGGGAACTTTTTGCTATCAGGTCATGTCTTTTGGTCTAAAAAATGCAGGCACCACATATCAACGTGCCATGACTTACATCTTTCACGATCTCCTCCATAAAATCATGGAGGACTATGTCGATGACCTGCTTGGCAAGTCTAAGCTTTGTCACGACCATTTGACTATCCTCAAAATCATCTTCTCTCACCTTCTTCAGTATCAAGTCTATCTTAACCCCAAGAAATGCATCTTTGGGGTCCTCTCAGGAAAGCTCCTGGGATTCATTGTCTCTTTTTGTGGCATCGAGATAGATCCTGCCAAAATTTGTGCTATCCTCGAAATGCCACCTCCAACTAATCTCAAGCAACTTTGTAGTCTACAAGGAAAGCTCCAATCCATCCGTCGTTTCATTTCACAACTTTCTGACCATTGCCAACCCTTTCATCACCTCCTCAAGAAGGACATCTCCTTTAAATGGGATAAAGATTGCCAAGAGGCTTTTAACACCCTCAAACGCTATTTGGTCTCTCCACCAGTCCTTATTCCATCAAAAGATGACCAACCCTTCTATCTCTACATCTCAGCAACCAATCATTCGTTAGGTGCCATGATCGCGCATCGAGATGAGCAACACCATGAGCAAGCATTCTATTACATAAGCCAAACACTTGTTGACTATGAAACTCGATATACTCATACCAAAAAACTCTGTTTGGCATTAGTCTTTGCCACTACCAAACTCCGTCACTATCTTCTCAATCACAAAACCTTTGTCGTCACCCACACTGATCCCCTCAAATACATGCATTCCAAACCATATCAAAACCAGTGTATGGCTCGTTGGCTCATGCTTCTTGCTGAATTTGACTTAAAATTTGTCCAACAAAAATCTATAAAAGGGAAAACAATCGCTGACCAACTAGCGAATGCCCCTCTTCTCGATAATCAACCTTCTCAGTGCAAATTTCTCGATAAATCTATTGCCACTCTCTCGACTGACGACACATTCTACCAAATGACGATGTTCTTTGATGGCTCTAAATGTCAACTCGATGGGGGTGTGGGAGTCATCCTCATTCCACATGAAGGTGAACCCATGCCCCTGTCTTTCAAACTCGACTTTGAATGTACCAATAATATGGCCGAATATGAAGCCTTAATTTTGGGACTTCAAACTGCCCTTTCTTTAAACATCAAGTCCATCAACATCTTCGATGACTCACAACTTGTCGTCAATCAAATCAATGGTTCATATCTTTATTAAAAAGAAATTTTACAAAGGTACAAGCACCGTGTTGACACTCTTCTAGCATCTTTCGACCGTCATTTATTGCAGACTGTTCCTCGATCGACAAATAATTTTGCTGACATCATGGCTTCTCTCGCCTCACATATTCCTTCTTCTTCATCATCCTCATCAAGAATTTATGTCATGGTACATCGTCTGCCATTGCCTTCATACATTTCCACTAACATCAATCTCATCCACACCATAGACTCTAGTTCACAAGATGTATGGTATAAACATCTTGAGGACTACTTGGCTCATTCTCTCATTCCTCCCAACCTCTCTAGCAATGCGCAGCGGGCTTTCATCAAGCGCACCACTCGCCATACCATGCTAGGAGGCCTTCTCTATAAAAGAGGTTTTGACGGCCTTCTTCTTTGCTGTTTAAACTCCACTGAAGCTTCTCATGCCATTAAACAAGCCCATGACTGGATTTGCGGTGGACACTTCAGTGGTAACTCGATTGCCAAGCGCATCCTTCGCTTGGGTTATTATTGGCCCACTCTTCATCAATACTATAGCGATTATGTTCAGCGTTGCATCAAGTGTCAGTAGCATGCTAACTTGCTTCATCTCCCTAGTCACGCCTTACAAGTCACTCAAGATTTTTGGCCTTTTTCACAATGGGGCTTAGATCTCATCGTGAGATTAACCCTCATTCATCTCTTCGTCATCAATCCATCATCACTGCCACCGAATATTTCACTAAATGGGTGGAAGCTATTCCTCTTATCTCCACAAAAGCCGACAAGATTGTCAACTTCATCAACACCCACATCATCTGTCATTTCGGTGTACCTCACAAAATCATCACCGACAATGGCAAGTCCTTTAAAAACAAGACCATCCAAAAACTCTGCGACTCATTTGGTATCAAACTCAGCTTTTCTTCGCCTTACTACCCACAAGCAAATGGACAGGCCAAGGCTTCTAACAAAATCCTAACTAAAATTCTCATGAAGGTGGTCAACGACACTGGAAGGGATTGGTACGTTCAAATACCTTTCGCTTTGTGGGCCTCCCGCACTAGCATCCAAACCTCTACAGGTGCTACCCCTTTCTCTCTAGTGTATGGAATAAAGGTTGTCTTACCTCTCAAAGTACAGATCCCATCTCTTCGCATTTCACTCCATGACATTCTTTCTAATGATGACTTTCGTCAAGATTGATTAGCTCAACTTGAGTTACTCAATGAGCATTGTCTCGCTGCCCTCAATCATCTCTATGTCTATCAAAATCGCATCAAACGTGCCTATAATAAAACTCTGAGAGAATGAGATTTCAATATCGGAGACCTCATCCTCAAAGAGAACCAACATGTGACCAATATGGAATAGAGTAAACGAGGCAGATTTGCTCCTAATTGGCTCAGACCTTATATCATCACGCACAAGTATGGATCAGGGACTTATCTTCTGTCTTCTCTTGAAAGCTGACCAGAACCTGAGCCTCTTAATGGTTTGCATCTATGACCATTCTACTGTTAGTCGAGTACTCATCCACTTGACATTTAACTTGAGCTCATCCCTTGAGCAATCCTTGTCCTTTTAATCCTCAATCCATTTCACCCTTTTTCCCTTAACAAAATCCTCTACAACCCTTTTATGATGTACGGATGCTTCATCCTAATAAAAGGGAGCCTTTGACCTTCTAAAAGTCTTGTCCATGACTCAATATTCTATCAAAACTAAATCAAGATGTCAAAATATCTAAGGTCACAAAATCAAATCAAAAAGCAGACTACTCCCTCGAAGGACAGTTGCACTATCATTGCTGTAACTAATAGACTGCTCCCTCGAAGGACAGCTATTCAAAATTTATAAAGCAAAGTATAGACCATTCCCTCGAAGGATGGCTATGACTAAATCTTGCTACAAACAGCACTTTTTTAGAAGCTTCCCGCATCGATCAGCTTCACAAATGACCACCAAACAAGTGACATCTTTATGTGGACTTCCCGCATTGATCAGTCCACTCTCTCTCTAAAAAAAAAAAGGGTCATGGACTTGACTTATAGTTGTCTCAGGGTCTCCTATAAAAAGGAGCAAAATTATCCATACTCTAAAATAGGTTACCCATTTCCTCCTATCATATCACCTACTCAAGGGACTTCGAGCTCACTTTAATGTCAAAAGTGATTCGATTACCGCTCTAACATAATTATGGTCAATGATGCAATGCATAAATGGGGCTCTTGGTTCTAACAACCCCTGTCTATGTTGTCTTTTTGGTCCTTGTCAATAAAATGGCACTTATGCCTTTTACTTTCTGCCTACACTTTGGTCACATTCAACCACATCATTTGTCAAAAATATTCAATCCAACTCTTTTCAACCACACAATTTATGTTAAGCATAAACCAATACTTACTGAAGCATAAATAGACCTCAATTCATTTTTAGCAAACATCCATCATGAATATGGATAGTTTCTAGAGATGAAAAACCCTGACCTATGTTATAGAATACACCATTTGGAAAAGGCTGTAGCATCATATTCTTATCATTTCAAACATGCACCCTCAGACATATGGAAAGTGTTATATCCTTATTATGACCAAAATCAACCACTTCGATCTTTTTCCTCCCTTCTTGGGAGAACTACATTGGCCTGAGGCCCTAACGACAGGGGCTATGTAGGCAGCACTCAGTTGACATGGGGTCTTCTGGGGTTAGCTCGGCCATTCTCTTCGTCACTTTCTTCCATCTTCTTCTCTCGTCACCTTCCAATCACATCACAAACCAATCACATATTTTCATAATATTTAGCATAATCATTTTAATCATTTACATCATAATCATTAATCACAACCACATTATCATCATCACACACTTAAGCATTCACATCATATAAAGTCATAACATAAATATCACTATCACATAATCTTTACGCATCATCATCTAATCTAAAAGTCATGACCATTCTCATTATTAATAGCACATCATTATATTAAACATCATCACATTTAATCATCATAACATTATAATCATAAACTATCATGTCCCCTTTTTCAAGGACATTGACAGTCTTGATGATTAGCCTATTATGCGACCTTCGTAGGCTAATATGATGGATAGAGGGTCATAATGGAGCTTGGCTTGACTTTGATTCACAGGATTTCTACATTTGGTTTTCATTCAGGTTATTTCAGACATTGGCCCTGAGCTCCTACTTTTTAGGGATATTTGATATGCAGCGGAGCGCCTTTATTTTGATATGGTTATGTGCGGAATCACTCCCTGATTCACTAGCTTCGATCGGTTTGTTGATCCGACATGTATTGAGGGAGATATTAATATTTGATTGATTTAATCAAATATTAATTATTTAGCCTAATTTTAATTAGAAACCCTAATTCTAATTTAAAAAACCCTAATTAGGGCAAGCATATCTTTTTGAGGGTATAAGGGTTTCTCATGGAGGCCATTATGCAAGTATGCATAGATTATTGATTATTGAAAATTGAAGAAATTCTTCTGTGAAGACTGAGCCAAGGGTTCCAGGATTCCATTGCAGTGAAGAACGTTCCCTCTTCATTGTGTGTGATTTAGAGGCTGTGAGATATCAGCTGATTTATTGCCAAATTGAGAGATAGCTTCATCCAAAAGTTATCACAGAGATACAGATCTGAGAGATAGCTTCACCCAGAAGTTATCACAGAATTCCAGGGTTGAGAGATAACTTCACACAGAAGTTTATCATAGAGCTTTCCAGGTATTTTCTTTATTTAGTTTTGATCTAATAAGTTATACAGAGATAGATCTTGTGTTAGAATCTATATTCGTGAGATCAGGTTGTTCAGCTATCAGGGGTTAAGAAGAGGTAGGTTGGCGGCCGTACCAAGTCTGTACAGGTCCGTACAGATCCGCATCAGGCACTGACCTCGGCAGAGAAAGGGCTACAGTGACCGACATCGGTCGACTGAAGACCGACGTCGGCAGAAAGCCGACTGACAGTGACCGACGTCGGTGATATATCGACCGACGACGGCGTCTGTGTGTCGACACAGAAAGGCTGAGACACTACCAGATCTAGTTTCCATTGCCAGATTAGCAAAAGCCAAGGTTTTAAGACCAGGATTTTAATATTCTTTATTTTGTATAACAAAGACTCAATTGTGTAATCATCCAGAAGAACAAGTAATGAGATCTTTATTTGCTATTGAGAGATTATACTGTGATTTGTGTATGCTTATTTTGAATCTATTCTGCAAGTTTGTATCTGTGATCCGAGCTTTATGAGTTTATATATTCCCTATTTGAAGGGGATATTACAGTTGTTCAGAGCTTTTGTAGGGAGAAAAAGAGCCCCTAAGTAAGGGACATCATAGTGGTATCAGAGCTTTGGTCTTTGGTATCATAGTTTTGTGTCTTTCATATATCTCTATTGGTAGGGGATATCACAGTGGTATCAGAGCCAAATTCCTGCCATCCTGTTGGGCACATCAGAGCTAATGTCTTGCCATCCTATTGGGTAGTTTGGGTAGATTGAATCAGCAAAGTATCATGATGCCTTCATATACTCAGAAACAGTGGGACAATGATATGAAGAAGCTGGAACACAGTTTGAAGTAGTTGGAAGCAACTCAAAGGTGGATGAATGAAATTCTTTCATATCCTACATCCAAAAACAAACCCGCACGGTATATGACAGCGAATGATGAGTGGGACTTATTACCTCCTCATGTTCAAGAGAGGACGACCCTTAATCGTTTTGTCAAGCTGAGGAGAGAGCACTACAGATCACTTAGATGAGAGAGCAGCATGTCCCATAATTATTATGATTATGAGATAAGATATAGTGAAGATGAGGATGAGTTAGATGCTTGCACTCAAAGTGTACAGGTGGGCTCAGATGTTAGTGCACTGAGGGTTGATGATCTCTCAGTTATGATAGAGATTGTAGAAGAGTCCCAAGATCCTATTATTGCAGATGATACTCAGGAGAATGCAGTGGACAGTTTTGAGGACTTAGTTTCACCGATTGTTTCTTTCTGTATGGAAGAGTTAGACAGTGATGCTATAGTTGTCGATACTCCATCTGTTGATATGAGCTTTGACGTTGATCATTTGTATATTGAGGTGGTTGGTGATGAGTACATTCCTGTAGTTGTTGCTGAGGAGCATATTGCTGAGGCTGATACACATATACAGGATTTGGATCTTGCTGATTCTGATGAGTTTGAGATACCAGTGGAGTCATGTCTCCAGATTGATTATTCTCACACAGATGATAGTGTGGTACAGTTGGTTGTGCCTCCTTTACAAAGAGATCAGTTGGAGTGTGTGGGGGAGTATATTGATGCTTCCACATATAATTTCTACTGCACTGAACCATTCATGGAGTATTTGCTGGATAGTGCAGGGGTTCATCTGGACTCACATAAGATGATAGAAGGTGTTCTTGTCTGAGGTTCTAGTGCTATTAGCAGATTGGGTGAGGAGATTTTACGAACCCTTTCTACTATGTTACCTTACAGGGATGTTGAGGTGATGTTTGTTGAGCCGAGATTGGATCCATCTATTGAGTCCCAGTTTGGCAATAGTGTGCCAATAGCAGAGTTTGGGGGTTCTTACCAGCATCATACGGTGAGGTATGCTCCTTATTTTTCTTTGCATCTAGAGATTAGTTTTGGTGTCAGTGATTCAGATACCAATAATTGTCATATCCACGGTCCAGTTGGATGTGAGTATCAGTTAGATAGGGACTTGAATTTTGACAGAGTCGATATTTTAGTTGGCTTGAGTCCCTCAGAGTGGTTTCTTCTACCGGCATCTACAGTTGGTCTTCAGATAGTTATTTGGGTGTCGAGTGCAGTTTTTCAGTTGCTGATTTTGATACTGTTGATGCTGTTGATGTTGATGATTTATTCACATGGGTGGATTGGTGACATGATGGATGTTACACAAATTTTTCCTTGGGATCCAGGTGGATCGAGTAGTTCATTGTTCCGAGATTGCTTGGGGACAAGCAATTTTTGGAGGGCCAGATTGTCATGTCCCCTTTTTCAGGGACATTGATAGTCTTGATGATTAGCCTATTATGTGACCTTCATAGGCTAATATGATGGATAGAGGGTCATAATGGAGCTTGGCTTGACTTTGATTCATAGGATTTCTACATTTGGTTTTCATTTAGGTTATTTCAGACATTGGGCCTGAGCTCCTACTTTTTAGGGATATTTGATATGCAACGGAGTGCCTTTATTTTGATATGGTTATGTGTGGAATCACTCCCTGATTCACTAGCTTCGATCGGTTCGTTGATCCGACATGTATTGAGGGAGATATTAATATTTGATTGATTTAATCAAATATTAATTATTTAGCCTAATTTTAATTAGAAACCCTAATTCTAATTTAAGAAACCCTAATTAGGGCAAGCATATCTTTTTGAGGGTATAAGGGTTTCTCATGGAGGCCATTATGCAAGTATGCATAGATTATTGATTATTGAAAATTGAAGAAATTCTTCTATGAAGACAGAGCCAAGGGTTCCAGGATTCCATTGCAGTGAAGAACGTTCCCTCTTCATTGTGTGTGATTTAGAGGCTATGAGATATCAGCTGATTTATTGCCAAATTGAGAGATAGCTTCATCCAGAAGTTATCACAACGATACAGATCTGAGAGATAGCTTCACCCAGAAGTTATCACAAAATTCCAGGGTTGAGAGATAACTTCACACAGAAGTTTATCACAGAGCTTTCCAGGTATTTTCTTTATTTAGTTTTGATCTAATAAGTTATACAGAGATAGATCTTGTGTTAGAATCTATATTCGTGAGATCAGGCTGTTCAGCTATCAGGGGTTAAGAAGAGGCAGGTTGGCGGCCGTACCAAGTCCGTACAGGTCTGTACAGATCCGCATCAGGCACCAACCTCGGCAAAGAAAGGGCTATAGTGACTGACATCGGTCGACTGAAGACCGACGTCGGCAGAAAGCCGACCGACAGTGACCGACGTCGGTGATATATCGATTGACGACGGCGTCTGTGTGTCGACACAGAAAGGCCGAGACACTACCAGATCCAGTTTCCATTGCCAGATTAGCAAAAGCCAAGGTTTTAAGACCAAGATTTTAATATTCTTTATTTTGTATAATAAAGACTCAATTTTGTAATCGTCCAGAAGAACAAGTAATGAGATCTTTATTTGCTATTGAGAGATTATACTGTGATTTGTGTATGCTTATTTTGAATCTATTCTGCAAGTTTGTATCTGTGATCAGAGCTTTATGAGTTTATATATTCCCTATTTGAAGGGGATATTATAGTTGTTCAAAGCTTTTATAGGGAGAAAAAGAGCCCCTAAGTAAGGGACATCACATAAACATAATATCAAAACATGCATCACCATCATAATCAAAAATGTTGAATACATTAAATATTCAAAAACATCCATAACACATTAATGATCCAAAACCATCATCATATATATATCAAAATCTTTTATACAATCGCACAATCTGTGCCTCTATCTCTCTCATACATCTCGCATCAACGGCTCACAAGCCGGTATATACATCAAAAATGAATCTCTAGGTCTGCCCTCAAGGCTGTGGCTGTGGTGGTGGTGGCAGTGGTCAAGAAGATGATGTATCCTCTCATCTCTCTGATCTGTGCCATCTACGAGACCTAGAAGCCGTCACTCGAGACATAAACCTCTATCAGCTCTGCTCTACCTGCATCTCCACATATCGTTGTATCTGAGGGAACCCCCTAATGGCCCTCTCATAATAAGTGATCTCATTTAGCGCATCACTGTATCTAGCTAGAGATACAGTCTGTGATGGACCCATCTACCCTGCCACTGTGCCGTATCCTAACCCCTATGGCTATGGCTGACCTAGATGCACTGATGCCGATGGTCCTGCCCCCTATGAAAATGCTGGCTACTGATATGGCTGCTGCAATGGACCCTGCCCTCCAAAGCTCTGACCTGCCACTGCCTGTGCTTGGGCTACAGCCAGTTGTCTCTATAATAGAGTGACCTACCCTGTCAATGTTGCCACCCAACCTGTCATCTCAGTCAGCTACCCTATAACCCCTGCCAACTGTCCTTGCAAAACTATGACCTGGGCCTGAGCTGTGTCCCTCTCCTGCCACACAGTGTCCCTCTCCTCGCGGGCTGTATCCCACTCCCTTGTGATAGCCTACAAATCTAGCTGGGGACCCACCTATATGCCTATGTACTACCCTGCCCACCATGCCATGTAATCCTCTGTAAACCCTAGGTCAGCTATCCTAGGTCCTACCGACAACTCCTCAAAATTTGGCTCCTTTGTCTCCTCTGGCAGTGGGAGCAGCACCTTTATATCATCCTACCTATACTGTGGGAATGTGGGAGGTACATCCTATAATAGCCCATACTGGTGCTGCACTCTCTCTACTGGGATCCTCTCGAGCTCACTGGCTCACCTACCTCTGACCCATTGCATGCTCTGAGTCCCGACCATCTGCTCGCCCTGGTCTCTAAATGCTGGATACACCAAGTATGGTCTCTAAATGATATCTGCTGGAATCAAGGCCTCCAATACCCCTCAGTAGTGATCAATATCCCTGACCACTTCATCCACCCATGTCTGCACCATCACCTCATGCCATCACCTGAATCTGACCCTAAAACTGGCCTGGATCACCACTGGGAGGCCGAGAGGTTGGATAACCACTATATGCTCGTATGCCCAATAGTGCAAAAGGTGGCCTACACACAGACTATACCATTGCCGCTGACTGATGCCCCATAGCTCTTTGTATACCTGGGCCAAAAAGATGGGCACCCAAGTGAACACTATCTGTTGCTCCAGCATGTCCATCAAAACCCTGGTCATGGCCATCGAGAACCTGCCTCCCTCCGCATCTGGCAATGCATAGACTGTGATGCCGATCATCATCAAAACCGCCAGCTGATGTGTGCCCTCATCCACCGCCTACAAAGGCTCATAGGCAAAACTAGCTGAATGGTAGCTCGTCTTCGTGACATGCTCCCCAAATAGCGTGACCATGTGTATATCATGCGCCTCTCTTGAGCATGCATAGATATCAGCTCCATGTACTGACAGTCGCAAAATTTGGTACACGTCCTTGACCGTGACTGTCATCTCACCCGTGGGTAGGTGAAAGGTGTTGGTGGCATGGTCCCACCGCTCAATCAATGCCACCATGAGACTCACATCCCTCGCCACTCTGCAGTAGCGTCTTAGACCGCCTAGCCCCACTGCTTCCCCTCTAAACACCCCTACACCCCCCAAAACCCTCTAAAATTACTCCTAACCTATCCTAGACCCTTTACCCACCTTCCTAGCTACCCTCCCCCTTGATTTCTGCCTAAAAATAACAAAAATTGCAAAACTAAATTCAAAGCCAAAAACGTCCAAATAAGGTTCAGGGCCCTCCTACCTCATCACGATGCCGTCGGCGTGGTGGCACAATGGGTGCCACTGGTGGTGGACCTCCTGCGGGTCCTCTACTCCCCTCTACCATCTCTTCCATGCCAATGACTCTGCACACTCCTGCTGGCCCACACGCGTCCCTGCAGCATCCAATTGACTCCTTCTCTTCACCAATGCCTATTTGCCACCTCGCACCGCTCTTCGGTCAGCCTTGGGTCACTTTCACTCAATCAACTCCAGAGCCCTTTTTTCTCTCTCAATCAAATTAGCAAATGACTTTTGGTGGGCTGCTAATCCAATTTTGTCAGATTTGGTAGGCCGCTAATGTCGGCATCGATGTGCCCTATTCTACTGACATCGGCTGATCTCTACTAATGTCAGCCATTTTTGGATACCAACGTCGGCATCCTTCCAACCCCTTTTATTCTTGGCCATAATCAAAATCATGCCCCCAATCAATTAGTCCTCTAGACCACGTCATTTTGGCCCCCTCGGGCACACTTGGATCACTTTTGCCTCCATCCATCGACCACCAGACCTTAGAGATCATGACCATCTCCTCTAACCGTGACTACTTCCAACGTGATTTTGTCTTGGTTATTTTTGCATATATGATACCTCATGATTGGTTAGCAAAATTGTGCGCACACTTTTGACCTTCACAAGTATAAGATCGCAAGCCAGTTGATCCGAACTACTTGTGACTTTTTCGTGTTTTCGGGAGCACTTCCTAAGCCTGGGATACCTGGAACATGATGACCATTAGAGCTTCAGCTTAGATTGAATAACCCAATCAGCAAATGACTAAATGCTAAGGACCGGTTATTTCAATTTTGGCACTCCTTGACCCTCGACCTGTGACAATTTGACCTAACCATTCTCATGAAGTGGTGTACGTGCAATCACAATTTTTGCAGCGTTCTCACTCTATCTTCACCCTTTTCATCCACTCTCTGTCAAATCAGCACCCGATTCCAGGTTCCCTTCTCTCGACTCCTCCTTTGAGGGGGGACACCTCATCTATAATCGGGGCAACCAACCCTCACCTATTTTTGTCTTGCAGTTCACTTAAACAACCAACAAGATGAAATCAAACTTTATCCCATACTTGGGGCAACTGACTCTTATTTTTGTCTTGCAGTTCATTTAGAGCAACCAACAAGACAAAAAGGGGCAAATGTAGACACCTAAATAGTGTCTAACCCTTGGTCACCTTCCCCCTTAGTCCATTCCTAACCCATTCCTAAAAATTACTAATTTAAAATAATAAACTTATTTTGAATTAACCCCCTCCTTGGACACATCACCCATGACACCTCACCTAGGACACCTCGCCTTAGACTAATTCCCATCCTATGACTCACCCAAGACCAATTCTTACTTCTCTCTAACCGCCTAACAAACTCTCGTGCGTATTTAGCCCAACCGTCGACATTCTCCAATGAATAGTGCACTTGGCAGATAAAAAATGGGCTTAGTGGCTCCTTTTGCCCATTCTCACCCCACCGACGTCAGTCAAATGTTGGCCGATGCTGGCAGAATCACCGACATCGGTTATACTTAACCAACTTTTCTGACTCTTTGACAGATCCCAATCAAAAATTAGCTAATCTCTGGAAGCAAATCACGAATCCTTGAATCTTCAGTCTTCAACCATCTGTCAATCTACAAAATCTCTCAGTCAAGCCTCTCACTCTCTCCCTCAGGTGCAGCAACAGCTTCAAGGTTCTCCATCAGCAACAGGGTCTCCACACAGGCTACATCAACAGTGGGTATGGGAATCATCAGTAGCACACCTTCAACAAGGCACTGGTAAGTATATTGTTTGTGTTTTCTTTGTGTTTTCTAGTCATTTACTTTTAATTATTATGAATTAGATTCAGTATTCCCTCTCCCCAAATCAGACTGTTAACCAAACCAGACCGAAATCTTTACCTCTCCATCTTCCTATTGCCTCTATCCTCTGTCAGACCATACACTCTGTCCATTCAATCAGACTCTCAGACCCAGACCCCAGACCATTCAACCAAGCCCAAAACTTTGTCTCAAGACCACTCAAATAAACCCAGACCCTGACCAGACCCTATCCACGGACCATAGACTTACCCAGACTTTGTCTAAAGACCTTTGCCTCTACTGACGTCGGTCACTATCCCAATTGACGTCGGCATATTAACCGACGTTAGTACCTTGACCAATCGACGCCAGTAGGACCACCGACACTAGCGACTGTAACCAGTTCGACAGCTTCTTTCAAGTAAGCATTTGCTTCCCTTTTTCATTCCATCTTTTATCATTTCAATTCTTTATCATTCTGTTGTTTATTAGACACTTATTTTTATTGATTAGTGGGTTTATATCCCTTAAGAAAGTCTTCATACTTCTGGGATCAAGCTTTCTCTTGGCAACCCACCATCTGTCCATTTAACACCTTCTTTTGTCCAAGTTTCTTTTCTTTGCAAGTGTCATTCCTCCACAGCCAAAGAGGAGTACTCATAGCGTCTGGATTACGGTGCACAGACTATATCCAGGTACATCAAGCCTTGACCATTCTTTCTTAAGTTTCTTAATTCTTCCTTTGAATCTGAAAGCAAAATTTGAATAGAAATAAGGGGATGCAACCACAAACACATTTATCCTATTGATTGGTGAGATGATGATCTTTCTAGAAGATATATAAAGGATCACACAGCTACCCATTTGGGGGGAGCTAATATATCACATTGAGAGAGATGAGAGAGATGAGCACATGGAGCTCTTATATGGTGAGGATCAGGTCTTCACCAAGTTTCATACCAAATTATTTAGTTATGGACCTTTGTATTAGAGGGTTAGAGATGATCGGAGGTTGATGAATATGATGATGATGATGGTGATCTACTTTACAGTGCCAAATTCAAGTAGTGGGTAGTTTCCATATTTGTTGTTGGGAGTCTTAGTAGAGATGTTATTAGGTCAAATAGTTTTTAGGTGGGTTCTTGTTTTGTTGGTTTAGATATATATGGAACTATGGGGGTTTAGATTTCACAAGAGGTATGACATCAATGTGGGGTTTGTGATACATTACTAGGCCTATGAACACATTTGGGTTCCAAGGCCGATGGGGCTACCATGGGAGGGATATGCCCAGATGGACTTTAGGGTAGGGTTTATGTGATGGAAGAATGATTACATGCTCATAGGACCTAGAGGAGGTGTATGAGAAATTGATTAGTTTAGAGGGGTATTATATGCCTTGGTGGTTATAGATGTGGTTTGGAGGCTATATGTTGCTTTTTAAAGGTGGTCCCACTATTCTTAGCACATTTTATTGATGTAGAGTTATAGGTGGATTTTTAAGAGGAAAGAGGGTGAGACTGAGCTCATCCCTTTTGATGGGGTTTTTAGGTAGTTCATCTTAGTACATGAGATTTTAGGTCCATTCCCAAGGTATAGGTAGGAGGATGGTATTTTTTTTCTTTTAGATCCATAATTGATGGTGATAATTCTTGATCATGAGGAGTTAATTACTAAAAAAGAGATTAATGACATAGGTTTTGTTGATGGTTACATGGCATGGTATTAGGCCCTCTATCTAGTAGAATATTTTAAATGAGATGATGGGTATAGATAACCTATTTATGTGGACCCATTTTATGGGGGTCCATAGGTATAGGTATAGGGAAGTAGCCCTGATGGATAGGTAATAACATCACTAGCCACTACACAGGCACATGTCACATTTTTACAAGGTGGATACATTATAGGTCTAGGTTGTGACATTAAATGGTTAGATGATGACTAAAATAGGTGAGAGGGACCAAGCTAGGACTACACTAGCCTTGGTGACCTAGGAGAGGGACTCCTTAAGATAGGCTAGAGGAAGAAGAGTTATAGCACTAGTAAGACCACTAGGTAGCATCCCTATGGCACATTAATTGGCCACATTTGAGGAGTTACATTATTATGAGGCCATAGTTTTGATGTATTATCTTGATGAACCTTGATGGGGTGAGTATATAGCCAATTTGGTAGGTGGTGTAGGTATAACAACACCAAGTCATTGGGTTACTTCTATGGGTGGACAAGTAGGCACCTCAGGGGGAAAGCACCAAGAAATGGTGGTGCCTTAAGGGCATAGGCTATGATATGATATGTATAGGTGTATATGATTTTTATACCTACCTAGGAGTTTATGCAGTGAGATGTACATGTTTTTAGAGAGAGAGATGCATAATATTACATGTACTATTTAATTTTGATGAGACATGATGTATATGATGTGATGATGATATATAGATATGATTTTATGGTTTATGTTCATGGTTTAAATGTTTATAGCTTATGATTATGCTTATGAGATGTAGACTTAATAGCTTATGCATTTGATGATTATGGATGATGTTTATGATGAATGGTTTATACATGATTTATGATGATGTGATGTTTTGTTATATACATGGTTATAATCATGGATATGTGATGTGGTTTATGATAATGGATGTGATGTTGTTTACATAGTTATTATGTTATTATGGTGTGATTTTTGTGTTTTTGTTATGATTTATAGTTATTTTGTTGATAATAACACATAAAGTAAGTTTAGATAATAAAATTAGATGTGGGGAAAAGGATGAAAATCATAAGACCTACATCTAAGTGAATGCATGAACCAATTATGAGAGGATAAGAAAATGCATGATGCTTTTTCTTTGGTAAGGAAAAAACAAAACCTAAATTTATATTTTCTTCAAGAACATAAGCCCTTCAAATGCTTTGTATTATCATGTGTTGGTTGATAAAAATGTGTCTTGATCACATCATTTCAAGTAATCTCATAAGTCCCTTGATTTGTAGATTGTTCAAAAAGGTAGATAGGTGATAGATGGTGTGAAAGGTAGTGTGACCTCTTTATGGTTGATTTGATCCTTCTACATGTGACCTAAGCACCTATTTTACTTGAATTTTTATTTTTATCTATTTATAGAAGAAGGTAAAATTCAAAGAGGGGTAGAGGTTAGTATAACTTGGATGGGTCTGCACTCGATAATCTAGATGAGTATAGAGAGCTCCTCTTTATCTTATAAGGAATAACCTATATATAATAAATCACTAATAAAAGGGGTTGTTAGTAAGATATTTAGGTGGAATTCTTAGTGTGAACTAGATTCAAGAAGCATGAGCTTACTAGGAGGTTATCAATCTAATCTTTGATAACAATTAAGTTGAAAGAGATAAAAGTAAGATACTTGTATAAAATAATAGAAAGTGACTAAAATGAAATACAAGAAGAGATAGATACTTTAAAAAGGAAAATAAAGTAAATAAATCAATATCAGATCAATACTAGTGCTAAAATGGATGGGGTCAAGTTTATAAAATCAAGTAGGGGTCTGTGAACAAGCAAGGACATAGAAAGTTAGATTTAGTTATGGGTAAGGGTCAAAAATAACTTGTTTTTAATTTCATGACACAGTGATCATTAGTGGTTGGGGTAACCATCAATGATTAGGATAACCATCGGTGGTTACATAACCATCAATGGTTTGGGGTGATCGTCGATGGTTGGGTAACCATCAATGGTTCTTTGTGAATTTTGAAAGTATTCAAAACAAGAGTTGTAGACTAGTTAAATATTAGATAAGGGTCTAGTTAGAAATGAGGGGTTAGAAGATAGGTATAGAAAGGTTTGATGGGGTAGAGAGGTCAAAAAATAAAATAAAAAAACTAAAGTACAAATATACTTGTTACTTGTTAAATAGCTGATAGTTGATGGCTAGAGTAATTTTAGAAAAGTAATGATACTTTGCCTTCAGATTAATTTTGATAGAAGTTCAAATCTCTATTGTTATTGTTGAATTGTTGGGAGAAGACTGATTAGAAATATTAAATACTTGTGAGCTATAATGCTTATGATAATTGATCTCACCTTCTACTCCCCACCTTTTATAGGCAAAGAGACATGGAGGATAGAAGGTTCCCTAGAGTGTCAGGTTACTAATTTCTATGCTTGGGAGTTCATTAAGAATGGGCAAGGTAGATGTATTAAATTATGTCATGTTAGCTTGCATATTTGGTGTTTATGTAAGAATGAGGAAGACCTAAGCATTAATGGTTAGCTTAATCATTGGTGATCAAGTTGATCATCAATGGTCAAGTGTCCAAACATAAATTGGTCAAGGTGGGTTAAAAAGGGTTGGGTGATGGTTAAGTTAATAAGTTAGTGAGTTTAGTTAGGTAAGTATCTAACTTGACTCAAGGTTTGATGGGTTGGTTAGTGGTTAAAAAAGGGTTAGGTGGTCCCTAAGGTATCTTGAGGCATTTTAACATCTAGAACCATTATGTGAAATTTTTTAGTGTCTAAATTTTGATCCTTTTTGTTATGTAGCTTTAAATCAACAAGATAAAAATTAAAAATAGATTATTGGTCAAAGGTTTGATTTTCCTAAGTATGGGAGGAGGTGTTCCCCCTTAAATCAAGAGTCGATGAGGTGAAACTAAAATCAAGTCAAGATTTGACAAGTGGTCTATGGTGAGTCATGAGGTTGGTGACAAAGGTGGTTGGGAATTTGAATTGAAAACATGGTATAAAATATGACTAATCATGATAACTGAGATCGCTCAAAGACTAATGTTGTCAATGTTGGTAAATATAGGGTCAATTCTAGAAGGACAAGTGATAGGGTAATTGGTCCACAACATTGGTCATAATTGATCACATTACTCTATAAGTCTCCTAAATAAGTTCAATGTTTTTGTAGGTATTTGAGGTTATAAGTGCTTCCTTTAAAAACACAAATGGTCTGGTTATGCACTAGGTGGTGAAAATATAAATGTTTAACATGTCAACGTTGGTCAGTGTAGTCAAAAGGACCAAGGCAAGGTCATCACAAAATATGTGATTATTCAAGCTAAAATGGCTAACATCAAGGTGGATGTGGTTGGTCATTTGGTTAGAGAAGGTTAATCTCCTATGGGTTGGTTTGGGTTTGTGGGAAAAGGTAATCTCCAAAAATTTAGCACTTAGGTGTTGGTACCTAACAATTTTAAAAATGTGGGTTGCTTGACCATCAATGGGCAAGGGTCCTAAGATCAACCATCAATAGTCATCTTAACCACCAATGGTCAAGGAGAAACCCTAAAACCATAGAACATAAAAAGTGAAAATGAAATTTCATTTTCACTTTTTGCTATTTGACTTCCATGCTTTCCATTCATTCTAGTGATTTTGTGATTTGGCATTTTATGGGAGAGAGTTGACTAAGCATTTTGCTAACTTAGTGATTGTTGATTAGTTAGAGGCATGTGTTGAGGTGATCTATTGGGATCAAGATGCCTTGGATGGTTTGGTTGTGGGAGATGTTATTTAGAGGTTGTATGTTAGCTTTCCTAGGTGGGCCCTCTATAGCTATCACACATTATCATTACAAAGCTGGAGATGGATATATGGGAGGAAAGAGGGTGAGATTGAGCTCATCCCATTTGATGGAGTTTATAGGAATTTTGTCTTAGTACATGGGATTTTAGGTCCATTATTGAGGTACAAGAGGTAGGATGCTGAGTTTTTGTTACCCAAGCCATAGTCAAAGGAGTGGTCCTAGATCATGAGGCACCACCCATTAGATCAGGGATTGATGATACTAGTGTTGTTGATGGATATGTAGCATGGTAATTAGAACTTTATACAGTGACCAATTTTGGGTGGGATGATGGGGGTTGATAGGCCATAGATGTGGATATAGTTGGTGGAGGTCCATAGGTATCGATATAAGGTGGTGGCCCTAATGGATAGGTGGGAATAGTACTAGCTAATATACAAGTATAGATTACAACATTATAGGGGTAGATGGCCATATTTTAGGGTCAAATTATGACATTACATGGTCAAGTTGTCATGGTAATAGGTGAGAGAGGCTAGGTTAGGACCTCACTAGGCTTGGTGACCCAAGAGAGGGACATTTTGAGATAGAGGGGAGAAGTAGTGGAAACACCAATAGGACCACTAGGTACCATCCCTATATCATGGTATTTGGCCACAGTGGAGGATTTGAGGTATTATGAGGCCATAGATATGACACAATGTCCTAAGTAGCCTTGATGGGGTGAGTATAAGGTTAGCTTAGTAGGTGGGGTAATTGTGATGACTCTAGGTCAGTGGGATACTTTGGTGGAGGGACAAACATTCATCCCAAGAGGATAGGCACCAGATGCTAGTGGTAGTGTAGGTGATTCTAGTGATAATGGTACCCTAAGAACATGATATGATATGTTGTGATATATATATGTAGATGTTCATGATTTTGATACTGACATGTGTGCCAAAGCAATGAAATGTACATGTTTTGAGAAAGAGATGATATATACATTATTACATGTATTATTTATGTTGATGACATGATGTATATGATGATGTGATGTTGATTTATAGATAGATGTGGTGTGTCTTTTATGGTTCATGGTTTTGGTTTTTAGATGTTTATACTTTATTCTTTATGAGACTTAGTAGATTTATCCATGTGATGATGATGTTTTGATTTATTCATGGATATTATGTTTATGATCATGGATGGCCTGATGTTTTTTTTGTTTTTTTTATGCATAATGATTTTATACGATGTGATATGATGTGATGATCATGGATTATGTGATATGTTAAAATATTGTTATGATGTTTTGATGTATTGTTATTTTAGTTATGGTGCATGATCATGGTTTATGTGGTGTGTTAAAATGGTTATGATTTTAATAAAATCACATAAAGTTAGTTAGATAACAAATGAGATGTGGGAAAAGAGATAAGAATTAGGAGATATACATCTACATGAACCAATGATGACAAAATAATAAAAGGCATGATGTGTTTTCCATTGGTAAGGATAAAACAAAACCAAAGTTAGATCGGCTTAAGGATTATAATCCTTTCAAATGCTTCACATTAGTATGCTTTGGTTGATAAATAGGTGTATTGATAATATTGTGTCAAGTAAGCTCATAATCCCTTGATTTATAAATGGTATAAAGGGGAGATGGGTGGTAGGTGAAAGGTAAATAGGTTGATAAGAAAGGTAACCTTATGTGGGTTAATTTTTCTCTTCTATAAGTGACCTAAAAACCATAATAGACAAGTCCATGTCTTCATATAAGGTGTATATTAATTGATTCTAGAAGTCTACTAATGCTATATATGAAAGTTGATTGCAACTTTCTTGGGATAGCTTGTTCTATTTTGATATAAGGTCTTTTATTATTATTATTTATTTTTGATAAGTTTGTGAAGTTGATCAATATGATAAGATTTAAATGATTTTTTCTGACAAATTTTGACTTAACCATCCTTCAAATGAGTGGTCTATGTTTGGATTTGTTTATTTGATAGTTGTCCTTCAAGGGAGTAGTCTATCTTTTTAAGCAATTTTATTTTTTAGGCAGCTATCCTTCAAGTGAGCAGTCTACAATGCTAGAAATATGTGACCAAAATGATATTTTGGTATCTCAAATTCTTTTAATGCTAGGTTTAGATATGGATAAGTCTATATAGGATTAGAATTTTACCTTTATGAGGGTAATAACTTTTAGCATAAAAAGGTTAATGATGGGTGAAAGGAATGTTTTAAGGGACAATGATCATGGGATTCTATTTGATTAGAGATGAAAAGTTTCCATGAGAACCATGCAATGGGTAGAGTTTTGGTACCCATATTTAAGATTAGGCTATGACTATGATGTTCACTCACATGGCTTTATGTTCTAAGTGGTTGTCCTCAAAGGGAGAGGAGGAAGGTGTGAGGGTAAAAATCTCATAAATCAAGGGATGAGCTTAAGTTTAAACAAGAATGTGAGTTTGATCCTTATTTAACAAAAGAAAGTGCATCGATGTTAAGTATTGAGAGGCTCAAGTTATGATTTGCCTTTAAGAGAGGAGAAATGATAAGCTTCTGATTCATACTTATGGGTTATGATGTCTAATAAGGAGAGTATATGTTCCCTAGTTACTTTTTGACATTTAATTAGAGGTGGAAAATATTTGGATTGAAAAATAGGTGAGGTTGGTTAGGTGATAGTTTGGTGGAGAAGGGTAATCTCCAATGGTTAGGGGAAAAAGTTCTAAATGGGTAGGGTAGTGTCCAAAAAGGTTATCATAACTGGGTATACCACTTGGGTTTTGGTTTGGTTGATGGATAAGGTACTCTCCAAATGTTGGGTAAAGGAAAAAGGTAATCTCTAATAGTTTAGGGTTGGTTGGTTGATAAGTTTGGTTAATAGAATGAGAAAAGAATGCCAAGGGTTAGTTTGGTTAAGTGTGAAGGTATGGTTTGAGTTAATAAATGGTGAAATCCTTATGGAAGGAAAGTTCCCCTAGTTTGTTCTTTTCATGGATAGTTGAAGATGGGAAAAAGATCCCAAAGTGAAGGTGTTGGTTAGCAAAAGGGTTTAAGAGGGGTGAAGGTGTTAGTGGTTAGTAGGTCAATTTTATAAGTGGTGATTTGGGTGGGATCTCCTCTATTATACCAAGGCTAGGAAAATGTAGTTGGGCTTGATTTAGGTAGGGTAGGGTAGGTTTGGTAGGTTTTATAGGTTGATCTTGGTTTAGTTTCTAGAGAGGGTGGTTATGGTTGAATTAAAAGGTATGTTGATTATGGTTGACTGATTTGGTGTGGATGTTGGTTTGATTATTTGGTTTGGTTGGGTTGGTAAGGTTGGGTGGATGGTTATAGGTGAGGTTAGATTAATAGTAAATCTGGTTAGGTTAATGGTAGGTTCCATAAAATTGGTAAGTGTATGTGTTAAGTTAGTTGGTTCAGAAGAGGTTGATTGGGTGGTCCCACATGGGTAAGTGAAAAAGGTTGGTTGGTTGGTTGGTTCCACATGGATAGGTGGGAAAAATTATTTGGTTGGTTCCACATAAGTGAATGGAAGAGTTAGGTTGTTTGGTTCCACATGGGTAGGTGGAAGAGATGGTTTTCTTGATTGTGATTTTAAAAGAAAGGTGTGAAGGTTCCACTTGTTTAACAAGTGGTCTAGTTAAGGGTTTGATTATAGTTTCCTTAGATATAAGTTCATCGAAGACCAACTCAAATGGATGGGCCTCCTTGTGTTGAGGGTTTTGGTTATGGCTTTCCTCAAAAATGAGTGAAGGAAGAGGTTAAATGATTTATTTCTTGAATATATTTAAGGCTAGGTTAGAGGGAACATAGAGAATATCTTTTGAAACCTCCTTCTGATCGATAAAGTTTTGGATGATTATCTTAAAAGAGCCACATATATTTATTGTATATCTATTTATGTAATGATAAGCACAAAATTCATTATCTATAAACCAAATTATCTTTGGAAGAGAATTATTTATGGATTTTATTTGAGGAAGGCTAATGATAAAAAGCCTCCAAGAATTTATCAAGGACTGAGGCATATGATTCCCCCAGTGGGGTATACTACCTAAAAAGTGGGTGCACTAATGGCTTTTGAGTTTGTGAGTTAACTAGTTATTTTTAAGAGGTTTGTTGGTTTGACAAGTTTGATGAGTTGAATATGTTAGGTATGTTTGATAAGTTGGATAGGTTTGGTTGGTAGTCATTGGTTAGATCTAATAAGTTTGATAAGTTGGGTAAGGTTGGTAGTGTTATCACTTGGATTTGCACCCTTTAAGGAGATACAAAGCTCTCTTCATCCAAGTGGTATAATAGAATCACCTCTATGCTTTTGGGAAGCCTAAGGAATGAGGTGAGTCTTTAGATATGGATAACTCCTTTGATGTACCACTTAGGATTAAACCTACTACTAAGTTAGGGGTGAAAAGAAAGAGATATAACTGAAAGCAAATCTAAACTAAGGGGGTGATACACCAAATAAATTTAATGACTTCCAACCAATTTAATTCTAACTTGAGACCAAAAAACAAACTAAAAATATAATCCTTCAATCTTCATTTTCTCACATCAATGCTACATTGTGAGGTCATGGATGAATGTGTAAAGCTAAGAGGACTAGACAAGAGGACTTAAATGGCACTAATGAAAAGACTAACTCATTCAACATTTCACATCTTATAAAACACTTCACATTCCCTAAAAGAAGAATTTTTCCAACTAAAAACAAGGTGAAATAATGAGACCACATGCTAGGAAACCATAGTCTTCACTAAACAAGATTCATCATTCAAGTGAAACACCCTTATGAACAGTCATGAAAAAGTAACACTTAGTCATTTTATTAATCAAAATGTATAAAAATGAGTAGGGATTCACCATACTCAGGTGGATCCCTACTCATTTGTATACATTTTGATCAATAAAATGACTAAGTGTTACTTCTTAATGATTATTCATAAGTGTGTTCCACTTGAATGATGAATCTTGTTTAGAGGAGACTATGGATTCTTAGCATGTGGTCTCATTATTTCACCTTATTTATAGTTGAAAAACTTATTATTATAGGGCATGTGAAAGTTTTTAGGGGATGTGTGATTTTGAGTGAGTTTTATTTTTCATTAGTACCATTCAAGGCCTCTTGTCTAATCTTTCTAGCTTTGCACATTCATCCATGACCTCAAAATGTAACATTGATATGAGAAGATGAAGATTGAAGGAGTGTATTTTTAGTTTGTTTGTAGAATTCAATTGGTTGTAATTCATCGAATTAATTTGGTGTATCAACCCCTTAGTTTATATTTATTTTTAGATATATAAATCTCTCTTTTCACCCCCCAAACTTAGTAGTAGGTTCAATCTTAAGTGGTACATCAAGGGAGATAGCCCTATCTAGAGACTTACCTCATTTATTAAGCTATCCAAAATCCTAGAGGTTATTTCATTGTGATAATTAATGAGGAGAGCTTTTCATCTCCTCAAAGGGTGCAAATTCAAGTGACAACAATTTTTAGCATGCCTTCCAAGGAGGCTGTACAAGTGCCAAACTCACTTTGTTCTTCAAAAAATTACTTTTTTTAGTAACCTAACAATTTTAAATTTTTTACAATTATTATATACCTCTTAAGACACATGGCATGTGATATAACTCTTTGACACTTGCATATTTTCTAAAAAACCCATATAAAGCATTAAATACACTATTTTGACCGTTCAAAATGACTTAAAATGATAAATGGATTTAGAAAACAAAGGACCAAAGCTAGTAAAATATTAATTGACATCTCATGACCTATAAAAAACTTCATGACAATACATTATACCTCTTTATAGGATAAAAAATCAAATTTTTACTAGGGGTGTCCTAATTTGACCTAAAAGTCAAATTTAATCAACAAATTGGAGACTCATAGGGGTAGTATGCATGTTATACTAACTAGACCAGTAGCCTCATTAGTCCCTTGGGCTTAGGAGTCATTTAAGTACTGAGATAAATAAAATACTTTGACCATTGACCACAAACCTTTGATCAATATAAGACACTAAGACTATCTCAACCACACAAAGGAAAAGGACACACAAAACAAAGAAAGCAAACATACAAGACACACACATGTGCATAAGCACTCAGGGGAATTAGGAAATAACCTATTATGCATAACTAGTAACTAAACATGTCTCCTTTCTAGGATTAAAAGGAAAAATTCTTGAATCATCTTCATGGTGAGATGAAACATAGTTCCAAGCATGTTTCTCTTTGGATTGAATGCCTTATAGACCAGACCTATTCCTTAGCACTTAATTTGATCTAATTTCAAGTAGTTCATCTTTGAATAGGTCTCTAATGTATATATATTCTTCTTTAACATGTTCACACACTTCATCTTGCTACCCACTCTTCATTTCATAGTCAACTTGTATCCCCTTAGTAGGCATGTCTCCAAGAGGATTGATATATTGTTCCTTAGAAGATTAAGGCCAATAGGAGTTTATTCCATCCTTCAATATCTGATATGTTTCTCCTAAATAATTTATAAGATGATATCCCATCTTGATAACTTCAAACATGTCATCATCAAATACATATGTTTCTTGAAAGGAAAGATTTGATAGAATGTTTTTCCTTTACATA
This sequence comes from Torreya grandis, assembly GCA_037957365.1. Lineage (NCBI taxonomy): Eukaryota > Viridiplantae > Streptophyta > Pinopsida > Cupressales > Taxaceae > Torreya > Torreya grandis. Next base: position 2,082,643 of record JARHVA010002107.1, on the reverse strand, counting down.
CTTACCTATGAACCAATGTTGCCTTCTCCATATTTGATCAGCTCATATCCTCATTGAAGAGGATTATAACCTTCTCCAATGACTTCAAACAAGTCCTCCAAAGGTTGGTTAATAACTTGTCCTTGTCCACTCATGATATCTTGCAAAGTGATGAAAGAGTTTATGATCATTTCTTCCTCTTTGGAAAAGGGAAGACATCCTTCCTCATCAATCCAATATAAAATCTCCACACAAGAAACCACCTCTTCTTCATCTTTGATTAGATCATCTGCAAGTGATATTTCTTATATTTTGGTCTCATGAGACTCTCCCCAGGCTACTACTTCTTGTGGGATGGCTTTAAAGTGTTCTCCCTCTTCGATAACACATTCTACTTCAGATATGGAGGAAAAAACTTGTCACTTGTCTTTTTCTTCACCAAGGGGAGTCTTTATGGTAATCTCTCCCTCATAATTTCTCATGAGGTCTTCTTTATCATCCATGAATTGAAAATGTTCCTCTTTATTTACCTCTCTCAAGATAGGTTTTTAAACACAAAGAAGACAGTTTTCATCATCAACCAAGCAAAGAGATTCAATACAAGGACTTACCTTATCGTCATCACTTAGGACCTCTTGATGGATTTCAAAATGAAATTCAACTATCATAATCTGATCTCTTTTATCAAGATCTAAAATATCTTTAGCCTCCTTCATAGTGATGCCAAGACTAGGCATCTTGAAATCATGTGATTTAGCCCAATGAGGCTACAAAGGAGGTAGGTTTTCTTCAAGTAATAATTCTATTTATTTATCAACTTGTTCATCATCCTTTAGTTCTTACACCACATGTCTATCAAGGCAAATGGTGATAGGGTAAGGAAAAGATGAACTAGCTGGTGGAGGTGTAATATAGAGCTCAAATTCAGACTGAGAATGCAAGGTAAGAGACTTTTTGAGAAGATCTTGAGGGAGTGGGGATGGGGTGTGTTTAGGAATAGGATATTCCTTTGGTTCTAAACCTTCCATCTCACCTTGACTTAGCAATCTCATCTTTGTTTTTAATTCCTATATTTGCTTATCTAGGTTCTCTTGGAAAATCTTCTCTTGAAGTTGATATGAATCATCATGGGGATAAGGATTGCATAAAGTCTACCATGGAATAGAAGAAGTTTCTTGAGGAAAGGTAGGAAGGACTTTAAAAAATCAACTCCATTCTCCACTTCACACTCTTATAAAATGCTTCTATCTTATTTCTTACCCCATGAATCTACTATCTTACTCCAACTTAGGATGTTAGGATATTATGTCTTCTTAATTTCACACTCTTGGTAAAGACTTTTCTCTTCCTTCTTTCCACTGTTAGGATCTAGAAAGCACAATTGATTACCATATGCAAGCAACTTAACATGCAAAATTAAACCAGAAGTAACAAGTAACTAAAATTTAGAAATAACACAGAATATGAGAGACAATACCCAATTGTATTAATACTCTTCCAGAAGGAAATACAACAAAGAAGATGCCACAGTCTTCTTCCTTACACACCTCTAGGGCTCCCACACCTCTAGGGCATAAACAGTAAATATCTTCAAGAGCTCACTCTCTCTCTTATGGTCCTAACACACAACTCAAACACAGAGTTGGTGCTCACCTCCAACCAGTCAGTATAACTACTGCCAATTCCACCAGTTAGTATCACTACTGCCAGTACACAAGTGCTCCATACACTCCAAAACTGAGTACACACTATACTCCAAGTACACAACATACTCCAAATAGATCTCCCTGATCTTGCACCTTGTTGTGTTGCCTGTCACCTTTGACCTTGCCATCCTGTAGATCCACCTTAGACCTTGCACATATAAACACCTGCAAATCAATGATCTTACTTACCACATGTAGATCTCCAAATGTGGCCTTACACACCTACTAACCAAGATCATACACACATGAAGAACCCTTCTGATTCTCCAAACTAGCACCCTTGTGGATCTTCTACCATAACTTACACAACTTGCAGTTCTACATAATAATACACACTTGGGACCCTTGTGGAACTAAGAGGAACACACCTTGCTTTCTTCACTCTGAAGGAGCTAACCTTACTCTTACTCAACTAGCCTCAAATTACAATATAGCCCATAAGTCTATTAAATAGATCTCATGCAAACAATAATTAGATATCCAATTACAATAATTAGATCCACAGCTCCAAGACTAAAATTAGCCTTTATCATGAAAACAACTGGTTCATTGACAAACTATCCATGAAACTCACAGTTTTAAACTGTCCAAGTGATTGATGTTGGTCCCTATTAGTCTAGAGGTGATCAATGCCAGCTGACTCTTACCGATGTCGGTTGCCTTCATGTCTACTCCTGACAGACGTTGGTTGGCCTGATCGACGCTGGTGACTGTGACACTCAGCAACCTCCTCCTCCATGTTTGCATTAGTGAAGCTTTTAGCTCCACAACCTAACAATCTCCCACTTGGAGATAAACAGTTGCACTGTACCTATACCTGTATATCATCTAATCTATTTCCTGGCTTGTATCCCTTTTCAAGCTCAATTTTGAAGACCAACCACCACACAACCTGTGGTGCAACACCTGTCATCCTAGTAACCTGTTGCATCTGCATCTACAAACCCATGTAGAAAAAAACTTGACCCTACATAACATGTATACCTGTTGTTGGTCCCTCTCAGATACCTGAGAATCCATTGAACTACTCTCCAGTGCTTCCTTCCTGGATTGACTACAAACTTTTTGACAGCTCCCACTACTAGAGCAATATCAGGGAGTACACATGTACTCAACCTCATCATGTGATTGGGGACCCTATTTTGTGAACTATCCATCCATAAGTGTGCTTGTCATCCTGCATCCTGCACTACCTTCACACAATCATCTTGTGACAACATCAACTTGTGATCTTCCCTGTCTCTAGGATTACTCATGCCAAAGAATTTTTCTGCTCCCAAATCCTTCATGGCAAACCACTGAACTAACCTTACCTTTAGTTCAGCAAAACCATGTATGTTTGAACTTACAAAAAGCTTATTCTCCACATATAGTAATAGGATAATGTTGCAACCATCATCCACCTGGTAAGACAAACACAATGGTTACAATGACACTAACTAAATCCATGCTTTGTCATCCACTTGTCAAACCTGTACCACTGTCCTATAGCTTCCTCAAGACCATATGACTTGGCCTTCCATCTCACGTGTCCATTCTCTCTATTCTTTATCCAAGGAATCCATTCGTCTTTCAGTGCTTTCTTCTAGCTAGCAACCCTACCAAAACTCTCATTTGGTTCTTCTCCAAAGAATTCATGCCATGCTCCCACTATTTTCTAGATCCTTCCTGCTCTATAGTGATCAATAAGTATAAAGAAGAGGAATAACAAATCTAAGGCTTACTTACCCTTTTAGTCCTCTACATGGGTGTTTAAGACTCCTTAACAGCTTGTTGTCTGCCCAAAATCTACTCCAATGACCGACATCGGTCACCACACAGTCTACATCTGACTAATGTCAATTCCATGCGACTGTCTAGGTCGCTGATGCTAGTTATCCTATTGACGTTGGTCTCCACCTACATGACACCACTGACTTTGCTTGTTTGCACATGATTAACATTGGTGCTTGTCTATTCGACATCAGTTACCTATGACCGATGTCGGTATCTGTGTTTTCTTGTGAGTGATGACTTTTTACTCGCGAGCTTACTTTGATTCAAAACCCTATCCAAACTACCCTGCTCAGAGATATCCAGTCCCATCCACTAATCTCTATCTATCATCTCCTCTAAAAACACCAAGGCTTTCCAGTTCTTAAGTTTATCAAATACATTAGTCTTCTTTTTCCTGTAATAAATCCAATCCTTTCTTATAGCATCCCACTGCTTACAAAAATCTCAATCTATGCTCTTCGAAGCTAAACTCTTACCATTTGACTTAAGAACATCCATTTCCTTCTCACTTATGTGACCAAGCCTATAAAGCCACACCTGTGTAACAAAAGTGGAATTAGTAATACAAGCAGGTAGATAAAGAGTAACTACTTTCTTACCACATGCTAATTCAAGTGCATCCTTGGTAACATTCCAAAAATCTGCTGTGAGAGTTTCTATGCATCTCTCATCACCCAACCTCCCTAAAGAAATTAGCTGCATCTTCAAGACTGGGACCTGCATAACCTTCTTCAACACCCATGTGTTGGCCGCCTACAATTTCAGCCGCACTTCCCCTTTGACAAGGCTCACCAACCCCTCTATTTGGGGCTGCATAGAAAGAGGAAATAGAATCTATAAAATAAGATTCTACTTTATCTAAGGAACATCCCAAAGCATCATATGCAACAACACCTACAACATCTGTTTCTTCAGTTCCTTCATGCTGATCTTCTACCAACCAACAATATTTCTTTACCTGTTCTTTCTTTTCATAACACCGTAATTGACCATTCATGCTTTTCAATTCCTCCATTCTTAATGTACTTTTTTCTACCATTGCTATACTCCCACTCAATCAAAAACCCTTGAGAGTGACCTATAATCAAACACAAACCTACTTTATGCAACCTGGCTCTAATACCACTTTGTCAGAAATCTAGAACAACAAACATACTCTGATTCCACTGTTAGGATCTAGGAAGAACAATTGATTACCATGTACAAGCAACTTAGCATGCGAAATTAAACCAGAAGTAACAAGTAACTAGAATTTAGAAATAACACAAAATATGAGAGATAATACCCAATTATATTAATACTCTTCCAGAAGGAAATATAATAAAGAAGATGCCACAGTCTTCTTCCTTACACACCTCTAGGGCTCCCACACCTCTAGGGCATAAACAGTAAATCTCTTCAAGAGCTCACTCTCTCTCTTACAGTCCCAACACACAACTCAAACATAGAGTTGGTGTTCACCTCCAACCATTCAGTATCACTACTACTAGTACCACCAGTCAGTATCACTACTGCCAGTACACAAGTACTCTATGCACTCTAAAATTGAGTACACACTGTACTCTAAGTATACAACGTACTCCAAGTAGATCTCCCTGATCTTGCACCTTGTTGTGTTGCCTGTCACCTTTGACCTCGCTATCCTGTAAATCCACCTTAGACTTTGCACACACAAATACCTACAAATCAATGATCTTACTTACCACATGTAGATCTCCAAACATGGCCTTGTACACCTACCAACCAAGATCATACACACATGAATAACCCTTTTGATTCTCCAAACTAGCACCCCTATGGATCTTCTACCAGAACTTGCACAACCTACAATTCTACCTGATCATACACAATCAGCACTCTTGTGGAACTAAGAGGAACACACCTTACTCTCTTCACTCTGAAGGAGCTAACCTTGCTCTTACTCAACTAGCCACAAATTACAATACAGCCCATGAGTCTATTAAATAGATCTCATGAAAATAATAATTAGACATCTAATTATAATAATTAGATCCATAGCTTTAAGACTAAAATTAGTCTTTATCATGCAAACAACTTGTTCATTAACAAATTGTCCATAAAACTCGTAGTTCTAAACCACACAGGTGACTAACATCAGTCCCTATTAGTCTAGAGGTGACTGACGCCAGCCGACTCCTGCCAGTGTCGATTGCCTTCCTGTCTACCCCTGACCGATGTTAGTTGGCCTGACCGATGCTAGTGACTATGACACTCAGCAACCTCCTCCTCCATGTTTGTATTAGTGAAGCTTTTAGCTCCACAACCTAACAAAATGCATATTAGCCAACTCAATTTTTCTATCAAAATTAGCTTCAAAAACAAGGTTTCTTCTTCCAACTAATTTGTAAAAAGATGACTTTGATGGGCTTGATTTAGATCATGAGTATGGGTCATGTATGGTTGGTATGAAACTTGTACAAATGGATATGAAGGTTTATGTGTATGGTGAGGTTGTCTTTCATGAACTTTATCCTATCCTCTAAGGAAGAGACTAAACCACTCACATCAAGCATCTCACTTGTGACCCTTTACTAATTGGCTCTATCAATAGGTACCCATTTTCTCTTTACCAACTCTAATGCATCTCTTACCTTTTGAATGACATAATTAAGAACTTATATACCACATCCTCTTTGTGTTTCAATATCCAACATGTATCTCTCATAGTCTAAAAGTGATTTCTTGAAGGTGGAAATGGGCTGATTAAAGAAATGACTAAGTTGACTAGGAGGGGTAAAACATTAAGAAACTAGTTATAAAACTGATACAACTCATGACAGGGATGAATATGATCATATTAGAACTAATAATTATCATAACAAGATTGACTAATAACTTGTTCATATTGATAGGAAATGGGATAAAATAGATATGTTTCTCCAGCTTGTAGAGAGCAAAACTCAAATTCAAAGTCAGCCATGAAACTTTATTGAAAGTAAGGACATAAAGAAATGTTACCATCAATATTTAAAGGTCAACTTGGGTTGCTTGACCAACAAATATATCTTTAGAGTTTTCATTGATACTTGAAAATATGCCTCTAAAGGCTAATGTGTTGAAGGATAACACCAAAAATACTCCAACTCTTGAAACAAGAGTCCCACCAGACATACCAAAAATTATTTTCATTTGATTTACACCCTTTGAGGAGATGCAAATCTCTCCTCATCCAAATGGCACAATTGAATCAGCTCTAGGCTTGTAGGGAGCCTAAGGAATGAGGTGAGTCTCTAGATAGGGCTAGTTCCCTTGATGTACCACTTAGTATTGAACCTACTACTAAGTTTTGGGGGTGAAAATAGAGAAAGATAACTAAAATTAAATATAAACTAAGGGGGTGATCACCAAATCAATTTGATGACTTCTAACTAATTGCATTCTACACTTGAGACCAAGAAACAAACTAAAAATTCACTCCTTCAATCTTCATCTTCTCACATTAATGCTACTTTATGAGGTCGTGGATGAATGTGCAAAGCTAGGAGGACTAGACAAGAGGCCTTGAATGGCACTAATAAAAAGATTAACTCACTCAACATTTCACATCCCCTAAAACACTTTGTATGCCCTATAAGAAAAAATTTTCCAACTTTAAATAAGGGGAAAGAATGAGACCACATGCTAGAAATCTATAATCTTCACTAAACAAAATTCGTCATTCAAGTGGAACACACTTATGAATAGTCATGAAGAGGTAACACTTAGTCATTTTATTGATCAAAAGGTATACAAATGAGTAGGGATCCACCTAAGTATGGTAAAACCCTACTCATTTATAAGTGTGTTTCACTTGAATGATGAATCTTGTTTAGTGAAGACTATGGATTTCTAGCATGTGGTCTCATTCTTTCACCTTGTTTGCAGTTGTAAAACTTCTTCTTGTAAGGCATGTGAAGTGTTTTAGGAGATGTAAAATATTGAGTGAGTTAGTATTCTCGTTAGTGACATTTAAGGCCTCTTGTTTAGTCTTAGCTTTGCACATTCATCCATGACCTCACAATATAGCATTGATGTGAGATTATGAAGATTGAAGGAGCATATTTTTAGTTTGTTTTTTGGTCTCAAGTGTAGAATGAAATTGGTTGGAAGTTATCAAATTGATTTGATTTATCACCCCCTTAGTTTAGATTTGCTTTCAGTTATATCTCTCTCTCTTTTCACCCCCCATAATTTATTAGTAGTTTCAATTCTAAGTGGTACATCAAGGGAGATAGCCATATCTAGAGACTCACCTCATTCCTTAGGCTTCTCACAAGCCTAAATTTGATTCCATTTTTCCACTTGGATGAGGAAAGCTTTGCATCTCCTCAAAGAGTGCAAATCCAAGTGACAATATTTTTTGGCATGCTTCCTAAGGAGGTTGTATAAGTGTCAAATTCACTCTTTTATTTAAAAAAATATCATTTTTTAGTAACTTGATAATTTTTAGTTAATGATAGTTACTATAGACCTTCTAAGACACATGTTATGTGATATAACTCTTTTACACTTACACATTTTCTAAGAAACTTATACAAAGTATTAAATGCACTATTTTAACCCCTCAAAATGACTTAAAATAAAAAATAGACTTAGAAAATAAATGACCAAAGCTAGTACAACATTAATTGACATCTTGTGACCTATAAAACACCTCATGATAATATATTATACCCCCTTATAGTCTAAAAAATCAAGTTTTTTACTAAGGGTGTCTTAATTTGACCTAGAAGTCAAATTTGATCAATAGGTAGGTTGTATAAGGTTGATAAAGTGGGTTGGTTTAGTTGGTTTGGTTAGAATGATAGGTTGGATATGGTTGATAATATTGGTTAAGTTGATAAGGTAGGTTGACGTAATTGATATGATGATTAGGGTAATTGATATGATAGATGTTGATAGGTTATTGGTTGGGTATGATGATGATCAAATGGTTGTTGATAGGTTGTTGGTTGGTTGTAAGTGAGTTTTTATTGGTCATGGGTACCAAAAATATATTATTATACTTTAATTATCTAGTCCATTAACATTATAACTAGTTCAAGGGCTAGTTTATAGTTTTTTATTTGGTTATAGTTGAGGTTTGATAGGTGATAGTAGGGTTTGATTGATTATGGGTGAGGTTGGGTTAGTTGTTGATGAGGTTAGGTTGGTTGTTGATGAGGTTAGGTTGGTTAAAGATAAAGTTAGGAGCACAAGCCGCTCATGATGCAAGGTATCACTCTAAGGTGAGATGGTTTTTCTCTAAGATCTTAGCAAATTTAAGATCTCTAAGAGAGAATATAGGTTGGTTCCCAATTGGATAAGGAAATAGAGGCAAGATGGTGGAAGGTTGATTTCTCACAACTCAAAATAAAGAGTATAAAAGAAAAATTCAAAAAGGTAAAACACACACTAAAGTATGTTACCTCTTAGAGTTCCTTTTAGTCTCCCTTTTGGCTTATGCCTTAAGTTAGAAAGAATGTTGGAAGACTTATATTGTAGAGTGGGTACTAGAAGAGAATTCTATGGTTGGTTTTGGATTAGTTATGGATCTCAAAATCTATATTGCAAGTCAGTACGTGGCTTGATGTTGGGGTCTACCCCCTCACTTCACACACTACAATGTAAGGGTGTTGGGTACTTAGCCAATATATATTGATCTTGAGAGTTTAGACTCAATCAGAGAGCTAAGTTTTAGTTTCTTTTCTTAGTAGTGAATTTCAAGTAATATAACCAAAGAGTGAAGGTTTATCGCTAGGTGATGAAATCTTCATCGAGCCTTATGTTGGGTGTTAAGATGTGTTGATTGATAAGTGGTTTGGTATGGTGTGTGATAAAAAAGTGAAGCTATGATTGATTACTTTGATTTTAATTTAACTAAATGAGATAAACATGCAAGCAATGTATGTAATTAATTTTATAGGTAAAATAAATTTTCAATTTAATTTATGAGCTTAGAATAAAGAAGAAAAAGGGTATTATATGTAATTAGGTCCTGTTAGACATGCCAAAATATTTTACTCAAATTTTATTTTTTATTTATTTATGAAAGAAAGATAAAACTAAAAGAGGGGTAGAGGTTAGTAAAACCTAGATGGGTGTGCACGCCATAATCTAGATGAGTATGAAGAGATCCTCTTTGTCTTAGAATGAATAACCTATAGATAAGAAAGCACTAACAAAATGAGTTGTTAGCAAGATAGGTAGATTTCCTAGTATGAGCTAGATTTAAGAAGCGTGAGCTTATTAGGACGTTGTCAATCCACTCTTTGATAATAATTAAGTTAAAAGAGATAAAATTAAGATACTTGCATCAAATAATAGAAAGTGACTGAAATGAAATACAAAAAGAGATGGATGCTTTAGAAAGGAAAATAAATAAATATAGTAATAGTGGGTCAAAATTGGTGTTAAAATAGATGGGGTCAGGTTTAGAAAATTAGGGAGGGGTCTATGAATAGGTAGGGACAAAAATTTAGATTTGGTTGGGGGTAAGGGGTCAAAAACAACTTGTTATTTTATGCCATAGTAACCATCAATTGTTGGGGTGATCGTTGGTGGTTAGGATAACCATTTGTAGTTGGGTAATGATTGATGATTGGGGGTGACCATCAGTAGTTGGGTAACCATCAATGATTCTCTATGGATTTTGAAAGTATTAAAAAAAGAGTTGCATACTAGGTCAAAGATTAGATAAGGGTCTATTAAGGGTCTCATCAAAAATAGGGGTTAGAATATAGGTGCAAAAAGGTCTAATGGGGTATAGATGTCAAAAACCAAAATAAAAACTAAAGTACAAATATACCTATTAGTTGTTAAATGACTAATGATTGATAGTTAGAATAATTTTGGTAGAGTAACAGTATTTTGACTTGAGAGTAATTTCATTAGAGATTCAAATCCCTATTGTTGTTACCAAATTGTTAGGAGAAGATTGGCTAGAAAACTTGAATACATGTGAGCTAGAACGCTTGTGATTATTGATCTCACTTTTTACTCCCCTCTTTTTATAGGCAAAGAGAGATGGAGGATAGAAGGTTCCCTAGAGGGTTAGGCTATTGATTTCAATGCTTTGGAGTTGATTGGCAAGAAATAAGGTGGATGTATTAAATTATGTCATGTTAGCTTATATAACTAGTTTTTATGTAAGAATGAGGAGGACCTGACTGTCAATGGTCATCTTAACCATTGATAGTCAAGTGTTCGAAGGTAAATTGGTCAAAGTGGGTTAAAAAGGGTTGGGTGATGGTTAAGTTAATAAGTTAGTTAGTTTAGCTAGGTAAGTAGCTAACTTGACTCAGGGTCTGATGGGTTCATTAGTGGGTCAAGAAGGTTTAGGTGGTCCTTAAGGTATCCTAAGGCATTTCGACATCTAGAACTATTGTGTGAATTTTTTTATAGGTGACCTAAGAACCTTAATAGATAAGTCTATGTTTTAATGCAAGGTGTAGAATAATTAATGAAAGATGTCTAATAATGATATATATATATGAAATTTGATTTTAGCTTTCTTGGGATAGCTTGTTCTATTTTTGATATAGGGTCTTTTGTTGTTTTGTTTTGATAGGTTAATGAAGTTGATCGATGTAGGAAGCTTCAAATGATTTTTTTGATAAATTTGACTTATCCATCCTTCAAGTGAGTGGTCTAAGTTTTAGATTTATTTATTTTGGTAGTTGTCTTTTAAGAGAGGATGCTATCTTTTGAGAAATTTAGATTTTGTGTAGTTGTCCTTCAAAAGATCAATTTACATGCTAGAGGTTTTTGACCGAAATGATATTTTGGTATCCCAAATTATTTTGATGTTAGGTTAAACATGGACAAGTCTATATAGGCTTAGAGGATTACCTTTATGGAGGAAAAACCTAGAACATAATAAAATTAATTATAGGTGAAAGGGGTGGTTTTGAGAGATAATGAACATAGGATTCTATTTGATTAAAGACAAAAAGTATCCATGAGAACCATACCATAGGTAGAATCATGGTACCTATATTTAGGATTAGGCTATGACTATGATGGTTAATTATATGGTTCTATGTTGTAATCAATTATCCTCAAAAGGATGCGATGAAGGTGTGAAGAAGGTGAAAATCTCTTAAATCAAGGAATAAACTTAATTTAGATAAAAGGTGAGTTTGACCCTTGTTTAACCAAAAAAAAGATACAGTTGTGAAGCATTGAGAGGCTCAGGTTCTGATTTACCTTCAAGAAAGGACAAATGGCAAGTTTCTAATCCATAGTCATGGGTTATCATGTAGGTTACAATCCAATTTAAATTAAACTTGCCTCATTTTCTTTTCTCCATATTGGTCACATGTTGATTTTCTTTTAAGACAAGGTATCTAATGTTGGGGTGATTTAGATAGGATAACCATTGGTGGTTGGGTAATCGTCAATGATTGGGGGTGACTGTTGGTAGTTGGGTAACCATTAATGATTCTCTTTAGATTCTAAAAGTATTCAAAAAAAGAATTATAGACTGGGGTAAAAGTAAGATAAAGGTATGTTAAGGGTCTCATCAATAATGGGGGTTAGAAGATAGGTGCCAAAAGGTTTGATGGGGTAGAGATGTCAAAAACCAAAATAAAAAACTGAAGTACAAATATACATATTGCTTGTTAAATGATTAATGATTGATGGTTAGAATAATTTTGGTAGAGTAACAATACTTTGCCTTGAGATCAATTTTGGTAGAGGTTTGGATCTCTATTATTGTTACTAAATTATTAGGAGATGACTAGATAGAAAACTTGAATGCCTATGAGCTAGAATGCTCTCACCTTCTACTCCCCTCCTTTTATAGGCAAAGAGAAATGGAGGATAGAAGGTTACCTAGAGGGTCAAGCTACTTCTTTTGATGCTTGGGAGTTTGTTAGAAACAAGCAAGGTGGATGTATTAAATTATGTCATGTTAGCTTATACAACTAGTGTTTTTGTAAGAATGAGGAGGACCTAACTGTCGACAGTCATCTTAACCATCGATGATGAAGTATCTGAAGGTAAATTGGTCAAGGTGGGTTAAAAATGTTTGGGTGATGGTTAAGTTGATAATTTAGTGAGTTTAGTTAGGTAAGTATCTAACTTTATTTAGGGTTTGATGGGTTGGTTAGTGGGTCAAGAAGGGTTAGGTGGTCTTTAAGGTATCCTGAGGCATTTTGACATCTTGAACTATTGTGTGTGGTTTTTTATAAGTGACCTAAGAAACTTAATAGATAATTCTATGTTTTAATGAAAGGTGTAGACTAATTGATGAAGGATGTCTACTAATGCTATATATATGAAAGTTGATTGTAGATTTTTTGGGATAAATTGTTCTATTTTTGATATAGGGTCCTTTATTATTTTATTTTGATAGGTTTATGAAGTTGATTAATGCAAGAAGCTTCAAATGATTTCTTTGATAAATTTGATTTATCCATCCTTCAAGGGAGTGGTCTAAATTTTAGATTTGTTTATTTTGGTATTTGTATTTCAAGGGAGGAGTCTATCTTTTGAACAATTTAGATTTTGGGCAATTGTCTTTCAAGGGAGCAATCTGTATGCTAGAGGTTTTTGACTGAAATGATATTTTGGTATCCCAAATTATTTTGACGTTAGGTTAAACATGGACAAGTCTATATAGGTTTAGAGACTTACCTTTATGGAGGAAAAACCTAAAGAATAATAAAGTTAATTATAGGTGAAAGGGGTGGTTTTGAGAGATAATGACCATAGGATTCTGTCTGATTAGGGATGAAAAGTATCCATGAAAACCATACCATATGTAGAACTATGATACCCATATTTAGGATTAGGCTATGACTATGATAGTTAATCACATGGTTCTATGTTATAATTAGCTGTCTTCAAAAGGATGGAATGAAGGTGTAAGGAAGGTGAAAATATCATAAATCAAGGAATAAACTTAAGTTAGACAAAAGGTGATTTTGACCCTTATTTAACAAAATAAAAGATACATGTGTGAAGCATTGAGAGGCTTATGTTCTGATTTATCTTCAAGAGAGGATAAATGGTAAGCTCTTGATACATACTTATGGGTTATGATGTAGGGTTCAATACAATTGAAAGTAAACTTGCCCCACTTTCTTTTCTCCATATTATTCACATGTTGCATTTTGAAACTTTAGGATGAGGTCTCTAATGTTAAATTCTCACTCTTTTAGGTGCTTGTTATAGACGTGTTTGACTCACTCTTGATAAACATGAATACGGTTACGCATAGCTAAGTAGTACTCATCAAGTAGCTCAAGTCTAATGAGATGTTCATGATGATAATCACTATTAGAAATGATGTCTTGTAAGTACATGTAAAGAGAAGGAATCTAAACTTCAAGTGACAAGATTGTCTCTACTCCAAAGACTAGAAAGAAAGGGGTAGCACTTGTAAAGGTTCAAATGCTAGTGCAATAGGCCTATAAAGTGAAAGGAATACACAAATGCCAATCTTGACCAAAAGCATTAACCACTTTGGTTAACATCTTGTTCAGGGTTTTGTTAGAGGATTCTACCTATCTATTTGCTTATGGATGATAAGGCGAAGAAAATCTTAATTTAATGCCAAATGAATCACAAAGACCTTGGACTTGTTTATTTTTGAAATATTTACCATTATCGATGATGATCTTATGGGGAACACCAAAATGATAGATGATATGATGATTAATAAAGTTGATAATCTTTTTGGCTTTAATCGAGATGAAAGGAATAGCCTCCTCCCACTTGGTGAAATACTCGATCATAATGATGATGGAGTGGTGCCATTGTGAAGAATGAGGATTGATTTCCTCAATGAGATCTATTCCCCATTATAAGAAGGGCCAAAATTCCTTGGATACTTAGAGGCCATGGGCTAGCACGTGATGTAAGTTAGTGTGTTGTTGACATTTAAAACACTTTTTTACATAGTCACAGTAGTCTTGGTTGAGGGTGGGCCAATAGTATCCAAGGTGGAGGATATGTTTAGAAATATCTAGACCACTAAAGTGTTCCCCATAAATCTTGTTATGTATTTCCCCAATAGCAAGGAAAAGTTCATGGCTATGTAGGAAATGGAGAAGGAGGCTGTCAAAACCATGTTTGTAAAGGATTCCCCCTAGTATGGTATAACAAGAGGTACTTTGAAAAAAGGCTCTTCAAGAAATCCTAGATAGGTTGGGAGGAATCATGTTGATGTTGAGGTATTCAAAGGTTTTCTCATATCAAGTGTCTGATGTATATGCCTCCACACTAACAAATGATAGGGACATCAAATTGGATATAAGAGGATGTGATAAAATGATGAATAGTGACAAAGATCTTATAATTGAAAGGATGAGATGGGATTTGGGAAGTGTCTAAAAACTTATTAGTAGATCATGGTATAGATTGGATAAGTTAATGATCAAAAAATGCTAAAAGTACATCTACTATTTGTTTGTATTGTTGCAAGACATCATTCTTACATTTGTAGGATCCATTAACCTAGTTGACCACAAGTTGGGAATTATAAAAGACACTAATCATCTCAACTACCAAGGATAGAGTGGTTTGGATACCTATTACTAGGGTTTCATACTCATCCATATTGTTGGTACACTCAAAATCAAGTTTAGAAGAAAGAGTAAGAGGTTTTCCATCAAGGAGAATGAGAATAGCTTCAGTATCCCAACCACATTAGTACTTCAATCTATCAAATAATAAGGTCATTTGGTAGATGACATCTTCTTGAGAAAGAGTCATGATGGACTCATGGATAAACATAAGAGGAAGTGGTTGGTTTTCTGGCAAAGGAGCTTTAACCAATTGATCAGTAATGACTTTCCCTTTAATCAACTTCTGTTGGAGAAACTCAAGGTCAAATTCAACTAGGAGCGTGATCCACTTAGCCATAAATTAGTTTTGGTGTGGTTTAGAGTGCATGTACTTGAGTGGGTTGGTATGGGTGATAACAAAGGTTTTGTGATTAAGGAGGTAATGACAAAGTTTAGAATCCATGAAGACTAAGGTGAGATAAATTTTCTCAGTATAGGTATATCAAGTCTCATACTCCATAAGTGTTCAACTTATATAATAAATGGCTTGCTCTTTATTTTGTTCATCATGGTGAATGAGCAATGCCTTTAAGTAATGGTCATTAGTAGAGATATAAAGGTAGAAGGGTTGATCCTCTTTAAGAGGGGTGAGAATTGGTAGAGAAAGAATGTACTCTTTGAGTGAATCAAAGGCTTGTTGATAGTCCTTAGTCCACTTAAAGGATGTATCTTTCTTGAAAAGATATTGAAAAGGTTGGCATCTATCTAATAACTTAGAATGAGAGTCATTTCTTACCATTTTAGGATGAATCAGAGAAAAGGTTTTAGTTGAGCCACTATTTTGATAGGTTAGCGGGGCCCAAACTAATGGTATTGACTATAAAAAAGTTAGAATCAATGGTTACAAAATCCTTGAACTTTTAAATAGATAATGTTGGTGAAGATGGAATGTCTTCTTCAATGGTGGTGATGGGTTTGGGTGAATCAGTGGGTTCTTCTGGTGGGATGAATCCAAGGCCAAATAGATCACAAAGTTTCTAGGTTTTGATAAAAGGTAACTCATGGGGCCCATGTTCATAATGGCCAAGGTTGAATACCTTATAGGCATACCTATTAAGGTACCATTTGGAAATTTTTGGTTTGTCTAAATAGGAGAAATTAAAAGTAAATGTTCAAATAGAAGAGGTGGTGGAGGAAGTGATAAGTGGATGATCAAGTCCCCAATAAATGAAATTGGTTTGGTGGTTGAGAGGCCTAAAATAAATTATGATTCTGATATTTGGATCATAACTAGGATCATGGTCAATATTCCCATACTCTTGAGGAGTAGGGAAGGCATCTAAAGTTAGAATATGATACTTTTCTAGCAAGAGACATTGGAACATAGGTTCTAAGGGGTCCTCTATGGGGATTTGAGAATAAGGGATAGATGAGCTAGTTGAAGCTTCGTCGATGGTAGGGGTGGTTGCTTGGCAGTGAGGTGGATGATGGAAGAAGAAGAATGTCATTAGGTCGATATGTCATGTTTCAAGATGTGAAAGTATTAGGGTCAACCTGTATGGTGATGACTTGACCCTTGTGTTTAAACTTGACACATCAAAGCAAGGTGGATGGGACACAACTCATGGCAAAGATCCAAGGGTGTCCAAGTTAGATGTTATATTGAAAAATGCCTTCTATGACATAGAAGAGCTCTAGAAGTGTGTGAGGTCCTAATAATATGTGGAAGATAATTGTTCCCAAAGTTGTGGCCATAATATCATTAAAGGAATGGAAAACTATTGAAGTTTTTAACATGATATTCTTTGGCAGTTGAAGTTGGTCATAAGCATGAGAAGAGATGATGTTAATACCAACTCCCCCATCAATCATCACTCTTTTGATGTGGGTTTGATTGATGTATGTAGTGATGAATAATGGAGGATCAAGATCTTCAAGATAAATAGAAGGTATTTTTGAATCCTTAAATGTGATAAGGGTAGAAATTTGAATAACTACAATAAAGGATGCAAGAGGTTGAGAGTATTTAGTTGGACCTCTATATATTATAGGTCCTTTATCAGTGTTTAGCAGTGATGGGGTGAGGTGTTGATTAGTTTGTACAGGCTCATATTCATTGGTATTTAGTGAAGTTATTTCAAAACTACTCACTAGATAGATTCAAAAGGGTTGGAGGGTGAGGCACCCAAAATGGATATTTTGGGTTTTGGTGAAGGTGAAGGTAAAGTTGATTGAATTTGGTTGGAAGGTTGAGGGGTGGAAAGATATGTCCATGGAATAGACACTTTATCATTTCCCTTATCCTTTTGTTGGGCCCAAGATCACGTGACCATATGGATAGTGTGGATGAGGGGAGGCATTGGGCTAAAAGGTTGCTTCAGTTCTTCTTCACTCTTGAATGAGAGTGGGGGATTGGGTAAGTGTTGGATAGGTTCATTTTGTGGTTGGGTTGATAATGGGATTAAGAGAGGTTCATCTAATAATAGATCATCCTCATCCCATAAGTATGGACAAGCACTTGGAGAGCTTTATAGTTTTTGATGTCATGCCAAGACATTTTATGGTATGAACAAATTAAACTATCATTGAACCAAGATGGTTTAGAATCAAAGGGTAAAAGGGTTTTATAGGTGGTAGGCTTAAGGAATAGGTTTGTAAAAACCTTTTTAAAATGGTCAAATAAGATTTGATTAAAGGTGTTAAGGGTGATAAGCTTTTAGTTTTTAGGGTGGGAGCCTTCATAGAAGTAGGGTTCACCATGAAATTTGTGGGTGGTATAATGGTTTTGGTATGTGGGTTTGATAGGGATTACTTGGTGTTGGGTATTTTTAAAGTGGAAGGTTTAAAGGTGAAAGATTTGGAGGTGGATGATTGATATTATGAAGGTTTAGAGATAGGTGGGCATGTAGAGGTAGATAGTTTGGTTAAGAATGATGGGGAGTTTAATATTTTGGAGGGGGTAGGTAAATGTAGAATAAAAGGAGGAAGTTTAACTTAGGTAGTTTTGGGAGGGTTGGCTTTCTTGGTAGAATTAGGAGCTCCTATGATGGAAGAAGGATAGGATCCCAAGATAGAAGGTTAGAGGGAAAGGGGTGATATGGTTCTAGTTTTAGGTGGGATTTTGGGTGGTTCCACCTTCTTGGTTGATTTGGTTAAGGTTTTATTTAGTGGACTTGATGGGGTTAAATCCAACTTCAAATATGGTTTCATAAGGTTAGGATTAGTAATTACCCTTAGGTTCTTGATAGGTTTGATTAGAGAGGTGTAAGATGATTTGATGATTCTAGATGGAGATGGTTTGGATGGTTCCCCCATGTTTTTTGGGGAGAGGAGTCTGATAAAGGGATTGAGGTGATGATAGGTTTAATGGTAGATGAAAGTGAGGTTGAAGGTTCATGCTTATTTTTATAGGGGAGCCCAAGGTGGTGCCAAAAGGTGGCTCGATCTAAATCAGGTTGAGAATAAAATTATAGGCTTTGTACTAATCTAGAGAAGGGTTTGTAAGTTAGTTCAGTTCCTTGGGAATCAAATTCAAATTTATGACCATAGCTGGAGGTAAGGGAATGGTTTCCTTACCCTTATTCTTGATGAAATGTTCCAATATTTGAGAGGATATTTCCTCCATGAAAGGAGTCGATAATGTGATCTCTCTTTGTGGAATGGTTTCTAAAGAGAGAGTGGGTGGTTCTATGATAGGATAAGAAGGTGTATTGGCAATGGTTGCCTCCTTTGGTATTTATATAAAAGGAGAGGTGGGTAAGTCTATTATCTCATTAAGTAAAGGATATGGTTGCTTAATTTGTTTGAGTATCCAAAGGAATGGAGGGTGATTTCACCATTTCAATAAGTGGAGTGAAGGAAGAGGTAGTAGAGGAAATGGTTTCCTCAATGATAGGTTCACTAATAATTACATTGACCATATGGACCTCACAAGTGTGAGATGATTCTAGTTTGTTGTCATCATGGTTGGTAGAAGGGGCATGATTGGGAAAATGTTATTGAAAAATGTTGAGTGACTAATTCAGAGGTTCTCCTTTATCAATTAAGTTTTGGATAATGGTTTTGAATGTGTCACACGTATTAATGTCATGTCTAATGACATGATGTAAATCACATAGATCATTCTCATTGTACCAATCGAGCATAGGGCAAGAAGCATCAAATTTTTTAGGAGGTTTCATGGGGGAAAGCTTTATGATGTTGTATTTGAGAAATGTATCCAAAACTAAAGCATATGACTCCCCTAGTAGAGTGCATTAATTTTGGGTAGCCCAATTTTGATTTTAGGTTTGTTGATTGGAGGAGTTAGAGGAGTTGGTTTGGTTATCGTGGTTGACAACCAGAGGTGGAGCAATTTTAAGGACAACTATATTTGTGGCTACCTTTGGTTTAGTGTTATGGTATTTAGATTGGTTGGTGGTTTTGGATGGATAAGGGTCATTAGATTTGAATCTAGAGTTTTTGTTTCTTAGTTTCAACTTCCCCTCATCGATGACTCTAAATTATAGCTTATGTGCCATGGTGAAAGCCTCATCAAAAGTTATGAAGGTTTAAACCTATAGAGTGGCGGTGATGTGTTTAGAACAAGTCTAAGAGAAAAGTTATATCAACCTAGGTTGGGGAAAAGAGAAAGAGATCTAGTTGATAATATCTCTCCATCAAGCTACAAAATTGGCAATTGATTCATCATCAAATTACCTAATGGAGTAGAGGTTAGTGATGGAGACATTTTTAGATATATTGATCAAAAAGTGGTATAAAAAGGTTTGGGTGAGTTGGGAAAAGGAAAATATGGAGTGCTTAGTGAGAGCACTATACCAATATAATTTTTATCCAAATAAAGACATAGGAAAATTATGAAGGAGAAGAGCATCATCATAGGCAATCAAGTAGTAAGAATGCTAAAATTCTCTTAAGTGTTATTGGGGGTCTTCCTTACTTTGGAATTTATAAAATTTGGATATTTTCCATTGAGAAGATTAAGTTTGGATGGGGATGGATGGGTGAATAGGTTCATTATAGATCTATTCATAAGATAAAAGGTTGTGAGCCCTAGAGATAGATGAGTCTAGGTTAGTCATTTTATCCATCAACATTTTGACTAAATCTATTTGGGGTTGGGGAGTTCCATAATTGTATGGTAATTTTTGTTGAGGTTAGGTGGATGCAATATATGGATAACTAGTAGAAGGTTTATAATATGCCACATGTTAGTATGTGGTCATGGAGGGTTGGGATGATGCCACATAAGGGTTAATTAGCATAAGAGGTTGGGCAAAAAATGGAGCTATGTATCCTTGTGGATTAGGAATATAGCATGGGTAGGGTGTTATTAGTATTTGTTGAGGAGTTAATGTGGGTTGGTTTGGGGGTATGATTAGATTGGTAGATTATGGAATTAATATAGATTGGGTTGGAGGTATATATGGGTTAGTTGGTTGGGGGTGAGTGGTAATTCTGGTACTGATAGGTGGAAGGGTAGAAGGTATGGAAAGCACTATATTCTGAAGTGGGGTGGAAATTTATGGGTTGGTAGTGATAAGGGGAATACTAGAACTATGGGTAGAAGATATCTCCAAGATGGGTGGATTATAGGTAATAATATGTGAGGTTGCCCTTATGTTGGAGGAATTATCAGTTGGTGTAGGTGGTGTTTAGTTATTAGTTGGGTTATTTGATTGAGTTTGGGTGGAGGTAGTAGATGGATTATTGGTGGAGGAATATTTTTGAGTAATCATAGGTTGGGTAGAGGTAGTAGCAACCATAAGGTGGGAAGGCATCTCATAAGGTGGATCACTAGGAGGAACTAAAGCAAGGGTACAGTAGGATAGGGTGTTAAGGTAATGTTGGAGGGCCATGGGGTTATTATCAAGGAAGGTGGTGAAATCCACATCACCTTGGGAAACTATCTGAGGAATGGTATGGGGTAGAAGGATGAGGAGAACCCTCAACATCTAAGGTATACTCCATGGATAAAGAAGAAGAAGGTGGTTCCTAATTGGTTTGGTTCCTCAATTATTGTCTAGTAAAAACCATATGAGGAAAAGAAAGGAATAAAGGAAAGCTCACAAAGAAAATAAAAAGAAAATAAAATAAAATATCTAGAGGCAATCAAAACATACACTGTAGTGCATTTAAAATCTTAGGGTACCTTTCATCTCACTTTTGGCTTATGCCTTAATTAGAAAGTGTGAAGAAGAATTTGGTTTGTAGAACAAGTACTAGAATGGAAGCATATGGTTGGTTTTAGGTTTTTAAGAATCTCAAAAAGATTTATGTTGGAAATAAATACATGGCTTGGTATTGGGGCTTACCCCTTCACTTCACACATCATATAAATAAGGGTGTCAGGTGCTTAGCTAGTATATACCAATTTTTAGAGTTTAGACTCAACCAAAGAGCTGAGTTTTGGTTTTTCTTCTTGATAATGACCTCCAAGTAAGATAGCCAAAGGGTGAAGTTAATCTACTAGGAGATGAAACCCTAATCAGAGCTTATGTTAATTGTTATGATGTTTTGATTTATTTAAGTGGTTTGGTATAGTGTGTGATGAACAAATGAAGCTACGATTAATTACTTTGCTTTTAATTTAACTAAATGAGATAAACATACAAGCAATCAATGTATGTAGTTATTTTTATACTCAAAATAAATTTTGATTTCTTTATATGAGCATAAAATAAACAAGAAAAGGGCACCTAATGGTATTATGTCCCATCAGGTGTATCATAATGTTTCTCTCAATTTCTATTTATTTTCTAGGTAAAGAAGAAGTAAGAAACTAAATGTGGGTATGGTAGAAGAACCTATTTATTTATGCATGTGTGATCTAGATGATTGTGAAGAGATCCTCTTTGTCTTGGGAAGAATGACCTTTAGATAATAAATTACTAATTCAAAGAAGTTTTTAGATGGATAGTAATGTGGATTACCTAGTGTGAGATAGATCCAAGAAGCATGAGCTTACTAGGAGGCTATCAATCCACACTCTTAAACTAGTTAAGTTGAAAGCAATAAAGATGAAATACTTGCATAAAATGATATAAAAGGTTGAAAGGAAATCCCAAAAGAAGTAAATGATTGGTAAAGGAAATAGACTAATTATAGTAATAAATGGGTCAATACCAATGTTAAATAGGTTAGGTTGGCTTCAAAAAATAGGTGGGGTCTCTATAAAAAGGTAGAAAGATAAAAAAGTAGAATTTGGTTGAGGGTAAGAAGGTGGAAATAGCTTGCTATTTTTTACCATAGTGACCATCGATAATTGGGATGACCATTGGTGGCTAAAGTGACCATCAACGGTTGGGTGACTATCGATGGTTGAAGGGGACCATCAGTGGTTAGGGTGACTATTGACAATTGATGTGGGTTATAAAAGTGTTTTAAAAAGGTTATATAATAGACATAGTATGATGTTCAAGGGGTTAGAGGGTAATAAGTAAAAGGGTGTGGTTCAGGTAAAGATGTTAGAAGTTAAATAATCAAAAATTGACATAATAAATATACTTAACTCATTTTATGATGGTTGATGGTAGATCAAGGAGCAATTTTGGTAGAGTAATGGTACTTTACCTAAAGAATAATTTTGGCAGAGTAATGGTACTTTACCTAAAGAATAATTTTGGTATAGTTTTGGATCTCTATCATAGATGCTAACTTGCTAAAAAAAACTTGTGAAGAAGTTCTTGATGAAGAAGCTCCTAATGAATACTGGTTGATAGCTTGATTGCCTGATTGCTAAATTCTTGGATCATTTTTCACCTCCTACTCCCCTCCTTTTATAATCAAAGAGATATGGAGGTATAATATTCCATCGAAGGTTTGGTTGCGTATCATCCATATTAAATTTTGATGTGTTAACTTGCACATGACTTGAGTTGCCTTCATTCAAATGGTGAAGATCTTATCATTGACAGCCAGGGTGACCATCAGTGGTCAAGGGTTGAATGTTAAGTAAGGTAAAAGGGTAGGTTAGTGAGTTGGTTTTAGTTATTTTAGATAAACTGACTCAGGGTCATGGTCAGAGGTTAGATAATAGTCTAACTTAGGGGTGTTTCAACATCTAGAACCATCAGGTGTAGTTTTCTAGTGTCTATAACTACACTTGAGGATCTTGGCTTTGCTCTCTAGATTGAGTTTTGTAAGGTGAATAAGGATCTATGTCATAAATGACATCATTTCTATAAGGGTCTTGAAAAAATTCTTCTTTTGTAACCACATTAATATACCCTAGATTGTACATAGTTCCACTACATGTATAGTAATACATGTTCAAATCAATGGTGAATGTTTTAGGACAAAAAGGGTTAGAGTTATACAAAATCTAAAAAATAATGTCTAAAAAGACAAATGATTCAAACTCGATCTAACTTGGCCAAAGGATGGAGATGTATCTCTAAAAAAATTCTATGCTAAGACTTGGTAAAAAAAAATAGTATAATGTCAAATGTCTAATGTTAAATATCTCACATAAAAAGGGACAAGTGGATGAACTAAATATGGAATGCCAAAATCTAGGGAAAAAGTGTTCTAAATAGGTCTAATCTATAAAAATTAAAGGTTGATAGGTCTTTTGGCCAAATGCAACATCAAAATATAAGCTTAAATAAAGGGGTATGATTTAATCTAATAAACCTAAAACATGTTAACATAAACTAGGCATTCAACTTTAGACATGAATTTGACCAAATTGGCATAAGGCATGAAGAAAAAGGCACTTGGATATAAACTATTTTCTCTCAAATAAAGGCACAAACTAATATTTTCCAAATTTGGGTAATGAATTAACCTAAGCTACAAAACCAAAAAGAGAAAGATTTGTGTCTCAGCCCAAATTAGATAAGGCATAAATAGAAATTAATCAATGTTTGGATTTAAAATTTTTAAGATTAATTAGACACTCAACTTAAGAAACTAAGATTCCTTGACCAAATAAGCTAAACAAAGGTGAATGGCATAATGGCACTAGACAAAGACCCAAAAGGCACACATGGATTAGTTTAAAACTTGAAACATTAGACATAAGTTAAACAAGTTTATGAAATGTTTTGAGCAGCATAATGGCATTATCTCTCTCTAAAGGTATAAATAATGGTTTGTTTCAAAGATTCTAAGGCACAAAACTTGAAATGATTTGGGCAATATAACATTACCCATTTCAATCAAGTGACACACAACATTTTTGAAAAAAGGTTCAATGTAAAAAGCAACATATTAAATGGACAACATAACACCTCTTCAAATAAATAAGTAATGTGGACACAAAACTTGTTTTGACATGGCACAAACAAACAAATAAGTTAAGACTTAAAAAGACCAAGTAAAGGAAATAGACCAAATATAACTAAGTAAATTGTCTTAAGCCCTAAAAGTAACAAGGTTGCATCATATTACTGAAATATGTCTATATATATATATATATATTCTTAGGAGAATTTTAAGTGTTAATAAAAAAATTGCATGAAATAGTAGGGTTTTTACACCCCCTTTTTTCCAAGAGATTGTATAATGATATGGACCTTCGAGCTACCCGCATTACAACAATAATATGTCTACAATAAGTGGGGTTGTTCTAAAACTTAAATTTGCAACTGTCTAGATGGTTCCAAGTGTGGATAACACTAGATATGCCTCAAACCAATTGAGTTCATATCAATTAACTTACTATTTAGTGGAATCCTCTGATTAACTAGACATAACTCAGGTTTTCATTATGAAAGGAGAGGGTAGCCACTCAATCCCTTATATATCATAGTATGTGTACCCTAATTTGTATACCCCACCATATAGCGAGGTTAAAACAATGCTAGGAGATGAAACCCTAGGTCAAAGCTTCCCTAAAGAACTTGTGAAGAAGCTATGAACTCCCCTTCACAATCCAAGTTACATAAAAATAAAAACTAAGTGAAAAGAATTTAGAGGTTATGTTTAGATCACCCAACCCATACAAATTTTGGGGAGAGCCTTGAAAACATTCCTTTGCATGCCTTGGACTGGCACAAATTACAAGGAAAAGGTGTTTTTAATCACCTAAGTTCCCTATAGGGGATGGGGGAGAGCATACATGCACTCTTCATTTTACACAAACAAAGAAACAAGTATAAAACAAACACTTATAATAAATTAAATATAAGTGTTAATTTTATACACCAAATGAAATGTTTGATGAAGTTTTGAGCCCCTTGACTTAAATTTCTAAGCTTTAAGAATTTTCACAAAACAATCTTAATGCAAATCACCTAGGTTCTTTTTAAGCACTTAAAACCAAATGTTCAAGACTTAACCAATCCTTTTAGGCACTAAAATGAAGTGTTCAAGAGTTTAAACTTATAAATTTATGTTTTAATCTTGCCTTGGTCGTACAAATGGTAGAGTTTTTCCTTCTAATTTAAAGCATATTTATGGATGAGAAAACAAGTTTTGAAAAATAGATCTCTAGTTTCTTTATATTTTTTTACACAAAGACCAATGTTGGTTATTAGAAAACTAATGTCGATTGGTAATAATTGATACTAGTTGATAAGGACCAATGTTTACTTTTATGAATTTGAGGGCAAAACCAAAAAAATCCAAAAATGTTAGTTTAAAATATTATGAAAACTCCATAAAACTATATGATTAGAGAGGGGAAACATAATTTAATGAAACCAAGAAATAATAAATAAGAATGTTAAGAAGATTCAAAATCCAACTTTTTAGGGCGTGTCCTACCCTTCACCCTAATCGATGACAATTAGCCAAAATTGATGATGGATAGGTAGAATCGATGTTGGTTAGGCAAAATTGATGTCGATAATGCCAAATCTATGTAAATTTGAATTATCACAAAAAATAGAATACAAAAAAATAAAGATAAAATTCCAATTTTTAAGCTATTCAATCATTCATTTTAAAATTTAGCATTTTCATTTTGGTCTCCTTGGTATGTAGGATGCTTCTACATATCCCACCAAGAATGTCATTTGTAATCATAGGAATTTGATAATAGAGATAAGGTTATATCAAGTGTTAGTCATAAAATAATGAAAATAACACACTAACATTCTAACATCTCTAAGCCAGATCTTAGGGGGAGCTTAATGAAAAAAACCAATTGAAAACATAACTAAAATGTAAAATAACAACAATCTTTTACCTTTGCCTTTAATGTTCCAAATGATTCATTATGAGGCTTTCTTGGTTTGTACTCAACAAGTCTTTGATAATAGAGCTTGTGTGGCTCCCTCTCTCCTTGGCACCATTATTGGCTTGATATGGTTTATTATTACTTGATGGCTTGGTTCAATATTTTGGCATTATAACACTATTGATATAAATCATGTTACAAAACTTGCATTATAACTTTACAATTTTCAAGCTCTCTTTTCATTAGGCAATGGCTTGTATCTATAGGCTTGGGAACTAACCCCAACTCAAGGTGAGTTAAAGCATAGTTTTAACATGTAATGGGTTCAATCCTAACCTAAGTGATTTAATTAACCTCAGTAGAGTTTAAAAGTGTCAATAATTAATGATTTTAAATGAATAGACATGAATGAGATATTTTGAAATATTTTTAGAGGATTGACAACTCATAAAAGGTAAACATGAAAAGCTAGGATATTTCATATTTTTGAATTTTTTTTTTATTAATTCATTAATTACACATGGATAATTCAACTAGAAATTTAATTTAGTTTAGCTTATTAATTAATTTTGATTAAGATTTTTAGCATTTCTAAGATTTGATTTTATGTCCATGTGTCCCATTTAATAGGTTCATAGGCCAAATTGCATGTTATGATGTTACAAGATGAATCCGTGAGAGGTTATGATTGCATATGATAGGATACCACAACTATGGATGTCTTAATGATATTTTGAGATTTGATGAATGATGCATAATAAAATTTGAGATGATCAATGATTCTTAGGCATAATTTGTAATGGTTGGTAGGAATCAATTCAAAGTTCAATCGAAGGCCATTGGTGGCTAGTTTTAGGTGTCTACAATATAACCTCCTCAAACATACCCCCATCACATTCTCTTTGATGGTTATGTCTTCTGTTAGCCTCAAGGTAATTTTATCCCCATTTATCTCTTATTGTCCCAAAACCATGGTCCACACCTTCCCACTAACTTCATCACTATGGAAGGGTCAAAATAGGTTTTTACTATGGGGTTTTGCATACATTATGACACTAAATCTTGATTGATTATCCTAAACCCCATATGTGGTTACTTATGATTTAGTTGGCTCCTTATTCCAATCCAATGTTTGAGCACAATATACCCCATGTACATACTCATTCTACTACCATTGTGCATATTCATTTTACCACCATCACCTGATATTATCACCTATATATCCATCTTATTCCTATCTTTAATCTATTGTGCTTTATCATTGTATTTTATATATATGCATGTATGTGTGTTAAATATGTGAATTTGGTTACTTAATAATTTATTCTTTTATATATTAATTAGATTACCTTATTTATACTTACTAAGTCTTGTTATCATTTTGTATATATTTTCTCTTGTTAACTTTATGGGAACAAGGATGGTATAAGTAACTCCCAAACTTATTTTGGGCAAAGTCACTTCAACAAATAGAGTTCCCCCATGCACTGGATGTTTTAATGTACCTTTGACTTATATCATGTCATTGGCACAACTTTATTCATAGTGCAATATTAAAATGGATTTCATACATTATTAATGGCTTAAAAATTTCCACCCATCCCATTCCCACTAATATAATCATCATCCAGTATAACCCTAATCATCCTACCAATCTCATCCCTATCATGCATCCTTAGTGCAAGAGGATTGATACCCACATCTAATTGATGAGACATTTACAACTAATAATGGATTAATCTTTAATTATCACATTGATTTAAATTTTATTTCATTTTACCATTATAAATCTCATTACATTTACATCCATATAAATTTTATACCATGACATACATAACCAAACAACTATCTCATAACATCTCATCACATAACATATCATCTATCAATCCTAAAGCATCATCACATAATTAACCATATATATATATATATATATATATATATATATATATATATATATATATATATATATATATATATATATATCATTAAAACATCCATCTAATATATCCACATGTCCATAATGATATAAATCATCATCTATATACCATGACTATCACATCATATAGCATCATAAGAATAAAATAATATATCTCTCTAATCCATACATGCATCCATCACATCATATCATATAATCCATCTAACTCATCAACACATCCATCACATAAACATCATATAATCATACAAGTATCCATAATCAATGCATATTACAAAATCATAATCCTAGTCATCATCACATTAAAAATCCCATCATATATATAAACATCCACATGGAGTCCATGTCAAAAAATATATATGCAATATCAGGGCCCTGTGGGTATCAATGTGCTACAAAATAATAAAATCCACATCTATGTAAATCTTGGCTAGGCTCCCGGGGGTCCTCTAGGGTTCTGATGTACTAACTATGAAGAGATGGCTCTAAATGAAGGTGCACACCGCTCAACTGGCATTACTACCTCATATAAATATTTGTAGTATTGTGCCTCCCGAGTCAACTTCATGATGTTTTTCATCACCCCATCCATACCACCTACTATAACCATTGTGTCTACCTCCTCCTTGGCCCTCTCAACCACCTCCACCTCTCATGTTAGATCTCTAATCCATGTTTGCATCTAGGTAATCTATGTATGATAACTAGAAATCTATGTATCACAACTCTAGATCTAGCTCTGAAGCATAACTACCTAATCCTATAAGGTAGTAACATGACCTTATAATCTCACCACTTACCCCTGTGCCTAGGCTTATTATCCATCTTATGCTTGTAACTAAGCTAGGAGATGATCTCTCTTTGCAGTAATCCTAGCAATCTCAATGAGTCATGCATGTATCTCAAAAATGAGGCATGATAATAAATATCTCTCATCTTCTATCAAAGATGGCCAAGATGGTCCTAAACCATCCCCATTCCCATTGGTTCTAACTAGTGTAACCTTTTCTTGAGTCCCGCTCCCTCCATCTTGAACCACTGTAGATACTTGATCCCCATTACCCCCATCTACCTCCATGGCATCTAGATATCTCTATCCATCTTGAGAATCATGTGTTAGGATCATTACCCTCCTTTATCTTCACATCCTTACCTAAACTTAAAATCCCCTCCTCATTACTCCCCTTCATACCATAGCTCTATGATAGAGTAATCTCATTGATACTCTTTGAGCCCACCATGTCGTGTAAATTATTGTCACCCCTAGATATAGTAATGGGGTCTATAAATCCCATGGGAATGGGGTAATGCTATCATAATCTACACATCTAATAGTTCTATCTACTAGCCTACCCAATGTTATCCTTTTTCAATCACTCCTAATAAAAAGATGCTCCTCACTTGGCATGTCTTGCAAGATCCCAAACTATCTTTACACATGGTTGGGTCTATACCACTCTATGATAAAATCTCTCCATCCTATCAAATAGCACTTGGTGAGTATATATTAAGTCACCTAAGCCTCATCATCCTAGCCAAACTAAAGTCCCTTATAGGTAACACACATGATATTCTCTTGCAATAAACTATCAAATACCTATCTATAAAATATCACCTCCCTAACATGGCCTCTCTACACACCTAGTAAAATGTACCATCCAAAAACCATGGGTTGATGTGGCTCCCTAGCCTCTAGAGTACCTAAATGTCATTGGATCACAATGTGTTCCTAGATCCAAATCTATAATAATAGTGATGGACCTAGGATCATCACTCCCCTATAGACCCTTAAGTGTAAATCCTCATATAGATGAGCCAATACCACTAGCCCCCATGTAAAAACCTTGAAATCTTGCACTATGTCCATAACCACATCTCCTAGTCCCAGGTGAAACCACTAATTGCTCTTATTTGGTAGGATTATACCAATAACAAGAGACATCACTAATAGGGTCAAATGATCAATATTCCCCTCTTAGAGGCATCTGTCAATATCCACTCATTGATCCCACACACCAACATGAAATCCCATTGCTAATTTTTGTAATGTCACACTAACAATGTGCAATCTCTAGTAAATCTTATCCCCTACCATTGATAATCATAGGATCTGATATATGTCTTCTAATGTCATTATCATCTTTTTAGTAATAAATTGGAAGGTACTCATCTCTAAATGACATTACTCCACCAACATAGTAATCATGGCATGATCAATTTGTACCACTAACATCATAGCAATATAGTGTAGCCCCACTAGCTTTAATACCCATAATTTATAATATTCAATTGGTACATCTCATGTAAAACCTCTGGTCATTATAACCAAGATGCCATCATGCCTAAGTCCTACACCAATCACCAAATACCCATCACTAAACCTATTTAATCACATATTCCCTTTCAAACTCTCTTACCTAATAAAATCCCCTATTTATAACTTGTTTACCCCTCCCAACCTTAGCTATCAAAAATCATACATCATAAACCTTATATCCATCATAACATCCCTTAACTCATCATAACCCTAATCCATCTCATGCATACCTAACTCACCTCATCAACATCCCCTTCCCTAACTCACTTACACTCCTAACATGTTAGTTAAACTATCTAAACACTCATAACCCTTTTAACTTACATTCCCTTCCCTAATTACCCCTAAACCATTCTAACTTACCTATTCTTAATCCATCCTAAACCCACTAATCCTAACTAACTTCATCTAAATCCCTAACCATATCTAACCCCCCTAAACACATTAGCCTATCATTCTATCCCCCATCCCTTAGTCATCTTCCCAAACCATAGTAATATCATAACTTGTAAATTGGCCCTAACCTATAGTTTTGTGTAACTGCAACTCTACTCCCATGGTTATGGAAAATTTCCAATCACTAAACCACAATATTATGATAACACAAGTCAAAACTTATGGTACTACAATACCATAATTCTATACTCATATTATTCTAATAACTCAACTTGTATATTAATATCTCAATTTGTGAATATAATAATGTGACTACAAGCACTGTCCCTAGTCATGGTATTGTACCCATGGTGTCGTTTCCATAATTAACATGCAAAAAATCACCAAAATTTGACAAATTTAATAGGATATAAGTTCATATCTCATCGGTGGTCCATCATCTCTAAAACTATAGGACTCTCTCATCTTGGTGTGAAGCTCATGGGATTCGGTACATGTTTTTAGCTCAAAGGAGTTTTTCACCAAGGATAAAAGTTAAAATGAACCCTTTTTTCACTCTTTTGTCCCATTTACCCCCTAATTACCCTTTTGACCCCTAACACATTTTAGTCTCTCATCTTATCACTCCCTTTCCAATACTAAATCCCATCAATTCCCTCCATTGCCTCAGTTAGTTATTGATTATCCTCCTTACATCATATGGACCATGGTCTTTCCCCTTTATCCACATTAATCCTAATCTAGAACTACATTAGCTTGAGGTCTCCTAAAACTATGTAGATAGTACCTAGACATGATTTTGTGCCCAAGGATAGCTTAACCACTATTAACCCCTAATCCCCATCCAGTACTGGATTAATCACTTGATAATCATACACCATTTTACATTATGCATCTTACGAAAAGTGGCTTGTTATCATCAATCAACTCATTTAATCTCCATTATAGGATTTTCATCCCTCCCTAGAATGTGTCCTTTCCATGGGAACCATCACCAATTTATGTCCTATCTCATATTTAATACCTAGATGATGTCTTTGTCCTAAGAATTCCCATCTTATCAATCAATATCTTTTTTATACATTGATTATTTATATAGAACCCATCTCTCAAGATCAAGCCACTTTCTATCATAACATCCATGTTTGGGGCATCTTAATCATATATGTATCAATACTTTAGGCATCCTAACCCCATCTCTTCATCTTGGTCTTATCCCACCCCTAATACTTTGTTTTTAGTCGTCATCTAGGTCATTTCTTCTTGCATGCTCCCTTAAGGGGCCATCATACCTTTCTAACACCATTTCCATACATGATTATGGTTTTTTTTGAAATACCATTACCCCTTCCATCCAATCTAATTATAATGACCTTTCAAATAGGGGAAAAAATTATGCACTTAAATTCATTTACCTTGATAATTCCACTAATTCTACTAATTAAACCTATAACTATATTTCCTAGTTAATTAACTAATATCCCATTCCCTACATCGCACAAACCTTATCTTACCTCACAACCAATTAATCACCTTCATTATTCTACTAACTAATCCTATTTATCTATTATCCCACCCATTAACCCACTTGACAATTTAAAAATACATTTTATCCTACCTACCCATCTACCACCCTACTAACTAGCTATTCCTCCACTCCTACTCTCTAATTGAGATTTATAGAATTTAATAATTTTAGAATCTCCTATAATTTATCCCTCATTCTCTAAAATACTATATTATATAGGATTCTAAATAATTAAAAATTCCTTGGAAAATCCTTGGCCATTGATCTCAATAGCTCTAAATTACATTTGAGCCATTGATTTTCCCTCTCATGGCTATTTAAACAATCCAATCCCTCCATGAAAACTAAATTGGAAACTATAAATCAATATTGATAGCTTTCAATCATCCCTCTTTCATCCACATAGCCTTTGTTAAAGCCACTTATCAAGCCAAATGTCCATTAAAGCCATTAACAAGCATAATCAAGAAATCCAACAATTCAACATATTTTGCATCAAAATTTGGTTTGTATATCTTGGATGGGATCTATAAGAGGTAAAATGATGGTAATAAATCTCATTAAAAGCATCTAATTATTTATTTATCCTCTCTACTTGATGTTGTTTATGTTTTCAGTTTTTATTACTAAAAATAGTAATATAAAAGAAATCCAAAATTTAGGCTATAGGTTGTACACCACCTTATTGTACACTTGAATGAAAAATTTAATCAAATAAAATATGATAAAATACATCCTCACATTTCCATACTATTCAAAAAGGAATTGGAAAAATTACTAGGGGCAAGATGCATTCATCCCATAGACTATTCAAAATGGATATCAAACATTGTACTAGTTAATAAGAAACCATAAGGAATCTACCTATGCACAAATTTTAGAGATATCATTCTAGCATGCCCAAAGGATCATTATATTTTTCTAAACATTTATATGATAGTATATTCTATAACCAGGTATGCAATGTTATCTCTTAGGGATGGATTCTCATGATATAATTAGATGAAAATAGCACCTAAAAATAAACACAAAATAGTAGTTTCCACTCCATGGGGGACATTTTATTATCAAATGATGTCATTTAGCCTCAATAACATCGATGATACATACCAACATGTAATGAATATCATCTTCCATGACATGATGTATGATATTGTGGAAGACTATGTAGATAATATTCTTGGAAAATCCAAGACTAGTTCATGCCATCCAAAAGTATTACGAAGGATATTTGAAAGGCTTCATGAAACAAGGTGCATCTTAACTCTAATAAATGCATGATTTATGTCACTTTTGACAAATTTATAGGTTAAATTTTCTCTCATAAGGGCATTGAATTCAATCCATCAAAGGTTAAGTTAATTATAAAAATGTCTCCTCCCTCTAATCTGAAGCATCTCCATAATTTTTAGGGTAAAATTCAATCTATTTGATGCTTCACTTCATAATTGGTGGATATATGTCATCTTTTTACTCACCTTTCAAATAATGGCACCACTTTTTCATGTAATGTTGACTGTTAACATAAATTTGAAATTTTGAAGGATTATTTAGTAAATGTACCTATCTTAGCACCACCAACACCTAGGAAGTCATTACTCTTCTATATTTTAGCAACATAACATGCCTTGGGGTCACTTATTACCCAACATGATGATCAAGGGAAATAAAGAGTAGTGTGTTATTTAAGCATAGATTTGGTTGCCTATGAACATAATTATACACCAATTGAAAAAATGTGCTTAGAAATGGTGTTTACCTCTTAGAAGTTAAAATAATACATACTCAAAAACAAAACCATTGTTATTGCCAATGTAGTTTGACTAGATGCATGGCTAAATGGGTTATGCTATTGAGTGAATTTGAGATTAAATATGTATATCAAAAATCAATTAAGGGGCAAGTAATTTTAGATTAACTTGTTGGATCACCCTTATCAGACACCAAATGACTCACTTTCAATTTTTTTAATGAATCAATCTTGACTTTAGATGAAACACCTTTTAAATCTAAGTAGTGGACAATATACTTTGATGGTTCCTTTACATCTTATGGATCTAGACCCAAAATTATGTTCATAACACCATAAGTGGATCTTATTCCCAAAGCTTTTCATATTGGTTTCACTTGTACCAAAAACATGGTAGAATAAAAAGAACTCATCACAAGGCTTCACCAAATGGTACAATGGAATATTAAGTAACTACATGTTCATGGGGGTTATTAATTAATCATTAATCAGGTGGCAAATCAATACCAAACAAAGGATGAGAAGATTATACCTTACAAAATCATGGTACATATATTTAAGCATAACTTTAAACACATCCAATTTGAATAGATCCTAAGGGCCAGTACTAAGACAGTAGATGTAATGACCATGATTGACTCATTGATATAGATCATAGATCATGACTGAGACTACCAATTCCTTATTGAACATTTTCTAAGACTAGATCATAATAACATCTAAGATGGTATTTGATATTGTTGGTCCTAGTTCATCTTGGTACCATGATTTATATGATTACCTCCATGACCACATCCTTCCAACCAATATTTCCTATGATCAATAAAAATACTTTATTCATAATGCCTCCCAATATACCTTACTCAATGTTACACTCTATCATAGTTTAACTTTAGTATAATCTAGATTAACACTTACAGAAGTGCATGAAGAGATTTATGGGGATCACACTAGTGGAATGGTCCTTTCTATGGAACTTCTACATATTTGGTATTACTGGCCCATTATGGAATTAGACACATGTGCATATGTCAATAAATGTGTGCCTTGTCAAAAACATGCTAACCTCATTCATGCTCCAATGAGTACTTCAACCAATCGCTACTTCTTGGCCATTTTTGACATGAAGACTTGATCTCATAGGGAAAGTAAATCCTACTTCTTAATATGTCCACAAGCACATTCTCA
This sequence comes from Torreya grandis, assembly GCA_037957365.1. Classification (NCBI taxonomy): domain Eukaryota; kingdom Viridiplantae; phylum Streptophyta; class Pinopsida; order Cupressales; family Taxaceae; genus Torreya; species Torreya grandis. The sequence goes on along the minus strand of JARHVA010002107.1, from coordinate 2,047,450 downwards.
TTGTAATCGAGTATTTTATTAAGTGGGTCGAAGTAATTCCTCTCACTTATGTAACCAGTAAGTAAATTTTTTCATTCATTTTGAACCACCTCATCTATCGCTATATCATTCCCTCTAAAATTATATTGGATAATGGTGGATCATTTAAAAAATAAATGTGTTAAAGCCCTTTGTGACCAATACCATATCAAACAATGATTTTCCACTCCTTATTTTCCCCAAGCCAATAACCAAATTAAGGCATCTAAGAAGACCATTATCAAAATAATTTAAAATATTGTTAATGTTACTAGATATGATTGGAATTTTATATTGTTTCCCACCCCCTGGGCCTACAATACCAATACCCAAGCCCCAATAGGAGCCACAGCATATTCCCTCATCTTTGGCCCTTAATCTATTCTCCCTATTGAGAATGAGTTTCCCTCCTTGTGCATTTCATTTTAGGAGATCATAGATGATGAGGAGTATATAGTAACTCAGTTATAATAAATATAACTACTCAATGAAAAATGGGTAATGACCTTGAATAACTCTAAGCATATTAGAACAAGTTATGATGCAGTTATAATAAGCACATTAAACCAAGAGAGTTTAAACTTGGGGAGATTATGTTGAAGGAGAATCATAAAAATACCAATGTAGTATGTGAAAATAAGGTAAACTTTGAGAATAATTAGCTAGGACCATTCATTATCATGGATAACTATGGATCTAGATCATATAGGTTGGCTACCCCTTTTGAGGAAAAGCTAGATGATCCCATGAATATTATACCTCTCAAGTGTTTTTCACTTGATTTATTGGAACATTATCTATGAGGACCCTTACTTTAGGGCATGGCCTTTCATCTTACTTTATTTCCTTTTCTAATTACATTAGTCACTCTCCTTCCCCATCTTATTACCATCCTAATCTTGATTTTAGTCTACAAGTACAACAAATCCATACATATTCCAAATTCATAGAAATATTTAATAAGCAATTCAGATTTGGTCATCATTAGCACATCCTTAAAAATAATATCTCAAAACACTTCAACATGGTTTTCCTACCTAGTGGTCCCTAAAATTACATATTTTAGCTTTTGCCAAATCCTATACCTATTATTCCTACTCTGCTATCTTCCTATCCTAACCTATTGTTGATTAGTAGTATATTTCATTATAGATTGACTATAATGGATTGAGGTCTATTTGGACTATGTACATAGTGCTCAATTTTTGGGGTCAGCTCGACCACTCTTGTTCCATGATCTCACCATTTTGTGAATATTTTAAGCCATTCTCTCACCATTTTGTGAACATTTTAAGCCATTCTCTCACCATTTTTCAAGCATTTTAATCCATTCTCTTATCATTTTATGAGTATTTTAAGCCACTTTCTCACCATTTTATGAGAATTTTAAACCATACTCTCACCATTTTTAGAGTATTTTAATCCATGCACTCATCATTTTATGAGTAACTTAAGTCACACACTCACCATTTTATGATTAATTTAAGTAATTCTCTCACTATTTTATTAATATTTTAAGCCATGCTCTCATCATTTTATGAATTAGCGGTATGAACTCCTACCAAAGGTTTTTTTGGCTAGATTGGTCCCTTGTACATTTGTTTATATTACCTTGTATATCTTACTTGCTAAATATTCCTATAAATATCTTATTCCAAAAAATCTAAAAACTTGAAAATTATTTAAAAAATCTTAAAAAATAGAAAAAAAACAAAAAGGTTTTACATGTCCATAAGAGATATAAAGCCACAAAATCTTTTTACAGTTCATAATCTTGATAGTAGCCCTCTCACTTGGTCTTATTCTCAGTGGTGATATTTGAAGTATAATTTAGGTAACCCTCCCTTTGCATTTAAAAACATATATCAGGTGGGAACATCATATCCAATCATGATCAATTCCAATCAACGTCATCATTTCTTCATTATATTCTCATTTTTGAGAGAATTACATTGACTTGTGGTCCACACAAACTATGTAGGCAACACTTATACATGGTGTATATAGGTATAGCTTTGCCACTCTTACCTTCCTCATTCCTTTCCCCCTATCATTAGGCATATTGATAATGTGTGAAGGATATAAGTGTGTGTGAGTATCACACATGTGAACACTTATCTTTTACTCTCTTCATCCTTATCATCACCATCCTCCTTTCTTATCAATGTTATGCTCTCATAATTTTGTGATCCAACTATTTAAATGCTCTTTTCATTTTGAAATCCAACCATTTAAATACTCTTATATTTTTTTGATTCCATCCCCTTTTCTTCTATTTATTACACCTTATCTCTTGTCATTACCTTTCTTCTTATCCTATTTCCTAGGAAAACTACATTTGGCTTGAAGTCTATAATGTACTATGTAGGCAGCATCTGGATGCATGGGGCACCTTGGGTTAGTTTAGCTATTCTTTCCTTGTAATTTTTATTCCCCCAATACCAATATGAGCCTGATGACTTATCTAACATTTCTCTTGCCTTTGGGGCAACACCCAAGATTAACACCTTATTTTCACACACTCACAAATAGTCAACAAACTACTTGATTATTATTTTTTTATTATGTGTTTGTGTGAGCTTGTTTGATTGCTTGTTGGTGTGTTTTGTTTTATTTTACTTAGTTTTCTTATTTTTAGTGCATTATGATCTAAACTTAAGTATTGATCTATTATAATTTGGCATTGAGTTTTAGATATTTGTATCTGACCTAATCTTAGTTTATTTTCATTATGTATTACACTTAGGTCTCAATTATTCATATCTTGACACTCAGTTTTTTGCACTTGCAGTTAAATTAAATTTATTACACTTATGGAATCTATTTCTATCATGATTTATTTATAAGTATGGCACATAATGTCAAATGAAAAAATTTTAAAAATCAAGTATTTGAGGTCTAACAAGTAATATCATAGCAGTGAATCTCCTTGTCTACCAATCTAAAACACAATCACTAAATCACAATACTAATCTTTATGCTACTCATGATACATATCAACCAATTAACATATATAAAAATTCATAAACATTTTCCAAACATGATCAAATACCAATATCTCATGCCAATCCATCACATATCACATTTACAATACAAGAAATGACATCAATCACATTTGTTAAAACATTTGTATCTACAATGTTAAAATAATAGAATCATGGAAAATAAATATTTCATAACAAAATCTGTATTAACATAAAACACAAAGAAAATAGTATAAATCCAATCACATTTTCTATTTTATCACATTTATTCTAATCATCATGAGGTGATAGTAATACTAAATAAAAAAAGCATCATATATATGTCAAAATAGTTTCAAAGGCCATGTACATCAGTGAGAGAAAAAAGAATGTCATATATCTCAAAACTATAGTGTCATATACATCATGAATATATACAAATCATAATCCAAAATACACAATAATGTCATCATGTACCATCAACTTTGACTCTATGTATCCTCATGACTCATCTATTGTGGTGGCCCACTAGGCCTTAGTGGTGAGGGAGGTAGAAGTTAATGTATTGAATGCTTTTATTTTGATGTGTGGTGTGTTGTTGACTTTGTAGATATATAATATGATATGTGTACCTCATGAGACTCAAAATTAGGTTCCCTACTCTTCATTAATATGACCCCCTCATATAAACTATGATAGTATGCTACCTCATCCTTAAAATGAAGTCTCTTAAAGATAATATGTGAAAAAACTAGTTATGTAAGTAATTCCCACATTGTATCTCACTACTTGTGAAGCCTCTTCACATCTTCCCTAGCCCTATCTCTTTGGTTTATAACCATTTTCATCTAGGCCACCTCTACCTTCAGTAAGGTAATTTTTAATTAAAGGGATATAATTTGTCTCTCTCTATCCATCACCTGCTACTATAGTTGGGTGACCCTAGCCTATAAACCATCTATCTCCTCCACCCTCATGGTAATCTCTTCCTCAAACATGTTTGTATCTCTACCTATTCTAGTTATACCTAAAGGATTCACTTGGCTTGAGTCCCCAATCCCCATTTGTGTCTCTTAGTTATCCCTATCATGTGTACCTCAAAGCTTAGTATTTGTCCCTAGGTCTAAGCTACTATCATCTATGTGTATCATGTTATCACTCTCTAAAATAAAATCCATAGGTGCATGTACCTATCTCAGTATGTGTACTATTGGCACTAACACCAACTATCTTAAGGCACCCTAGGGCACTATCAATATCTTAGGTCAAAATTGGAACCACCACACTCTATATGTTATTATTACTCTTGCATTTGTTAGTCCCCCTTTGTAAGCCCATATAACTTTTGGTACCACTGGATAATTATACCTAGCCAAGTGTTTGTCTATAAGTTTCTCTATCGTACTAGTCTCCCTAAACATGTGAAAAAAATCACAAACCATCTAGAATATCTTATTGCATACCAAACTAGTTTTGAACCTAATATGGCCTATACTCCTCCATAATATGTGTATGTCTACCCATGATGAAGCACCTAGTAGTCATGAACATCATATAACAACCATCCTACACCTACTAAATTTATAACTATAGATAGGGCTATCAGACAAAGTCCTCATCTCCCATGTCATCTATCACCCTTTGATATTGGTAAGTGTCTCATTTATTCCTTTTGTGGTTAACCCCTATTAGAACCTAACTATAGGCTATGGGATCCTCTTCACCCCACACCTATCTCAGGCCTACTGGTCACTCGATGGCAATGTGCTCCTAGGACTAAACCTAAATCAACTTAGAGGTGTCAATGCTTTGACCTCCCTGATATTCCACTATATAAATATATTCATACATCTATTCTAATTTATTGTCCCCTAAGTAAATGTAGTGGTAATTTTTATAGTAATTTTTCATTTTTTCTTTTAATTTAATGATCTACTAAAAACTTAATAAAAAGCAAGGTTTATGAAGAATGCTTAGAGATATGAAGATAGTTGTGTACCACTTGAATCCAAAAAATGAGGGAACTTATTTTTGTCTTGGAAGAATAACCTACACACAAAGAAACAACTTAGACAAAATGGATTAATAGATAGATAGGTGAGCTACCTAGTTAAAAACTAGTCCCAAAAAGTTATGAACTTCCTCAAGTGGATGTTAGATCACTATTTTCATAATTAAGTGGATAAATAAATACTAAAATTATAAAATATAAATATGTGATAACAATAATGATTATGAATTAATTTTTGTCTAAACTATCAATGTAAGCAAAGTATTCATCCCAATAAGCTATAGCAGCATTCACATCCTTTTGTATAACATCAATTTGGTCAGAAGTGGCTTCAATTGAGGGAGAGTAAACAATGGCACAAAGTGCTAAATCAAAGGCTATATCACTCTGACTAGTGAAAAGGGGTTGAGATACCATGGGCAAATCAATAATATTAACGATGTCATGCATAATTCTAGGCAAAGTCATCTACACATTAATATCATGTTTAAAAAGATAGAGAATTGTAAAAGATTAAATATAGAGTTCTAATATTAAAAAGGTTTAGACTTAAAAATAGAGTACAATGGATCAATGTTGATCTTGTAGAATTAATGTCAATTTAGATAAATTGGCATCGATTTTGTCCAGATTGCACCTATTTAAAAACTAGGAATTATAGAGTGATAGAAGATATTGATAAGGGAAATAAGGATTTATGCTATGTTCTAAGAGGGGGATAAGTAATAATAAATAGGAGTATAAACAATATATGAAATAAATAGATATACTTACATTGAACCAAGTTGTAGGTAGGATGAATTTATTCCCATAGATGTAAGGGATCCTTTAGGTTTGTGATGGTAGATATGGATTGGGTATGGCATAATTTTGATATATTAATTATAATATTCTCCTGAACTCCCTTAAAAACTCTGAACAGCATTCCAAGAATCAAAATCTATGGCCCATGAGCCAAAGGGTTGGCTGAGTATAAATAGATTGATGTCAATTGAGAGAATCAACAGTGATCATGGGAGAATCGACAATGATTCACCTTTTTTGGCAATAGATGGTTTTATCCACATTGGTTTATTCCAACTATGGGAATTTTTAATATTTTATGCATGAGATTGTTAAGGACAAGGTTATACAGGGGTAAGTTGGTTAAAGGGTTAGGATTTCCTAGGTTGTAAATAGATTTTGGTGGTTAAGGAGGTAAAACCATAATTTGTAAAAATAAATTACTAGGTGGCTAATAGTAAATAATTTAAACTTTAATATATGGATATTTAGGATAATAAAATAATAATAAGGATCCTACGACATTGAATAAATCATATATAATATATGAAATTATAGTGTCTGTATTTGCCCCTTTTATGGAGTGGTATTCAATATGTGCCATGAGACAAAAATCAAGAGCGGTCCAAATATCCCAAGTTTATGTGAGGAGGTATCCCCCTCAAAATAAGAGATAGCATAAGATGAGGAACAAGTGACAAGTTTAAAAAATTGAGTAATGGATGGGATGGATAGATAAAAAATGTGAGTTAAGTGTTTCTATGCTAATTTCGCTTTCACATTCAAAGGAGAGAAAATGAGAAACTTAAGAAATGGTCAAGGCTTGTATGTACTTGGATATAGTTTGCGCACCGTAATCCAGATGCTGTGAGTACTCCTCTTTGGCTATGGAGGAATGACACCTGAAAGAGATAAATACTAAAAATACGAAGAATGTTAGTTGATAAGAGGGTGGATTGCCAAGCAAAAGCTTGGTCCTCGAAGCGCTAAGGCTTCTTGGAGGATGACAATCCACTGTTTAAGATAGAATATGACAGAGACAGAAAAGAAAAATAATGAAAGATGTGAAAAGAAAAGACTAAAAACAAATGCGTACCTGATAAGCTACAATCTGGTAAACACAGTCGCCGACATCGATGATATTGCCAGCGTCAGTCAGGGTGGTCACTGACGACGGTTATACTGCCGATGTCGGTAGGGGAAGTGGATGAGGTCGGTCAGGGCAATTGGCCAAGGATGGTTTACAGGTCTAATTTTTGGTCTGCAGAATGGATTTGGTCTCGTCTGAGGGTCTGAGGGTCTATGAGGGATTCAGAGAGATTATTTAGGGTCTAAGGGACTGAGAATCTTGTCAAAAAAAAGGATGAGAAATAAGAAAAAGGCTTTTCAACCTTTTCATAGAGCAACTTAGTTAGGTTGATTAGATGGGTCTTAAGATGGTCTGTAGGTCTCTGATAACTTATGCTGGGTTGATTGGACAGAGGGTGTTGCCTAAAGAGAGACTAAGAGAGCGTCAGAGGCAAAGAAGAAGGAATAAGGGGTGAGAGAAGGCTTTTTAGCCTCTCCGAGAAGAATAGGGAAGGTTGGGTCAAGGATGCTTGGAATAGATAGAAGATAGAAGACTAATATATTTGAAATGATATTAGAATAAAAAAAGTACAGATACTTAGCTGTGATATGAATTGGCAAAGGTGCAGAAGCTGTGTCTCAATTGTCGCTGGTGATGGAGATATCGTGCAGTCCCTGTGCAGAATGTCTGATGCAAGACCGTAGTGCCTAGAAAGTGTTGCCAAGAATGTTGATCCCTGCAAGAACACTAAGAAGCCTAGAATACTAAAAATCAAAAGCACCAAAACTTTGTTTTGCCAGAAGAGGATTCGAGAGTCGTGATTAGCTTCAGAGATTAGCTAATTTGTGATTGGCATCGTCAAAGGGTCAGAAAATTTGGTTAAGTATAACCGACGTTGGTGATTCCACCAGCGTCAGCCGGCATTTGACCAACGTCGGCAGGTGCAGAACGGGCAAAAAGAGCCACCAAGCCCATTTTTCATCCGCCAAGTGCACTATCCATTGGAGAATGTCAAAGGTTGGGCTAAATACACACAAGAGTTGGTTAGGCGGTTAGAGAGAAGTAAGAATAGGTCTTAGGTGAGTCATAGGATGGGAATTAGTCCAAGCTGAGGTGTCCTAGGCGAGGTGTCATGGGTGATGTGTTCAAGGAGGGGGGTTAATTCAAAATAAGTTTATTATTTTAAATTAGTAATTACATGTTTTAGGAATGGGTTAGGAATGGACCAAGGGGGAAGGTGACCAAGGGTTAGACACTATTTAGGTGTCTACATTTTCCACTTTTTGTCTTGTTGGTTGCTCTAAACGAACTGCAAGACAAAAATAGGAGTCAGTTGCCCTAGGTATGGGATAAGGTTGATTTCGTCTTGTTGGTTGTTCAAGTAAATTGCAAGACAAAAATAGGTGAGGGTTGGTTGCCTCGATTAAGATGAGGTATCCCCCCTCAAAGCAGGAGACGAGAGAAAAGAACCTAGAATCAGGTGTTGATTTGATAGAGAGTGGATGAAAAGGGTGAAAATACAGTGAGAACGTTGTAAAAGTTGTGATTGTATGTACACCACTTCACGAGGATGGTCAAGTCAAATTGTCACAGGTCGAGGTTCAAGGAGTGCCAAAATTGAAATAACTGAGCCCCAGCATTTAGTCATATGTTGATTGGGTTATTCAATATAAGCTGAAGCTCCAATGGTCATCATGTTTCAGGTATTCCAGGGTTAAAAAGTGCTCCTAAAAACATGAAAAATGTCACAAGTAATGCGGATCAAATGGCTTGCAATCCTATACTTGTGAAGGTCAAAAGTTTGCACACAATTTTTCTAACCAATCATGAGGTAGCATACATGCAAAAAAAACCAAGGCAAAATCGCTTTGGAAGTAGTCGCGATTAGGGGAGATGGTCATGATCTCCAATGTCTGGTGGTCAATGGATGGAGTTAAAAGTGATCTCAATTGTGCCCTAGGGGGCCAAAATGACGTGGTCTAGAGAACTGACTGATTAGAGGCATGATTTTGGGACCACGTGATGAAAAAAGAAGGTTTGAAGGACGCTGACGTCAGTGACAAAAACCGACGTCGGTAGATAAAAATGGCCGATGTCGGTAGATATCGATCGACGTCGGTGAATTAGGGCACGAATATGCTGACGTCGGTGGCTTGCCAAATTCGATAAAACTGGATTGGCGGCCCACCAAAAGTCATTTGTGATTATTTGATTGAGAGAAAAAAGGTGCTCTAGATTTTGAGGAGTGAAAGTGACTCATTGTGAGTGAACTAGCGGTGTGAGGTGGCAGAGTAAGATTGGTGGAGAGAGGGAATAGATTGGAGTTAGATTGGAGGTTGAGGAGTTAGCGGTGGGCTAGCAAGAGTTTGAGGTAGAAGTGATGGCAGAGGGTAGTACAGGACCCACGGGAGGTCCACCACTAGCGGCACCCATCGTGCCACCACACCGGCGATGCTGAGACAAGGTAGGAGGGTCTCTAAGCCCTAGTTAGTTAAGTTTTAGTTTTTATTTGTGTTTTGCATTTTTTGTTGATAAGGGCACAAAATGAGGAGGGAGGGTTGTTAGGAGGGTTTGGAATAGATCTAGGAGAGATTAGGAGTCTTTGAGAGGGTTTTGACGGGTGGAGGGGTTAAAAATGGGGAAGCCCTAATTTTTAGGGCTCGCCCCGTTCGGCCCTAAGGCCAAACCAGTCGCCGACATCGGTGGGTTCACTGGAGTCGACCGACCAACAATCGGCATCAGTCACTAACATGCCAACGTTGGTCACTAAGTGACCGACGTCGGTTAGGTGAGTGCCATTGTCAGCACGCTAACTGATGTTGGTTGGCTGCCTAGTCAAAAGAGAAATGAAAAAAATGCTTAAGTCGAGGGGTCCAAGTTTGCCAAGGGCTTCTCAGGTGCTAGGTTAGGCATAGATAGTGAAATAGGGAAAGCTTTTAATAGGAGATTGATTTGGGTGGATGTAGGTGAGACTATCCTTGATGTTGTGGGATTGCCTCTCGACATTGTTGATGCAGATGTGCAGAGGGGTGACGGTGGATGAGTGGGTGCAGATGAGCGCAGTTAGACTCGGTGGGCTATGACGCTACTGCAGAGTGGCGCGAGATGCGAGCTTGATGGTGGCATTGATTGAGCGATGGGATCATTCACCAACACCTTTCACCTGCCCATGGGAGAGATGATGGTCACAGTCGAGGATGTGTACCAAATTTTACGGCTGCCAGTACACGGAGCAGACCTGTATGCATGCTTGAGAGAGGCACACGACATTCATATGGTTACGCTATTTGGAGAGCATGTCATGGAGATGAGCTACCACTCTGTGAGCTTTGCGTATGAGCCTTTGTACATTGCAGATGAGGATGCACATCAGCTAGTGGTGCTGATGATGATAGGCATCACGGTATACGTGTTGCCAGATGCAGAGGGTGGTAGGTTTTTGGTCACTTTGACTAGAGTTTTGCTTGAGATGATAGAGCAGTAGACAGTGTTTGCTTGGGCACCAGTGTTTTTGGCTCAGGTGTATAGAGAGCTATGGGGTATCAGTTGGCGGTGGCGATACAGCTTGTGCGTGGGCCACCTGCTACATTGTTGGGCCTATGAGCATATAGTGGTTACCCATCCTCTTGGCCTCCCAGTGGCAATTTTGATTGGATTTAGGGTTAGATTTAGGTGGTGGTGCAAGGTGATGGCACAGACGTGGGTAGACGGAGTGGTCAGAGACATTGACCACTAGAGAGGGGTACTAGAGGCCCTAATTCTTGCAGACGTTATTTGGAGACCATACTTGATTTATCCAAGGTTTAGAGACCAAGGAGAGTAGCTGGTTGGAGTGTAAAGCTTGAGATGGGTCAGGGGCAGGTGAGTCGGTGAGCTCGAGAGAGTGCCAGCAGAGAGAGTGCAGTGCTAGTACGGGCTACTAAGGATGTACCTCCCGTGTTCCCACTATACAAACAAGATGACATTGAGGCACCGCTCCCACTACCAGAGGAGACAGAGGGCCTAGATTTTGAAGAGTTACTGGTAGGACCTAGGGTGGCTGACCCAAGTTATACAGAGGCCTACACAGTGTGGTGGGTAGGGGAGTACATAGGTTTGTAGGTAGGGCCACAGCCAGATCCACAGGCCATTACTAGGGAGCATAATATAGCCCGCGAGGAGAGGGACACTGTGCAGTAGGAGAGGGATGCAGTACAGGCCCAAGTCACAGTGTTGTAGGGATAGCTGGTAGGGGTTATAGGGTAGCTAACAGAGATGACTAGTCGAGTGACAATGTTGATAGATCAGGTCACACTGCTATAGGGACAGCTCGCCATAGCCCAGGCACAGGCAGTGGCAGGACAGGTCTATAGAGGACAGGGTTCAATGCAGTAGCCATCACAACAACTGGCATTTTCATAGGGGCCAAGATAGTCGGCATCAATGCAGCTAGGTTAGCCACAGCCATAGGGGTCAGGACAGGGCACAGCAGCAGGGTAGATGGGTCCACCGTAGACTGTATCTCTAGTTAGATACAGTGATGCACTGGATGAGATCGCTTATTATGAGAGGGCCATCAGGGGGTTCCCTCAGTTACAGTGATACTCAGAGATGAGGACAAAGTAGAGCCGACAGCGATCTTTGTCTTGAGTGACGGCTTTTGGGTCTCGCAGATGGCATAGATCAGAGGAGGGAGAGAATATAGCATCTTCTCGGCCACCGCCACCACCACCACAGCCTTGAGGGCAGACCTTGAGATATATTTTTGATGTATATACCGGCCTGCGAGCCGTAGATGCGAGATGTATGAGAGAGAGAGAAAGGCACAGATTTGTGCCATTGTATAAAAGATTTTGATATATATATATGATGATGGTTTTGGATCATTGATGTGTTATGGATGTTGTTTAATGTTTAATGTATTGAGCATTTTTTATTATGATGATGATGCATGTTTTGATATTATGTTTATAATGTTATGATGATTAAATGTGATGATGATAATGTTATGGTCAATGATTATAATGATGATATTAATATAATGATGCATTATGATAATGCTAATAATGAGAATGGTCATGACTTTTAGATTAGATAATGATGCATAAGGATTATGTGATAGTGATATTTATGTTATGACTTGCGAATTATATGATGTGAATGCTTATTTGTGTGATGATGATAATTTGGTTGTGATTAATGATTATGATGTAAATGATTATGCTAAAGATTATGAAAATATGTGATTGGTTGTGATGTAATTGGAAGGTGATGAGAGAAGGAGATGGAAGAAAGTGATGAAGAGAATGACCGAGCTAACCCCAGAAGACCCCATGTCAACTGAGTGTTGCCTACATAGCTCCTGTCGTTAGGGCCTTAGGCCAATGTAGTTCTCCCAAGAAAGGAGGAAAAAAGATCGAAGTGGTTGGTTTTGGTCATGATAAAGATATAGCATTTCCCACTTGTCTGAGGGTACATGCTTGAAATGATAAGAAGAAGATGATGCTACAGCCTTTTCCAAATGGTGTAAGCTATAACATTGGTCGAGGTTTTTCATCCCTAGCAACTATCCATATTCGTGATGGATGTTTGCTAAAAATAAATTGTAGGTCGATTTATGTTTCAGCAAGTAATGGTTTATGCTTGAAATAAATTGTGTGGTTGATAATTTCTATATGTATTGATGTCTATGGAAACCAGAGTGATTAGGCTATGTGAGTGGTTTGAAAAGAGTCGAATTGAATCATTTTGACAAATGATGTGGTTGAATGTGACCAAAGTGTAGGGAGAAAGTAAAAAGGCATAAGTGCCCTTTTATTGACAAAGACCAAAATGACAGCATAGATAGGGGTTGTTAGAACCAAGAGCCCCATTTATGCGTTGCATCGTTGACCATAGTTATGTTAGAGCAGTAATCAAATCACTTTGACATTAAAGTGAGCTTGAAGTCCTTTGAGTAGGTGATATGATAGGAGGAAAGGAGTAACCCATTTTAGAGTATGGATAACTTTGTCCCTTTTTATAGGAGACCTTGAGACAACTACAAGTCAAGTCCATGACCCGATTTTTTTTTTTTTTTTTTTGAGAGTGGACTGATCAATGCGGGAAGTCCACATAAAGATGTCACTTGGTTGGTGGTCATTTGTGAAGCTGATCAATGCGGGAAGCTTCTAAGAAAGATTGAGGTTTGTAGCAAGATTTAGTCATAGCCATCCTTCGAGGGAGTGGTCTATACTTTGCTTTATAGATTTAAGGGCTTTTGAATAGTTGTCCTTCGAGGGAGCAGTCTATTAGTTACAGCAATGATAGTGCAGTTGTCCTTCGAAGGAGCAGTCTACTTTTTGATTTGATTTTGTGACCTTGGATATTTTGACAGCTTGATTTATTTTTGACAGAATATTGAGTCATGGACAAGACTTATAGAAAGTCAAGGGCTCCCTTTTATTAGGATGGAGCATCCATACGTCATAAAAGGGTTGTAGAGGATTTTGTTAAGGGAAAAAGGGTGAAATAGATTAAGGATTAAAAGGACAAGGATTGCTCAAGGGACAAGCTCAAGTTAAATGTCAAGTGGATGAGTACTTGAATAACAGTAGAATGGTCGTAGATGCAAAGCATTAAGGGGCTCAGGTTCTGGTCGGCCTTCAAGAGAAGATAGATGATAAGTCTCTGATCCATACTTGTGCATGATGATATAAGGTCCAAGCCAATTAGGAGCAAATTTGCCTCGTTTACTATATTTCATATTGGTCACATGTTGGTTCTCTTTGAGGATGAGGTCTCCGATATTGAAATCTTGTTCTCTCAGAGTTTTATTATAAGCACATTTGATGCAATTTTAATAGACATGGAGATGATTGAGGGCAGCGAGACGACGCTCATTGAGTAACTCAAGTTGAGCTAATCGATCTTGATGAAAGTCATCATTAGAAAGAATGTCATGGAGTGAAATGTGAAGAGACAAGATCTGTACATCGAGAGGTAAGACAGCCTCTGTTCCATACACTAGAGAGAAAGGGGTAGCACCCGTAGAGGTTTAGTGTTAGTGCGATAGGCCCACAAAGTGAAGGGTATTTGAAGGTGCCAATCCCTTCTAGTGTCATTGACCACCTTCATGAGAATTTTAGTTAGGATTTTGTTAGAAGCCTTGGCCTGCCCATTTGCTTGTGGGTAGTAAGGTGAAAAAAAGCTGAGTTTGATGCCAAATGAGTCGTAGAGTTTTTAGACAGTCTTGTTTTTAAAGGACTTATCATTATCGGTGATGATTTTGTGAGGTACACCAAAATGATAGATGATGTGGGTGTTGATGAAGTCAATAATCTTGTCGGCTTTTGTGGAGACAAGAGGAATAGCTTCCACCCATTTAGTAAAATACTCGATGGCAGTGATGATAGACTAATGACGAAGAGACGAATGAGGGTTAATCTCATCGATAAGATCTAAGCCCCATTGTGAAAAAGGCCAGAAATCCTAAGCGACTTGTAAGGCGTGACTAGGGAGATGAAGTAAGTTAGCATGCTACTGACACTTGATGAAATGCTGAACATAATCGCTACAGTCTTGATGAAGAGTGGGCCAATAATAACCCAGGCGAAGGATGCACTTGGCAACCGAGTTACCACTGAAGTGTCCACCACAAATCCCATCATGGGCTTGTTTAACAGCATGAGAAGCTTTAGTGGAGTTTAAACAGCGAAGAAGAAGGCCGTCAAAACCTCTTTTATAGAGAAGGCCCCCTAGCATGGTATAGCGAGCAGTGTGCTTGATGAAAGCCCACCGTGCATTGCTAGAGAGGTTGGGAGGAATGATAGAATGAGCCAAGTAGTCCTCAAGTTGTTTATACCATACATCTTGTGAAATAGAGTCTATGGTGTGGACGAGATTGATGTCAGTGAAAATGTATGAAGGCAATGACACATGATGTACCATGACATAAATTTTTGATGAGGATGATGAAGAAGAAGGAATATGCGAGGCAAGGGAACCCATGGTGTCAGCAAACTTATTCGTAGATCGAGAAATAGTCTACAATAAGTGATGGTTGAAAGATGCTAGAAGAGTGTCAACATGGTGCTTTTACCTTTTTAAAATTTCATTTTTACAAAGATATGAACTATTGATTTGACTGACGATAAGTTGTGAGTCACCAAAGATGTTGATGGTCTTGATGTTTAAAGAAAGGGCAGTTTGAAGTCCCAAAATTAAGGCTTCATATTCGGCCATATTATTGGTACATTCAAAGTCAAGTTTGAAAGATAGGGGCATGGGTTCACCTTCATGTGGGATGAGGATGACCACCGCACCCCCACTGAGTTGACATTTAGAGCCATTGAAGAACATCATCATTTGGTAGAATGTGTCATCAGTCGAGAGAGTGGCAATAGATTCATCGAGAAACTCGCACTAAGAAGGTTGATTATTGGGAAGAGGGGCATCCGCTAGTTGGTCAGCGATTGTTTGCCCTTTGATAGATTTTTGCTGGATAAATTCTAAGTCAAATTCAGAAAGAAACATGAGCGAACGAGCCATACGCTGGTTTTGATATGGTTTAGAATGCATGTATTTAAGGGGATCAGTGTGAGTGATGACAAAGGTTTTGTGATTGAAAAGATAGTGACAGAGCTTGGTAGTGGCAAAGACTAGTGCTAAACAAAGTTTTTCGATATGAGTATACTGAGTTTCATAGTTGAGAAGTGTTTGGCTTATGTAGTAAACTACTTGCTCACAGTGTTGCTCATTTCGATGCGCGATCATGGCACCTAATGAATGACTGGTTGCTGAGATATAGAGGTAGAAGGGTTGGTCGTCTTTTGGTGGAATAAGGACTGGTGGAGAAACCAAATAGCGTTTGAGGGCTTTAAAAGCCTCTTGGGAATCTTTATCCCATTTAAAGGAGACGTCCTTCTTGAGGAGGTGATGAAAGGGTTGGCAACAGTCAGAAAGCTATAAAATGAAATAGTGGATGGATTGGAGCTTTCCTTGTAGACTACGAAGTTGCTTGAGATTAGTTGGAGGTGGCATTTCGAGGATAGCACAAATTTTGGCAGGAACTATCTCGATGCCATGAAGAGAGACAATGAATCCCAAGAGTTTTCCAGAGAGGACCCCAAAGACACATTTCTTGGGGTTAAGACAGACCTGGTACTGAAGAAGGTGAGAGAAGATGATTTTGAGGATAGTCTAATGGTCACGACGAAGCTTAGACTTGCCAAGCAAGTCATCTACATAGTCCTCCATGATTTTATGGAGGAGATCATGAAAGATGTAAGTCATGGCATGCTGATATGTGGCGCTTGTGTTTTTTAGACCAAAAGACATGACCTGATAGCAGAAAGTTCCCCATGGTGTAATGAAGGTGGTTTTGTGCTGATCTTCTGGTGCAATCAGGATTTGTTTATATCCTAAAAATCCATCCATGAGTGATAACATCTCATGGCTAGCTGTAAGATCAACAAGTTGGTCAATGTTTGGAAGAGGAAAGTCATCCTTGGGACAAACTAGGTTAAGGTCACAATAGTCTGTATAGATCTGGATCCCTCCAGTCGCCTTGGTGACAGGAACGATGTTAGAGACCCACTACAGATAATCGATGGGTTAGATGAAGGAGATAGAAAGAAGGCATTGAAGCTCTTCTTTGACAAGAAGTGGAACACGAGGATGCATTTTGTGAAGCTTTTGCCTAACAGACTTAACCTCTAGGTTTGTGACAATGTTATGAGTGGCAATGTTAGAGTCGATGCTAGGCATGTCAGCGTAGGTCCAGGCAAAGGCTTTGCGATTGTCTGAGAGAAATGTGGTATAGTCGATCTGCTCCTGAGTGTCTAAAGACTGACCAATCTTTAAGACATGAGGAACATCAGAAGATGAAAGGTTAATGTCAATGGTTGATTCATTTAACATAACTTGTGTTTTAGAGGGGAGGAAGCATTGAATGAAAGAATCGTCGGCACCCATATAGGTAAGAATGGCGTTGTCATCTATGCAGTGGACTGTGTTGATGGTTGCCGATTCATCATCTATCATGCTAGGATAAACGAGAGGGAGAGACTTGGGAACCCCATTAAGCTGATAGGTTAGGGGTTCCAAGTGAATGGTGTTTATGCAAAAAAAAACTAGGAGGGATGGAAACCACCGACTCTGTAGGTGAGGATGGAAGAATAGGTGAGTCTGGAAGAGATTGGTCAATGGTTGGTTCAGGGCAAAGGTTTGTGGAAGCCTCAGTGGGTTCTTGGAAACCCAGTCCATACCGTTTCTTTACATTATTGTGATTGGGTGGTTTGATAGGCCGATGGGAGCCTTGTTCATAGTGTCCAAAGCCAAAACCCTTCCATGCACACCTATAAAGGTAGGTATGTGCAAAGGTGGGGTTGCCAAGAAAAGAGAAATAAGATGTGAATATTTGAGGTGAGGAGGAAGGATTTGATTCAGTAGGAGCTTGATCCAGCCCTCCATAGATGAGATTGGTTTGAAGGCTAGGAGGACCATAAGGAATGACCATTATGATCTGACAGTCATAGCTTAGGTTTTGATGAAGCTTTCCATACTCTTGAGGAGTCTGGAACATGTCTAGAGTAAGTAGGCGATATTCCCCTAGTGAAAGTCTTTGGAAGATATCGTCCATGGGATCCTTAGTTGTTACTTGAGAAGATGATGTGGTGGCAACCACTGTTTGTGTACTAGTTGACGCTTTTGCAGATGGAGACGATGTTTGGGTTGATGCCTTGAGCAGGATAAGAACATCATTTGGGAGATAAGTTGTGTTACAAGTCTTAAAAGGGGATGGGTCGGCAGGAATGGCATGGACTTGTTTGTCATGTTCAAATTTGACACAACGGTGAAGTGTTGAAGGGACGCAAGCCATGGCGCGGATCCAGGGTCGTCCTAATAGCATGTTATATTAGAATTCTCCTTTAATGATGTAGAAGAGCTCTGAGATTGTGTGTGGACCAACGCAGATATGGAGGACAACAGTGCCAAGAGTGTTAGCGGTGGTGTCATTAAAGGATCTAAGGATTGCGTCGGTTTTCGATACGTAATTCTTGGGAAGAACTAATTGATCAAAGGCATGGGTGGAAATGATATTAATGTTAGTGCCCCCATCGATCATAACTCGTTTAATACGGGTTCGATCAACGTAGACGGTGATGAAAAGGGCAACATCTTGATCTTCCAAGATAGAGGTCAAAATTTCAAAATCACTGAAAGTGATAGAGGCGACAGGGGATAAAGAATGGACTAGGGCAGCTAGTGGTTGAGGGTCTTCAAGTTGGACTTCCGCTGTCTATAGGGCTTTGATTAGAGCCTGGTGATGCTAGGGGAAACATTGGATAAGGTCATATAGGGTCATCTTCACTAGCGTTTGGTGAAGTTGTTTTATCATAGATTCTTTGATTGCCTCTGAAGAAGGAGGTTGAGATGCACCTAAGATGGAAATCTTGGGTTTTGGTGGTTGAGGTGCTTGGACAAAAGGATAGGTCTAAGGAATAGTAGCATTTTCTTTTACCTTGTCCTTTTATGACCTAGTGGTTATATGGATAGCATTGATTTCAAAGATAGGAGGTGAAGGGGTCATGGCCTATTGGTGAGCTGTTGATGTGGTTGAAGAGGTTGGATGAGAAGGTGTCGAGGGTCGGTCAAGAGTGTCCTCAAGGAAAAGAGTGTCTTTCTCTATACAGCGGCGAATGACTGCCTTGAGGGCACAGCAAGTCTCGGTATCGTGTCCTAGCGTACGATGGTATAAATAAATCTTCGTGTCATCGAACTAAGAAGGTTTTGATCCAAGGGGTTGGAATGGTTTGATACAAGGAAGGGTAGTGCTATAAGTCTACAAAAGTTGGCATAATATCAAAGCATATGAATCTACTAAGGGGTCTGTGCTTGTTGATGCATGACGTGTTGGTGACTTTTGCTTGGGGGATGTTGAAGAAGGTTTATGTACCACCTTTTGGGTTGGTGGTGCGGTGACAGGTGAAGACGACACTTTCTTTGTGAGAGGTGCCAAATTTTTGAGAGGGGGTTGACTTGTGGTTGGCAAAGGAAGTAATGAAGGTAATTTGTTTTGGTTAAGGGTCAGAGTAGGAAGCACACTGATTAGGGTAGAAGGATGAGGACATAAGATGGAAGGCAAAGTTGACGGTGGAGGAGGGGTTCGCTTCTGCAGTCTGGCAGTCTTCTTTGACTTGGTTGGAAGACTACTTTTGGTCGAGGTCTGGTCTAAGTCCACCTTCACTTGCGGGTGAGTGAGGGTAGAAACAAAATGAATGTCGAGTGACTTGGTCGGTTTAGATAGGGTAGATGCATGTTTAGAAGCAGGAGTCTAGTCCTTGTTGGGAATCTTGGGAGATTCTACCTTGGGAGGATTGGCAGCATGAGACGAGAGGGCATGGGAATGTTGAAGAACTTTAAGACGCTCCCACAATTCTTGATGCTCCACTTTCCTTGAAGGGAGAAGTTCGATTTTCTCCACTAGTCGGGAAAATGGTTGAGAGGATGTTAGATGAGGTTTGGATTCTTGAGAAGACGTGTTAGGTGTGGCAGTAGTCTTAGACCCAAGATGTGTGGGAGTTATAACTGGATTGTCATTGATCGAAGATGATGGAGAGTCAAATTTTTCTCGTGGTGGAGAAGGAACTGAAGAATGTGACTCCTCAAGCGGGTAAAGGGTAGGAATTATGGTGCCCTCCACTTGCGGTTGAGGAGTAGGTAAGGTTAGGTCCTCCATAGGTAGAAGAAAGGAGGATGGTGAGATCGGTGGTGCCGATAAGGTTGAGGCGTCCTCCAAGATGAGAGAAGTTGACAGAGAACTAACCAAAGAAAGAGGTTCATCCACACGTGATGGACTGGTAGATGGGCTAACCTCTTGAGGTTGGTTGGGGATGAAGGGTGAGACCATATTGACCGTTCGAATGTCATGTTCATGAGTGTTGTCAATCAAGGTCTGGACATTATTTTGGGTTGATGCATGATTGGGAAATGGTTGCTTGAAGATGTCGATGCCCTGGTTAGGAGGTGCATTGAGATTATCTAGAACGAGCTCACCCTTTTCAAGCATGTCTTGGATTATGTTTTTAAAGGTTTTATAGTTTCTCATGTCATGACCTTTGACACGATGGTAATTGCACAAGTCATTTTCCCTATACCACGCAGGGATGGCGCGTGAGGGATCAAATTGTGGCGGTGGTCAAATCTGGGGGAGGTTGAGAATCCCCTATTTAACAAGTTTTTCTAGTATAGACACATATGATTCTCTAAGAGGAGTATACTGTCGTTGTACATATCTCTATTGGAATTGACGGGTGGCACTCTGAGATGTGGATGGCTCAGGTTGATTGGTTGAAGAGGATGAAGGTCTAATGACTACAGCGTTAGCTGAAGCTTTAGACATAGGATTGGATGATGAAGGTTTAGAAGAAGAAGAGTCATTGGTCTTAGAGTTGGGGTTCTTGCTCTGCAACTTGACTTTATTCTCTTTGATGGCACGTAATTCAAGTTTATGGGCCATCGTGAAGGCTTCGTCGAAAGTGCGGAAGGTCTGAACCCATAAGGTGGAAGAAATATGTTTGGCGCAAGCTCAAGAGAATAGTTCAATAAGTTCAGGTTGAGGTAAGGAAAAGGAGAATTGATTGATGAGGCCTCTCCAGTGAGCAACAAAGTCAGTTATTGATTCGTCCTTGAATTGGCAGATAGTGTAAAGGTCTGTGATCGAGACCTTCTTGGTGATGTTAATGGAGAAGTGATCAAGAAAGAGTTGGGCCAGCTGTGTAAATGTGAAGAGGGAATGGCTGGCAATAGAGCTGTACCAGTTAAGCACAGTGCCAAAAAGGGACATAGGAAATGTGTGCAAGAGCAATGCATTGTCATGGACAATAAGGTAACATGCATGTTTGAATGCCCATAAGTGTTGCTGTGGGTCTTCCTTGCTTTGAAAGCGAGAAAATTTAGGAAGCTCCCACTGGTTGGGGTATGGTCTAATTGGAATGGAAGGATGAATAGGCTCATTGCAAATTTGCTCGTATGAGAGAGCATTGCGTGAGCCAAAAACAGAGGTCTCTAAGGTAGACATCTTATCCATCAACATTTTGATGATATCCTACTGACGGATTGGTAGGTGGAGCGCCCCCTA
Source organism: Torreya grandis (assembly GCA_037957365.1). Classification (NCBI taxonomy): domain Eukaryota; kingdom Viridiplantae; phylum Streptophyta; class Pinopsida; order Cupressales; family Taxaceae; genus Torreya; species Torreya grandis. The sequence goes on along the minus strand of JARHVA010002107.1, from coordinate 2,026,505 downwards.
GATTATAAGGTGCTTGAAAGATATTGGCACGTAATTCAAGTTTACGGGCCATCGTGAAGGCTTCGTCGAAGGTGCGGAAGGTCTGAACCCATAAGGTGGAAGAAATATGTTTGGCGCAAGCTCAAGAGAATAGTTCAATAAGTTCAGGTTGAGGTAAGGAAAAGGAGAATTGATTGATGAGGCCTCTCCAGTGAGCAACAAAGTCAGCTATTGATTCATCCTCGAATTAGCGAATAGTGTAAAGGTCTGTGATCGAGACCTTCTTGGTGATGTTAATGGAGAAGTGATCAAGAAAGAGCTGGGCCAGCTGTGTAAATGTGAAGAGAGAATGGCTGGCAATAGAGCTGTACCAGTCAAGCGCAGTGCCAAAAAGGGACATAGGAAATGTGCACAAGAGCAATGCATCGTCATGGGTAATAAGGTAACAGGCATGTCTAAATGCCTGTAAGTGCTGTTATGGGTCTTCCTTGCTTTGAAAGCGAGAAAATTTGGAAAGCTCCCACTGGTTGGGGTATGGTCTAATCAGAACAAAAGGATGAATAGGCTCATTGCAAATTTGCTCATATCAGAGAGCATTGCATGAGCCAAAAATGGAGGTCTCTAAGCTAGACATCTTATCTATCAATATTTTGATGATATCTGCTGACGGATTGGTGGGTGGAGCGCCCCCTAGATTATAAGGCGCTTGAAAGATATTGGGAGGGGCGTATGACATGGTTGGTTGCATAGATGCAACATATGGGTAGCTGGTTATTGGAGCAAAAGTTGGAGCCAAGGGCATTTGTGTTATGGGGTTGGTAGGCACAAGTTGGATAGGGGTCATCAAGGATGGTTGAGGAGTGGCTACGCTTGTTGACGGGTAAACAGTTACTCTTGTGTTGATAGGTGCAAGAGTAGGGGGATAGAGACTAGTAGGTTTTGGAAAGGTGTGGGGTTTGGTTGAGTACTTTGAGGTTGAGGGAGTATCAGAAGCCCCATGGAGGTAGGTTTAGATGGAGTGGCTACGTTTTAAAGGTAAGAGATGGTTGGGTTATTGGTGGAGGTGTTGTCTAGTGGCTGAATTATAGGTGCTATTGATGTGATTCTTGTCTTGACTAAGGAAGTCGGCATCCCATAGATTGGGTTGCCTAGGGAGTCTCACATTTGGCTATGTGTGAGATAGTGTTGTAAGGCTTTGACGTTAAGGTCCAAGAATCGTGTGAAATCTTGGTCCCCTTCTGGGACAATAGGAGTCTGAGGTGGGGTTGGGCGAGTAGGAGTTCTTTCAGTCTCCGAGTGGAACTCCATTATAGGACTAGTTATGGATGGTGAAGGTGGAAGTGGTTGTTGACTAGCGTGGTCAAGAAGGGCCTTGGTTTGATTGTGTGTCAAAACCATTCAAGGCAAAAAAGGGTCAGGTTTCAAAAAACTGCATTTTTTTAGTCTCAGAAAACCAGAATAAATGTTTAGACAGCTAGAAAGTTGGATTTTAAGCTTGCTATTTTTGGAAAAAATAAAATAGACAGTGACCAACGTCGGTATAAAAAATTGATGTCGATGAAGAAGGCTACCGATGTCGGTCAGTTAACCGATGCCGGTGAAGAAAAGTTGCCGACGTCGGTTACAGGACCGATGTCGGTTACTGTGTTTTCCAGAAACTCAGAAAAAAAGTTTTTGGAAATGAAGAAGGCTTCCTTACTAGCTCAAAAAAAAAAGATAAAAATAGAAAATAAGATGAGAATAGGCAAATCCTAGCATTAAATCCCTAGAAACAATTTTATTAAGATCGTGTGGCTTATGCCTTAATGTGATGTTTGAGGAAGTTGGCTGTTAGAAGGGTCCTAGAATAGGTAATCTAAATATGGTTTCAGGTATGTTTAGGTGCTCAAAAGTCTGTGTTAGGTTTCGTAAATGGCCTGGTGCTAAGGAGCAAGCTCCCCTCACTTCATGATTCCAATGGTTAGCTGGTTTCGCTTAGCCAAAATATACTTTCCCTATAGTTTAGACTCTGCCAGAGAATAGAGTGGGCTTTCCCCTTGGTGGTGAAATCCAAGTAGGATCGCTAGGATGGGTAAGGTATCCGCTGGGTGATGAAATCCCAGTCAGGCCTTGTCTCAAGTGAGTTTGATGTTTAATTTAGTGCACGTGGTCTGGTTGTGTAACATCAAGTGATCTACGATTTATTCAATATGCGGTTTACTAATTACTAAGTGTGAACTAAGAAATGCAAGAAAGCAGGAAATGGAATGCAGTATATTTTAAATCCCCAAATCAAAATGTTAAGTTGGAATGAAAACAAGTTTGAGAAAGGGTTGAAGGAAATGATTTTTTGACTAGTCTAAAAATGCAAGAAAAGAAAGAAAAAGTTCTTTTTATTCCTGCTTATGATGTTTTTTAGAAAAGAAGAAAGAGGTGAAGAGGGAAAAACCTAATGTACCTAAATGAACAAAGAGGGAAAGGAACCCAAGGAAGGCCCTAAGGGTCCCACCGGGCATGCCAAAATGTTTCTATGCTAATTTTGCTTTCACATTCAAAGGAGAGAAAATGAGAAACTTAAGAAATGGTCAAGGCTTGTATGTACCTGGATATAATCTGCGCACCGTAATCCAGACACTGTGAGTACTCCTCTTTGGCTGTGGAGGAATGACACCTGAAAGAGATAAACACTAAAAACATAAAGAATTTTAGTTGATAAGAGGGTGGATTGCCAAGAAAAAGCTTGGTCCTAGAAGCGCTAAGGCTTCTTAGAGGATGAAAATCCACTATTTAAGATAGAATATGACAGAGACAGAAAAGAGAAATAATAAAAGATGTGAAAAAAAAGACTAAAAAAATGTGTACCTGATAAGTTGCAATCTAGTAAACACAATCGCTGATGTCGGTGATATTGTCGACGTCGGTCAGGGTGGTCACCGATGATAGTTATACTGCCGACGTCGGTAGGGGAAGTGGACGAGGTCAGTCAGGGCAATTGGCCAGGGATGAGTTACAGGTCTAATTTCTAGTCTATAGAATGGATTTGGTCTCGTCTGAGGGTCTGAGGGTCTATGAGGGATTCAGAGAGATTATTTAGGGTCTAAGGGACTGAGAATCTTGTCAAAAAAAGGGATGAGAAATAGGAAAAAGGCTTTTCAGCCTTTCCGTAGAGCAACTTAGTTAGGTTGATTAGATGGGTCTTAAGATGGTCTGTAGGTCTCTGATAACTTATGCTGGGTTGATTGAACAGAGGGTGTGGCCTAAAGAGAGACTAAGGGAGTGTCTGAGGCAAAGAAGAAGGAATAAGGGGTGAGACAAGGCTTTTTAGCCTCTCCGAGAAGAACAGGGAAGGTTGGGTCAAGGATGCTTGGAATAAATAGAAGACAGAATACTAATATATTTGAAATGATATTAGAATGAAAAAAGTACAGATACTTAGCTGTGATATGAATTAGCAAAGGTGCAGAAGCTGTGTCTCAATTGTTGCTGGTGATGGAGATATCGTGCAGTCCCTGTGTAGAATGTCTGATGCAAGACTGTAGTGCCTAAAAAGTGTTGCCAAGAATGTTGATCCCTGCAAGAACACTAAGAAGCCCAGAACACTGAAAAGCAAAAGCACCAAAACTTTGTTTCATCGGGAGAGGATTCGAGAGTCGTGATTAGCTTCAGAGATTAGTTGATTTGTGATTGGAATCATCAAAGGGTCAAAAAATTTGGTTAAGTATAACTGACGTCGGCGATTCCGCCGTGTCGATTGACATTTGACCGACGTCGGCGGGTGCAGAACGGGCAAAAAGAGCCACCAAGCCCATTTTTCATCTGCCAAGTGCGCTATCCATTGGAGAATGTCAAAGTTTGGGCTAAATACGCATGAGAGTTGGTTAGGCGGTTAGAGAGAAGTAAGAATATGTCTTGGGTGAGTCATAGGATGGGAATTAGTCCAAGGTGAGGTGTCCTAAGCGAGGTGTCATGGGTGATGTGTTCAAGGAGGGGGGTTAATTCAAAATAAGTTTATTATTTTAAATTAGTAATTGCATGTTTTAGGAATGGGTTAGGAATGGACCAAGGGGGAAGGTGACCAAGGGTTAGACACTATTTAGGTGTCTACATTAAGATCATGGATGCATAACATGAAGTATATGTTTTGCACTGACAAGGTGTAAGGTATACAAACAAAGATGCCCCAAGGTAAATCCTATAACAAAAGGCCAAAACTATGAATAGGTGGGCTTAAATGAAAGATAAATAAGAGAAAAAGTGATAAGGTTTGTCTAGTTTAAGCATTTGATGTGTTATATAATGTGTGTGCTACCTATAGACAATATTCTCAAGATAAAATGCACTCTCAAGACCCATGGAGGGGAAATGCCTAAAGAGTGAATGCTTTACATAGGTTGTGGAACCAAAAAGGGGTCTATATCCATAAACTTTAAATGAAATAGGATAAAAAATAGGGTGTGTGGCAAGTTACCAAGGTGAGGCTATAAAGCAGGACCAAATATATGAAAAAGACTACAAGTAGTGAAAAATAAGCAAATCAATTCTAATCTAGAATAAATCAACACTAATCCACCAAATTGATGTCGATCTAAAATAAATTAATGTCAATCCAAATCTAGGTATATAATCAAATCTAATGTGGAAAGAGCTCATTTTCTATCGACATGAAATAAATGATGAGTGAAAATTAGGTGATGATTATGATGTGAGGTATAATGGATGCAAATGGTAGTAGTCTGAGGTAACAATGATAGTCCTAGGATGAGGTAGACCCTATTATTTTTCATTTTTCTTGAATTTTTTGTGTTTTTGGTATTTTTGAATTAGGATAATGAGTTAGCAGTATGGTAGTCTATAATTGATGGCAATTCTTATGAATCAGTGATGATTCAAGGGGAATAGATGTCAATTCGATAAAAATGATGTCAATCGATAATGGATCGATGTTGATTCACTAAAAAGGGTGAAATGTTAGATTAGAGTGTCTAGGGTTAGACTAAGTAGAGGTTTAGGAAATTTAAGGCTCATAAAGGATTATGATAATAGGTACAGACACTATTGTAGATGCGAGATCGAGTACCACCTCTATTGGAGTGATTATGGAACCAATTAAGCAATGATGATTGGGTATACATGGAGGCCATAATATTAGGAGAAGTGCACTTCTATCATCACATTCATCGATATGTGATATTTTTGGTTGCATTGCTAGAGTGATGGGATGTGACTATTAGGACATTTTGGCTACCCACAGGGGAGATGATAATCACTGAGGAGGATATTTATAAGATATTATGAATTTTAATAAATGTGGTTATGATAGTACCTATGGACAAATGAGGTGTACAATAGCATTGACATGACTACATGGTGGAGATGATGCAGACATTACCTTTGTAGTAGGTGGTTTTGTATTCAAGCATTTATATGAGATAGATATAGAGGGGGGAGTACTGACTATGATAATAATAACCATCTCATTCTATGCTCTCCTAGAATCAAAAGGAAGTAGGTTCCCATGGAGCCTTATAGGTGTTGTGGTGGATATGTTAGATCATAGGATAGTGTTTACCTGAGCCTTGACTTTACTAGTGCAAGTATATAGAGAGTTGTAGGGGTGGAGGACCCATAAGAGATATAGGTTATACATGATTGTCATTTTTTAGTGTTGGGTATATGAGCACATCAAGGTGGTACATCTTATTATTACCCCATGGATACACCGGTATGAGATTGATTACAATGTTGCCTTCCTTAATTGGAAGGTAGATTTAGTATGAGATTATACATATGGTGTGACTTGGGACTTGAAGTATTACCAATAGGTTTTCAAGGGACTACAAGTTGGGGATGTTATTTAGAGTCCCTATGTCAGATTCCCTACATGGCTTGGACTAGAGTTTGAGCTAGCAGACATCTAGAGGGAGAGATGGGTTATGAGGAGGAGGATAAAGTACATGGAATACTTCTATTTTTGGTAGGTGAGGAGATAGTTTGGTTTGATACAGGATATTCCATGGGCCTCATATGTATATTGATGGGATGAGATAGAGCCAAAACTCTCAGAGCCACATACGATAGATATTCTAGTAGGATTGAAGGAGGATGAGGCAATAGGTTCAAATGTAGAGGATGTAGGGTGCACTCTAACATGTTTAGTGTGCTGGGTACTGTAGCTAGATGATAGGTAAGAGAGGGTGGTATGACCTTGACAAGAGGGAGAAAATGAGGAGATTTAGTATGCTGAGGAGGATGGAGGAGGAGAGGAAGAGGAGATGGGAGAGGAGGGAGAGAGGGGAAAGGAGGGAGGAGAGGAGGAAGATGGATGAGAGGAGTAGGAGATATACATTGCAAGGATTATTATTAATAGAGATACATTAAGAGCCCAATGTATCAATTTATAAGGATAGGTCATCACAGCATAGGGGAACTCACCATTATGCAGATAAAGTGAGATGGTCTATAGAATAGATTAGAATAAATGCAAGTGGAGTATGACACCTTATGACTAAATCATAATCTAGCGATTGAATATCAGGACTAATACAATGTAGAGAGGGATAGCTTGTGATGGGGGATGGAGTATCTTCAAAGTATATGGTTTCATGGGTGGATGGGCCCAGCACGGGGTAGGTAGGTATTGTGAGCATACATAGGGACCAGGAGTTAGTAGTGGAGATGTGATATTATTAGCATATTGTACTAGATATGCATCTAGAGATTACATGATATGACACACATTTGGCCACACATAGCATATCCTCCAAATGGACTCACACAAGTTTAGTTAGCATAAGGAGTGTATCCTGTGGGAGGGATCAAATGAGAGATAGATATAGAGAAGGAGATGGGGGAGGGAATGGGAGCAGAGGGGGTGGTGGAGGTTTGGGGAGCATCCATTTGAGCCAACTCTAATTTAAAGAGTATCTTATTTTTATATTTATTATACTAGATAGAGATCCACATAATTTTTATATGGATATTTATGATGTATATTTTGATCCTTTATATATAGAGATACATGATCTCAATTATGTGTTGTGAAGTTTATATTTTGGGTTATATGGAGTTTATTAGATTATGGATTTATGGATTATGTTATTACAGATGCTTGTATTTATATTATGTGATTATGGATTTATATAATTAGATGACATGATAGATTTATTATGGTTTGACATGTTATGGGTTTGCATTAAAATGTTTAAGGAACATGATTATTATAGATGTAGATTAGATTGTGGATTATTGATTTTATATTTTATGCTATGTGATTATTATTATGGATTTATGGATTAATAGATTTTAAATGTTATGGAATGTTTATGGATCATGGTTATGTTACTATGGGTATAGATTATATTATTTTATTTATGGATTTATATGATGTGATGTGATTATGGGTTTAGTAAGATTATGGAGTATGGATTTTAAATGGATAAAAATGTTTATAAATTATGTTATTATGGATGTGGATTAGATTATTTGATTTATGGATTTATGTATTATGTTGTTGTGATAATGGGTTTTCCATTAAAATATTAGGGTATTCTCATACTTGATTAGGATATATATGGCAATTCTATTTTTAGATAATTATTTAGCACAAATTTTGATTTACTTAGGATAAAAAGAAATAAAAGGTTTTATTGATTATTACTGACTTATACCATAACTCAAGAAAATCTCTTAAAATAAATGCATGTGTGTCCTTAACTGAGTGTTAATAAATACCTTAATAACCTTAGGTCGATTATGTTTAGGATCTATTGGTTTGTGATGGAAATTTTAGAGATTTACTTCAAGATTTGATAAAAAGTGAATTATCTTAAGAAGAAGAATTTTTTACCTTTTATACCCAAAACTAAGGCTAACCCTAAAATCCTTTTATGCCAATCCATGTAGATTGATCAATGCAGGAAATCTACTATTTTAAAGAAAGATGATCAATGTGAGAAGCTTTCTTTGGATATTTCATGCATGATAGCTATCCTTTGAGGGAGTGGTCTATATTTTAAGAGATGCATTTTGAAAAAACTATCCTTCAAAGGAGTAGTCTACACTTTATATGTGTGTGTGTGTGTGTTTTATAATTGTCCTTTGAGGGATCAGTCTATTATTTTTCCCTATTTTATAGACGATTTTATTTTGCTTTTTTTTTAATCACAATGTTATTATTTCTTTATGGATTGGCCTCAAGCATCCTAGGATAGTTCCTCAAAGCTTTGTTACACAATATAATACTCTTATTCCAAAATAAACTAGTGATGGAGAGGAAATAATGATTTGGGGCACCTTCCCATTATAAGCAAATATTTTCTAATTAGAGCATGTTATGAATAGAGTTGGATATTCATATTCAAGGTTCAGAATATAAAATGCTTTCGAATAACCACATGTCCCTATATATCATTTTTTGGTATAAGAATGAAAGGGATATGGGTTTATCTAATCAAACCAAAAGAAAAGAAACTAGGTCAACCAAGATCATTAAGACTTATTAACAGTGGAAAGGATGTAAATGCAATGTATTAAGAAGTTTTCATTCTAATTTTCCATCAAGAGAGGCCAAATGATATGTCTCAAATCTATATCTATGGGTGATAATATATGGTCTGAGCCAATTTGGAGCAAATTTTCCCCATTTGCTTTTTTCCATATTAGTGACATATTTATTTTCTTTAAAGAAAAGGTCACCAATACTAAATTCACATTATTTTAGATGTTTATTTTAGGAAATTTTTATTCATTCATGATATACATGGAGATGGTCAAGGGCATCTGTTTAATGCTTATCCAAGAGTTTAAGTTGGGCTAATTGTTCCAGATGAAAGTCATCCTCAAAAATGATATCTTTAAGAGATTTGAAAAGAAAGAATATGAACCTCAAGAAGAAGTAAATATTTAGTACCATAGACTAGGGAGAAAGGAGCAGTACCCATAGGGGTTCGAATAGTAGTTCAATAAGCCCATAAGGCAAAGAGAACATGAAGATTCCAATTCTTTCCTAATTTATTAATGATTTTAGTTAAGATTTTGATAACAATTTTATTAGATGACTTGGCCTATCCATTATCTTGAGGGTAATAAGGCAATGGAAAGCTTAGCTTAATGTTAAAAGAATCATAGATCTCTTGAAATTTTTTGTTTTTAAAAGATTTTCCATTATCTATGATGATCTTATGAGGAGCACCAAAGTGATAAATAATATGTTGACTTATGAATTCCATAATTTTGTCTACTTTAGTGGAGATAAGAGGAATAGCCTCCACCCACTTAGTGAAATACTCAATGGTGGTAATGATAAATCCACGGCATTGGGAAGATTTAAGATTAATCTGAGCTATAAGATCGATCCCCCACTTCAAAAATGGCCAAAAGTCTTATGCTACCTATAATGTTTAACTAAGAACATGGGATAGGTTGGCATACTATTGGTACTTTAAGTATTTCTTAATGTATTCACAATAATCTTGATTTAAAGTGGGCTAATAATAGACCAATAATAAGATTCTCTTAGCAATGGTGTAGCCACTAAAATATCTACCACATGACCCATAATGAGCTTATTTGATAGTGAGGGTATCTTAATGATTTTGGAGATAATGAAGAAGGATACTGCCAAAACCACACTTAAAGAGAACACCCCCTAGTATGAAAAAATACATGATGAAATGCTAGAAATCTTGATTTTAATTTCTAGATAGATTTGGAGGAATAATACCCCTTGATAAATAATTAAATATTTGCATGTACCAATGATCTAATGGATTTTATTCTACACTTTGGATGGAAGGAAAATAAATTTTGTTAAAAGAATGTTGATTAACCTTGTGGATGAGGACAAATAACTTAGATTCCTAAGATGACTATGGGATAAATGAGGTCAAAGAATCCATGGTATTCAAAAACTTGTTAGCTGATCGAGGAGTGGCTTGGATAGCATAATGCTTGAAAGTAGCCATTAATTGATCGGCCAAGGTCTTCTATTTTTGAAGGGTGCTATTTTTACATTGATATATGCCCTTTATCTGATTGACCATGAGCTAGGAATCACTATCGATATTAAGTGTTTTAATACCTAAAGCTAAAGTGGTTTACCGACCTATGATCAAAGCCTCATACTTTGCCATATTATTGATTTAATCAAAATCAAGCTTAAAAGATAAAGGTATAGGTGTCCCCACATGAGGGATTAGGATAATTCCATCTCCCCCACCACACTCACACTTAGATCCATCAAATAATAGATTTATTTGATATTATGGATCTACTTGAGATGTGGAGGCTATGGATTCATCTATAAATTCATAATTCAATAGTTAATTGTTAGCAAGAGGTGCCCCAGTAAGTTGATCAGTAATGATTTGACCTTTAACTATTTTTTAATGGATAAACTCAAAATCAAATTCTACCAAAAGCATAATCCATTTAGCCATTCACTGATTCTGATAAGGCTTTGAATGCATAAATTGAAAGGGATCAATGTTCGTGGTCACATAAGTTTTATGATTGAGTAGATAATGGTGAAGCTTAGAAGATACAAAGACCAGAGATAGACATAACTTATTTATGTGTGAATAGCATGTCACATATTCAATGAGAATGTGACTAATATAATAAATTTCCTACTCTTTATGTTGCTCATCATGATGGGCAAGCATGGCTCCTAGGGCATAGTCTATGGTTGAAACATCCAAGAAGAAATTTTGCCCTTCCTTGGGAGGAATGAAAATGAGTGATGAAAGAAGGTATCTCTTTAAAGCATCAAAGACCACCTGATATCTAGAGTCCCAATTAAATTTGATATCCTTTTTTAGGAGGTAATGTAATGGTTGACATTAATCAGATAGTTGGGAGATAAAATGATGAATGGACTACAATTTCTCTTGTAAACTACAAAGTTGTTTAATATTAGATGGGGGTGGAACTTTTAAAATGTCTTTGACCTTTGTGGGGTTGAATTACATCCCTCAAATATAGATGATAAAGCCTGAAATTTTACCTGTCAAAACTCCAAAAATGTATTTCTTGGAATTAAGATGGACATGATATTGGGTTAAACAAGTGAAGATTACTTTTAGCACTGAAAGATGGTATTTTTGTAGTTTTGACTTATCAAGGAGATCATCCACATAATATTCAATAATTTTATGGATTATATCATGGAAGATATAAGTCATGGATCTTTGATAGGTGGCCCTGGCATTATTTAAGCCAAAAGGCATAACCCAATAGTAAATAATCCCCTAGGAGTAATAAATGAATTCTTGTGTTAATATTATGGTGTGATAAGGATCTGATTGTATTTAGAGAAACTATCTATAAGTGATAACATTTTGAGATTAGCTATTAAGTCTACTATTTTATCAATATTAGGGAGAGGTAAATCATCTTAGTATAAGAGAGATTAAGGTCATAAAAGTTAGTATAAAGGTGCAGTCCTCCTATGGGTTTTATGATAGGGATGATATTAGATACCCATTGAGGGTAATCAATAGAATGGATAAAGTTTATGGATAAGAGACATTGTAACTCTTCATTGATTAAAAGTTTGATGTGAGGGTGCATATTTTGAAGATGTTGCTTTATAATCTTGGCATCAAGGAATGTGATAATGTTATAGATGACAATAGCAGCATCGATATTAGGCATGTCACTATAGGACCAAGTGAATGTTTCACTTTGATCTATTATAAAGTTAGTGAAATCACGGTGCTCCTAAGGATCTAAAGATTTTTTAACCTTAATAATTCATGGAGTTTCATGAGATCCTATGTTAATGTTAATAGTAGCCTCATTTAATAGGCTAGAGGTTTTAGATGGAATGTATTTACATAGGTGGGAGTTACATGTGCCTAAATGAGTTAAGATTGACTTATTATCTTAGCAATGAAGAATAGGGATGGTGGAAAAATCTAACCCCATCATGTTTGGGTAGGATAGAGGAATGGTTTTGACCTCCCCATTACAATGATAGATGAGAGGTTATATGGTGATGAAATTGACTAAAAAAATTATTGGGGGATGGATACAACATCATCTATCTCAGAAGGGGTGGTTGATGGTGAGGAATATGTGTCTTCTTTAATAATAGGCAAAAGAGTAACTTCTAGAGTAGTTTTGGAATTTTTCCTAAAACTAAGGCTATATATTTCATGGGTTTTCTAAAATATCCTAATGTAACCTCATGTGAGCCTTGTTCATAGCATCCTATGCCAAAATCCTTCCAAGCACACCATTGTAGGTATGGTTTTGCAAAGTGGGGTTTATCTAGAAATGAAAAGTTTGAGGTAAATGTTTTGGCATGGGTTTGGTTAGTAATACCCAAAGAAGGTTGATAGATCCCCCTATAGATCAAATAGGTGTAGATAAAAGGTGGACCAAAGGGAATAATCTCTCCTAAATTAGGATAATATAAATGTTTTTGTTTGGATGCCCATATTCTTAGGGAGTGGAGATAGTTTTGAGCATCAATAACTGATACTCTCCAATCAATAAATGTTGAAACATAGAATCAATGGAATCCTTGCCAGTAATCTTTGATGTAGGGATTATCATACTAGATGATTCCTCATTTGATGATGATGAGGTCACAATTTATAATGAAATTAAAATTTCATTTGGTCAAAAGGTAAGGTTACAAGTTTTAAATGGATGGGGATCAACTGGGACATTGTGGATCTTACCCTCATGTTCAAATTTAATACATCGATGCAAGGTGGATGGGATGTAATGTATGGTACATATCCAAGGACATCTTAATAGGATGTTGTATTAAAACTCTCCTTATATTAAATAAAATAACTTAGAAAGAGTGTGTATGCCTACTTAGATGGGAAGGACAACCATTTCTAAAGTAGGGGCCATTATATCATTAAACTCTCATAAAATAACAAGGGATTAAATTACACCCATTTTAGGTAATTGTAGTTACTTGAACACCTGAGAGGAGATAATATTTATACTTATACCATTATCAATCATTACTCATTTGATTTGAGTATGATCAATTTAGGTAGTGATAAATAGTGGGGGATCCTAGTCATCAGACTACAACGATGATATTTTTGAATCATGGAATGTTATGGATAAATACTTTTAAAGTAATGCAATAAAATCCAAGAGAGATTGGGGTTCATCATATTGTATCTTAGTGGCTTGTAAGGCTTCTATCATGGCCTCATCATGATGAAAAGAGTTTTGTAGTAGTTCATATGAAGACATCTTGATCGGGAGCTAATGAAGCTATTTTAGGATGGATATATGTATTAATTCTAAAGCATTATTATTTTGGGCTTTTCTTAAAATGGAAATTTTAGGTTTTGGGGTAGGCATTGTAGGACTATTTGCATTAGGAGATTTTATGATGACTACTTTGGCTTTATCATTATTGTGGGTCTTATGAACTTAGGTTTGGGATTACGTAGCTATGTGAATTGTGTTTATATAAAATAAATGTGGATTTATCATGTTTTAGAATCATCCAAATCTAGAGGGTTTGGGAGGGGTTGATATTGAGCTCTATCAGATATTTTATCTTCCTTTAAAGTTTGTTTAGATACTATTGGTAATATACTAGTTCCTAAAGTGGATGTGACCCTAGTAGTTTGACTCTGGGAATAGTCATGATCTAATTATTCCATTAAAATATCATCTTTTTCTAATGATTTTTTACCACAACTTTTAGCATGTTATAAATTTTAGTATCATGAACTTCTATTTGATGATACGTGCATTTCTTCTTTTCTTGATACGACACTGGTCTCTAAATATGGGGGTTAATAGGTTTTATAGGTGGTAGAGTGACAAGGGAAGTTTAGAGAATTTGATTGAGGATATTAGAATATGACCCCTTTAATGGATCCTAACTAGGTTTTTTGAATTTTCTAAGGCACTAGAAGGGAAGTTGCATTTGACTTTGAACCTTGATATTTTAAACTAGTTATTTGGATATTCCCTATAGTAGGTGTTTTATGCTTAATATAAGCCCTTACACCTAATACTTATGGATATTAGGGGTTTAAAAGGTTACTTATATGCATTATCATAGTGGGAATATCCCTTTATAATGGTACATGCTCTATAGTAGAGTATTCTATGATGGTGGCCTTTAGTCTTGCTAAAGGATGGGGTCCGAATATAAATGCTTTTGTTCAAATAGGTGGTAGAGGTGCCTTCCCTTTTTAAATATGATCAAGGGTAGTAGGGGTATCCTGTTTACGGATTTAAATCCTAATGGGAGGATGTTATAATGACTTTCCTCATGATTCCTTGAGTTTTTTTAATGATACTTATAGCCTTCCCGTTAATTTCTATAAGATTTAGCTCTTCCCAAGTTATGAGAGGAACTAGTCTTGGGTTTATTTGAGGCAATGTAACAATATCCTCTGGGGGGAGTAAGCTAGAGGATATGGGTATGCTACATGAAAGTATTGAGATAAAATGAGGAATGATATGTGTATATTATGGAATTTCTAAATAATCCCTTTCTTTGATATCTCTTTCATCCTTTGTTTTTAATTGATCATCTTGAATGTTTTTAGATAACGTTTCCTCAAGTGGATCCCAAATAATGAAATCCAAAAAGTTTGACTAAGTTTTTGTATTAACTTCACTTAATTTAGATAGTTCAAAGGCATCTCTTGTAATGAGATCAAGGATAGAAGCACTACCAACCTATTTTGGTAGAATTTGATCATGGAATGTACTGATCACATGGGCCTCATGCTCTAAGGTGGATCCTAAATTAGCCTATACAAAATTAGACATGGAAGCATGGTCAGGGAATGGCTACCTAAATATGTATATAGAATTATTATGGGGAGTGTTAGGGTTACCTAATTATAACTCCCCTTGATCAATAAGGTTTTGTATTAGACCCTTAAAATAGTGACACTTATTGACATCATGACCTATTACATGGTGGTAATTACAAAAGCCATTTTCCTTAAACCAGTTAGGTTTAGGGAGAGAGTCATAGAGGGGTCTAACCAAAGGAAATTTGATGATAGATGCCTTTAAAATATTGTCTAAGAATATGCACAATATTTTCTTAAAGGTGTATACTATCATGTATGAAAACATGTTAATGGTTTTTAGGATTGTGCCTGAGAGGTAGATGGCTTAGATTGGATTTTTGTTTATGGGGGTACTGATTTTAATACTATGGAATTAACATCACCTTTGGTTTTATTATTGTTAGTCCCTTTAGAGGGATCAGGTTTGAATTTTTTACTATTTAATTTCACTTTCCCTTCTTCCAAAGTTCTAATTTCTATTTTGTGGGCCATCAAAAAGGACTCATCAAAAGTTTTGAATAATTGCACCCATAACATTGATGAGATATGTTTAGCACATGATCTCATAAATAATTTAATTAATTTAAGCTGAGGGAAGAAAAAAGTGAGTTTATTTATAAGGATCCTCCATCTATCCATAAAATTAGTGATAAATTCATCATCGAATTGTCTAATGGTATAGAGGTCGATGATAGTATTGTGATGTTGATAGAAAAGTGCTCTAAAAATATATGGGCTAGCTACCCAAAAGAGAATAGGGAATGATGAGGAATTGAAATGTACTATTCAAAGGTTGGCCCATCTAGAAACATAGGAAATGTTCTAAGAAGAAGAGTTTTATCATGATCTATCAGATAGCAAGTGTGTCTGAATGCTCAAATGTGCTACTAAAGATCCTCCTTATTTTGAAACTTCATTGATTTTGGAAGATCCCACTATAAAGGGTATGTTCTAATGGGGACAATTGGGTTAATAGTTTCATTACATATTTGCTCATAAGTGAGCATTTTCTTCCCAAAAGTAGAGGCTTCCAATTTCACCATCATATTCATAAGGATACTCATAAGGTCTGATTAGGTATTATATTGAGGAATACCCCCCAAGACATTCATTGTGGATGTTTATAGATAGGAAATGGAGTGGAAAAGGGATGTGATAAAGGGTAACCAACTAAGGTGGTCATAATTAGTTGGGATGCCACCACATTTTATAGGGCTTATAAGAGTATATATATATGGACCTAAGAACCTGTGAGGGAGTTATGTATTGGGTGTTCAGTGGGATATATTGTTGAGAGGGTTGACTCATGAGGGCTTGTTACAAGGCTAAGTTTTAGGATTTGAAGGTATGTTAGTTTGGATGGGTGGGAGAGTTGATAGGATTGAGATGACTACATTATGAGGTGTCATTATAAGAGGCAGAGTAGACATAGGTTGAGGTGCCGTGTTTTTTGAGCTTGGGTACTAGTTAGGGATGGACTACTAGATGCTACTAGAGCAAGATTTCTTAAAGGTTATGTAGTATTAGTATCAGAACTTATTGGGGGAGGATTATTATGGGAGGACATAATATTTATGGTAAACCCTTAATTTTCCTCTAGTGACATGCCAAAACCATTCTCAAAAAATTATGTACCAGGGGAAAGTGGAATGCATATGGCTCGAGTGATAAGTGAATGGTTAAGCACAATTGGATTACTATCAAATATGGTGTAAAATTTAGTATATCCTTGATAATAATATTGGTGAATACCCACCCCCATGGACTTAGGGGAGGTAAGAAGACTCAAGGATTTATCCATAGATGAGGATGAATTTGGGGTTTCAATTTGCTTTAGTGATTATTGTCATGTTAAAACCATGTAGCCATGAAGCAAAAATAAGAAAAGAAAATAAACAACACACAATAATTTTTTTTAACATATCATTTTTAGTGGAAAAGAAAGGCACACATGCTACAAGACATACCTAGAGAGATTTTACTTTTTAATAAATTAACTTAAAAGTGTGATAAGAAAAAAGGTTTAACAAAGGTACTAAAAAATAGCAATCTAGAGATGGTTTCAATTTTTTTTAGGCTCAAAATATATTTATACTAGAATGGATATGTGGTTTGGTATTAGGGCCTACCCTAACTTCACACACCATAGCATAAGGTTCTCGAGTGCTTAGCCAGTATATATCTGATGACCAGAGTTTATACTTAGCATACTGAGTTGGTTCCCCCCTTGGTGGTGAAATCCAAGTAAGATATCCAAGATGAATGTTACTGCTAAAGATGAAATAATTATGTGAGTGGTTTGATATGTTTGTTAAAATAAGTGATTGCTATGATAATTTAACCACTTGGATTAGTCTTTATGAATTACCTATGCAAGAAAGAAATAGATGCAATTATTTCTAACCTTTAAAAAGGAAATTAAAAACAATTTTGGATTTTTATTTTGAACGAAGATAATAATCAAGAGGAAAGGAAATGAATAGATAAATTTACAATCAATTATAATAAGAAAAATGAGACCTTAGGGGTCCCACCGGGTGTACCAAAATGTTATTATAGTTTTTCATTTTTTATTTTAATTTAATGATATACTAAAAAGCTAATGAAAATCATGGTTTATGAATAATACCTAGAGTTATGAATATTATTGCATAACGCTTAAATCCAATGAATGAGGGACCTTCTTTTTGTTTTAGAAGAATAACCTGCATGCAAAGAAACAACTTGGACAAAATTGATTAATAGATAAACCAGTGAGTTGCCTAGTTAAGAACCAGTCCTAAGAAGTTATGAACTTACTCAAGTGGATGTCATCTCACTATTTTCACAATTAAGTGGATAAATAAACACTAGAATTACAAAAGATAAAAATTCAATAACAATAATGATTATGAATTAATCTTCATCTAAACTATCAATGTAAGTAAATTATTCATCCCAATAAGATGTAGTAGAATTCACATCATCTTGTATAACATCAAGTTAGTTAGAAGTGGCTTCAATTGAGAGAGAGTAAACAATGGCACAAAGTGCTAACTCAAAAGATATATCACTCTGGTTGATGAAAAAGGGTTGAGATATAATGGATAGATAAGTAATATTAATGATATCATACACAATTCTAGGTAGTCATCTACACATTAATGTCATGTTTAAAAAGATATAGAATCAGAATGGATTAAAGATAGAGTTCTAAGATTAAAAAGTTTTGGGATTAAAAATAAATTAAAATGAACCAATATTGATCCTATAGAATTAGTGTTGATTCAGATGAATTAGTATCAATTTTATATAGATTACACCTATTTTAAAAACTATGAATTATAGTGTGACAAAGGATATTGATAAGGAAAATGAGGATTTATGTTGTGATATAAGAGGGGGATAATAAATAAGAAATAGGAGTATAAATAATAGATGAAATAAATAATTATACTTACCTTGAGCCAAGTTGCAAGTAGGATGAATTTTTTTCCCACATATTGAAGGGATCCTTCAGGTCCGTGATGGTGGATGTCGATTAGGGTGGCATAATTTTGGTATAATAATGCTAAGTTTCTCTTTACTCTCCTAAAAAATATTAGTAGTGTTCCAAGAATTAAAATTTTTGGTCCCTGAGCCAAAGGGTTGGTTGAGTGTAAATAGATCAACACTGATTAAGAGAATCAACACTGATCATAGGAGAATCAGCAACAATTCACCCTTTTTGGTAGTAAATGGTTTTATCTATGTTGGTTTGTTCCAACTATGGGAATTTTTAAGATTTTATGCATGATTTTGTTTTTATAAGATTTTATGCATTATTTTGTTAAGTATGGGGTTATATGTGGGTAAGTTAGTTAAAAGGTTAGGATTTCCTAGGTTGTAAATAGATTTAAGTGGTTAGGTAGGTAAACTGGTAATTTATAAAAACAAATTACCAAGTGACTAATGGTAAATAATTTATATTCTAGGATAGGGATATTTAGGATAATAAAATAATAATAATAATAAGGGTCTTATGACATTGAATAAATCATATATAATATACAAAATTATAGTGTCTATAGTAATTTCAATCATGTCTCTAACCATACCACCTAGGCCCATATAGAAGTATCAATCATGCTTATCAGATAGTAGGATTTCATTAGAAATGGTAATTAGTATAATAACATCTCTATCAATTTGAACTAGTGGTAAAGGCACCCCTTTAGGTATCTCATCTAGTTGAATATATATAAGTGTATCTAGCATATCAATGTCCAATATCCCATAAACCATAGGCACATTTATGTGGTTGATCATGTCCT
The DNA here is from genome assembly GCA_037957365.1 of Torreya grandis. NCBI lineage: Eukaryota > Viridiplantae > Streptophyta > Pinopsida > Cupressales > Taxaceae > Torreya > Torreya grandis. The sequence goes on along the minus strand of JARHVA010002107.1, from coordinate 2,007,457 downwards.
CTAGCATAGCATATCACCCTATAGGGCCATTCCAATATAGTGATCACCCTATCATAGGCAATATTAGAATATGCCACGCATACTTTAATGTCATTTTGGACTTGCATATAGGTCAATGATATGGGGATGTCTTTGAATTCCACCTCTCTATGAGGGAACTTAGGTAGGCTCTATCAGCTCTAATAGTTGGCATATGGATAATGTGTAGTAGATCCATGACCTCTAAAAAGGCACACATATCCTCAGTCTGTATCTACCTCAACCACATGAAATGTTAATAGTGTTCACATGTAATCAATATATCAAGTTAATATAATAAATGGTGATAATTCAACATATATTACAAACTCCATCTAAATGAATCTAGTTAGCTAACATAATACAATGTAAAATTTCATTTATTACTCTTGTAAAACATATATATGGATAATCCTATCAATCTAACATGTGCCTTGACTAATTCACAACACTTATTCTAAAATAGAAAACCTAATCTTTTCCTTTTTGATGTTTTCATCATTTTTAGGATGTTTTCATTATTTTGACATTTTCATCATTTTGGAATTTCCCACTCAAAAGGATGATTTCACCATTTTTTATACTTTTTTTTTGTTTTGGGAGTTTTTTTCATTTTCACCATTTCAGCTAGTTTTTTCACCATTTTTCTAGCATTTTTTATGTTTTTCACGGCAAAACTATCTATTTTATTTCTTACAAAATTGGTAGACTTACCCATTCCATAACTTTTCCTATCATTAAATGCACTTAAATGCCAAAATTGACTAAAGATAGACCTACCTAATAGCTTCACATGATCTTATAGTCACGTTTGTTCTCAAACTAGTTTACGTAGGTGCCTTTGTCATGGATAGTGAGCTAATCTTCACTACTACCTCTTGTATAAAATTAGAGCTCAATTCCTCAAAAGGGAAGGGTAAAAATGAAAACTTTTCACCCCATATGGGTGAAAATTTATCTTAAAATTTTTAATTTCTCTCCCTTCTCCCCAATTTCATTATATTCTTCCTTGGAGACTCATTTCTGGCTCTGTTAACCATTTTTCATCTCATTTTCTTCTACATTATAATTTTTTCACCTTTTCTCCTACGAACCATGATGTTTATTTATTTTGAAAGCATGCCTACTTTAAATCTTTTTCTGATTGTTCCCTCAAGGTGACATCTATGGATTATCAAGCACCCTCTAAGGAATCAATCTAAAGATATTGGCATGTAAATTTAATGATTATCAAGCACATCATTCTTCAATCTTAAAAAAAAATCCTAACTATATGTTTATTATTTTAAAAAATGTTAATTTATATTGTGTCTCGTAACACTTTCTCAAATAGGGACAAATTTAGACACTTTTTTTCACCACTTCCATGTCTAAACTATAATCAAATTATTTTTATGCAAAAACATTTAATTTTAATCAAAAATCATCAATTGATCCAATTTAACCACACAACGACTGATATAATCAAAAATTAACAACATGTTCCTAATTGGGGTAATACAATGTAACGTCACATCAATTTTATAAAATGCATCCCAAATCAACCTAACCCTTTATAAATGTTACTTTGGGGCAATTAAGTGAACATATAATTGGCAAAAATAACATTGTAAAAGTTCACCATTGCTCTAATTATTGATTAATCCTACTTAATCAATCTTAAACATTCATCTAATGAAAAATTAGATGGTTTTTTGGACACCTCTTTTCTAAAATTAAAAATATTTTTATTACATCATCTTGTGACATCACATGGGAAAGTCAATGGTAAAGGATAGGAGTTTAAGCAAGATCTTACACTCTCTTATACCTTCTTACACACTCTGCCTTCGTACACCCTCTTACACACTCCAAAAGAGGTCATCATTCACTTTTCTTCCAAATCTCTTCCACACTCCAAATTCCCTTAAGTGGACCATCGTACATTTCTAACCTACAACATTGATGAGGATAGGACTCATTTCTATCCATCAATTTGAATATCATGATGGAATTCCCTCACTAATTCAACAAGTCTATAAATTGAAGGTTCCACCTCCATTATAGATAAGCCTCTTGAACCTAGACTTACTCTACCAAAATACTTAAGGATATTCACAATTATCAAGCCAAATCAAGTGTAGATAAGGGGATATGTTGCCCATATTTGGATTTGACATCTCTAAAGACCTCTAGTTCTATAAACCAAGCACATACCTCTTTAGACCAAAAAATAAAATAAGTCTTTAAAAGAAGGTATAAAATGTTGTGGTTTTATCTTCTATTTGATTCATTGTTTGCTTGGTCTTGCTCAAACCTATTGAATAGGCTTAGGGTGTTAGTCTCATGAAATTATTTTTGATGTGTATTTACTAACAATGAATTAATTGTATTTGGATTCCTTTCTCATAGAAGATGGTTTTCCAAAATTTAATTTGGTCATAATTAGGTCATTTTGTGGATTTTAATCTCAAACCTAAGACTTTTAGGGTGTAATTTTTGTACCAAGTCTCCATTTTAGACCAATATGTTTTTTTAAAGGTTTTGGGGCCTTATGGATTATTTGTTGACATTTTTAAGAGTTATAGGTGTGCCAAAATTAAATTTAAAAACATCACATTGTGAAGATATAGTGAGAGATATGAGAATATTGAAATATTGATTCACATACACATTGATTGAATACATATTACTTGAAAATTGGTTATTTGAGTGGATTGATAAAATCTAATTTCATAACTAATTATCAGACTTACATCATTTATTTAACTAAGCATGCAATTTGGTGTAATGGATTCTTAATCATGGTAATTGGTTGAAATGGGGTTTGTGGGGATTAATTAGTCTTTATTATATTCTTAATTGAAAAGGAATATCAATTGATTCAATGAACTACATAATTTGGGATAATTGATCCCCCATTCAAACTAATTGGTTATAATATATTAATAGGACTCAATTATCACAATTCACATACCTAATTAATACAATTACTTAATAGGTTCAACCAATACCCTAATAAGGGCAATCAAACATGAATGAGTGCTAATTGATCACATCACTTAATATAGTCAAATCCCCTTTAAATAGTCATGTCTCCTTAAGAAGGTCACCACCTTAGATTTCATCAATACCCAATGTATACTAATTGGCCACAATTGGGACTATCGGATTTGAATATCCTAAATTACGTACCTTATTTTAACCCAATTACTTGATTGGTTTAATTAGGTAGGAAATTGAGGTTAATCGATCATAATTAATTCATATTATTAAGGTGGATTTAGGGGAAAGTGCATATTATTAAGCACTATTTGTCATTATCTCATGTTTTTAGGTTGTTATTAGACCTATTTCACTTAAAATACCCCAATTAGGTGTAAGCAAAGAAATGAAGGTGGATATGAGTTAGATCTCAAATAAAATAGCAATTGGTTACATTTGAGTCACTAAATCAAGATGTAGCACTCATGTGTAATAGCATGGAATTATGGGGCCCAAAATGGGTCTTAAGTGGACATGATTTCCCTAAAAAATGATAAACAAGAACTTTCACAGATAATTTGAGAAGCCCAAACTCAATATTTGAAGATGACATAAGAACATGAATCATAGTTTTTCGATTCTATTTTTTAAACTACTATTTTTTTTAAATCATCAAGTATAAGTGGGTTAAAGAGTTAAAATTTGAAAATTTACTCTTTTTTTCTTTTAAAGATGGTAAATAATCCCCCTGCCTTTTATAAGATCATTTAATATTTTTTGAATCCCTTGAGTTGAAAGTTAGGTAAGATCATGTAATATATTAACTATATTTTTTTAATTTTTCAATGAATAATTTTACAACTAAATAGACATTGAAAACATTAAATAATGGATAGATGAACTTGCCCCCCTAACTACCAAAAAAAAATCATTGTATATAGAAGTAGGCCTAGTTTTTATCCTATATTTTTTTCAAATTTGGATGAACCCAATGAAAGATACATAAATAAATTTCTATGTCTATAATTTTAACATATAGGGGAATATAAAGACATATTTAGAAATGAATAAATATGAAAACCTTAAAGTAGTCAAATTATGGGAATATATATATATAGAGAGAGAGAGAGCTTGTTCCACATGATAGTCATATTTTCATCAAATCTCTCAATAAAATTCATTATGTTTATCATAGTGGAATGTGGATTTTGTAATTTTCAATATGAAACATTAATTTGGTTGTGTATTTTTAGTTCTAGGCCTTAGGTTCATATTTCCAAACTTAAACCATGTACATGATTATTCCTATTGATTTATAATTTATAGGGTTTCCAAGTTGCACAAACTAAACAATTGAATGACTTGGTAAGTATAAGTGACATTTATATTTTTACATTTATTTTATTATACTTTAAATTTCATTTAGTAAATATAAATAATAAGGGCCACTATACATCTTCTAGAGTTTATCTAAAAGCACTAGGAGCTACCATTTATAAGTAAGTATTTCAAAATCCAATCTACTCAATACTTGGTCATTTTTAGGATTTTAATATTGAACCTAACGCTTTTAGGGTGTAAATTTTGCAAACAATGTCCATTTTATGCAAACATATAATTATTTGTTAGGTTTTGGGTCCTCATGAATTGATTACTAACATTTTTTAAAGAAATAGGTTTTTCAAAATTAAATTTTACAAACCTTGAATTATGTAAAGATAAAGAGAGTATCTTGTACAGATAAATAGAGCTTATCAAATATATTGAGTCATGAAATATACCATTGATTTAATTTTTAATATACAACATGATTTGGGTATAACTAGGCTGAAACTAAGTTAATGATTTAACCAATTACCCAATTAGTTCAATCAAGGATACAATTTAAACAAATTTAGTCCCTATAAACCTAATTGTGATTACATATTATGAATTGAGGGTCAATTGGACTCATTTTCATTAGGGATTGAACCAATTACATGATTGGTTCAATTAGGGACATAATTTTGGAAAATTTGATCCTTGTTAGCCTAATTTCAACTATACAGTGTGATTTGGTGCTCAATTAGACCCACTTACTTGATTAGTTCAATTAAAAGTGGGTTAATTTGGTTCCTATGAATGTAATTTCAGCTATACAATTTGATTTGGGGCTTTATTGGCCCTAATTTCATCACTTAACCAAATATTTGATCAATTTAATCAAGGATGCAATTTAGACAAATTTGAGCCCCATGAACCTAGTTTTGACTATAAAATGTGATTTAGGGCTTAATTAACTCTAGTTTCATCATTACCAATTACTCAATTGGTTCAATCAGAGACATAATTTGGGCTAGTTTAAGCCATATGAACTTAATTGGGACTATACAGTGTGATTTCAAGATCAATTGGCCCCAATTTCATCATTGATTGAGATAATTATTCGATTGGTTCAATCAAAGATGCAATTTAGCTCAATTTGAACATTGTGAACTTAAATATGACTATATGTTATGATTTGGGGTTAATTTAGACATAATTTCATCATTAATTGAACAAATTATTCAATTATTTTAATCATATATGTAAATTAGGTAATTTTAACCCATCAACCTAATTGTGACTATACAATATTATTTATGGCTCAATCGGCCCCAATTTCATCACTCATTGAACCCATTACTTAATTGGTTTAATCAAAGATGTGATTGTTGAGTTGTGGAGCTAAAAGCTTCAACTCTTTGCAAACAGAAGGAACAGGAAGGTTGCTGAGTTCCAAGAGAACCGAGCGTCGGCAGCAGGACCGACGTCGGTCGTGACCAGTGTAGAAGGCCACCGGTGACGGCAGGGAGTCGGCCGACGTCAGTAGAACCAGACTATCAGGGACCGACGTCAGTCGCTTGTGTGTTCCAAAATTGCTCGTTACATGGATAGTTAGTTAAGTGAAAGAAGTGTTTGCATGTAAAGGCCAGTTAGAGTCTTTGGTTGCAAGGATAATTGTCTAAATTAAGAGTCTAAGTTAGTGTTTGAGTTAGGGATCTATTTATAGACACATTGGCATGTATTGTAATTAAGGTATGAGATAGAAAAGAATGCAAGTAAGTTACTTCCATTGTAAGATCATTGAGTTGCAGGTTGTTGCAAGCTCATAGGGGATCTACATGTGAGTATGGTCTGTTGAATTGCAGGTTGCAGGTTCATGGGAGATCAACTTGAAGTACTTTAGAGTGCTTGGTGAACTGGCAGGGTTATTACTGACTAGTTGGAGAGGTGAACACCAATTCTGTTTGTGAGTTGGTTGTTGGGACCATTTTTTGTGTAGGAGAGTGTGTGTGAGAAGAATTACTGTACACTTGAGGTGTGGCAAACCTCTGTAAGGTGAAAGAGTGTGGTGGCTCTTTGTTGTATTCTTTTTTGCAAAGTGTTAATACAAGATAGTGTATTGTCTCTCATATTCTATGCTATTGGTGAATTCTAGTTACTTGTGTTTCTGGTTATTTCCGCATTTATAATTGCTTATATTTGGTAATCATACTATGTTCTTTCTGAGGAGCAAGATCCAACAAGAAGAATCAGAACAGAGGTGTGTTTGTTCTTGGACTTCCCTGATAAGTGGTATCAGAGCTTTTGGTTGGGATACTAACAGATTAGATTAGATCTGGTTAGTGTGTTTTCATTACAGGTTACTCATAGGGTTTTTGTTTGAGTGGGAGTTGAGCAATGACAGAAGACAGTAAGCTACGAATGGAAAAGTTTAATGGCAAGAACTATCGATTGTGGAGGATGCAAATTGAGGATTATCTGTATCAAAAAGATTTGTACTTATCGTTGGGAGGGGTTAACTGTAAACCCTCAAATATGAAAGATGAAGAATGGGAGGTTCTTGATCAGAAGGCTCTGGGATCTATTAGATTGAGTCTTGCATCATCTATGATTTCTAGCTTATCATAGTGTAAGACAACAGTGGAGTTGATGGAATCTTTGGCAAATTTATATGAAAAACCCTCAGCTTCTAATAAGGTATTTTTTATGAAGCGTTTATTTAATTTGCAAATGTTGGAAGGTGGATCTGTTCATAGCCACCTTAGTGATTTCCATGGTTTAGTAAACTAGCTAAGTTTAGTCAATATTATATTTGAGGATGAAATTAAAGCTCTCTTAATCTTGTGTTCATTACCTAAAAGTTGGGAAGGTTTGGTAATGGCAGTTTCTAATACTGTGTCTCCTTCAAAAGTCTTAAAAGTGGATGATGTTGTGAGTGTGATCTTGAATGAAGAGATACGCAGGAACAGCACAGGTGAATCATCAAGAAATGCTTTGAGTGTTGAAGGTAGAGGAAGGCAAAGAGAAAAGATAGAGCATGGGAGATCAAGGTCCAAGACAGGTAGAAGATCCAAGTCCAGGTATGGCAAAATAACCTGCTGGAAGTGTGGAAAGCAAGGGCACTTAAAGAGAGATTGCAGGTCGGGTACAGATCAGCATGAAGAACATGAAGAAGAAGCAGATGTTGCAGATTATGTTGCACGGGATGCTCTGGTATGTTCTTTAGATAAAGTAGAATCTTGAGTTTTAGATTTTGGTGCCTCTTTTCATGCATCCCTAGATAGGGAATTTTTTCATGAGTATGTCCAAGGAGATTTTGGAGAAATTTATGTAGGGGATGGTAAGCCTTGTCAGATTGTTGGCAAAAGAAAAGTGAAGCTGAAACTGTAGATAGGTAACACATGGGTGTTAAAAGAGGTCATGCAAGTCCCAGTTCTGGAGCAAAATTTGATTTTTGTTAGAAGTTTGGGTGATGAGGGTTGCACAGTAACTCTCACAGCAGACTCTTGGAAGGTTACCAAGGGTACACTTGTTGTAGCTAGAGGTAAGAAAGTAGGTAGGCTTTATCTATCTACTTGTACTATTGATTCTCTTTCTGGGTTTTCTACTTCAGCTGTAGATTCAGAGATGTGGCTTGATAGGCTTGGTCACATAGATAAGAAGGAGATGCTTGTTCTTGAGTCAAAGAATATGCTTTTGAATTTGGAAGGTATGGATCATGGTTTTTATATGCAGAAGAAGAAGGTAATGTTTCTTGAGGAATCTGATGTTAGTGACATGAACAGAAAAGCCTTGGTTTTTAAGGAGAAGGTGACGGACAGAGTTCAACACAAGATGTAGAAGAATTTTGAGCAGAGCAAGGGTGATTTGGACAAGGATTTGATCCAAAAAGAGCTCACAGAAAAAAGTCAGGTCTCACTAGAAAAACACAGAGACCGACGTCGGTAGGAAAACTGGCATCGGCATCTAGACAGGGACCGACATCGGCTATGTGTAGACCAATGTCGGTGACTCAGGGTAGAGAACTACCGGCGTCGGCCAGGGGAAACTGACGTCGACAAGGTGGCAGTCGCAGGAAACTAACTTCGGTCGTCTGCAGACTGAGATGTGACCGGCATTGGTTATTGAGACAAATTTTGGGTGGACAGCAAGCTATCATGGAGTTTCAAGTGCCCATATGGAGGACTGAAGGTGTAAGTAAGTTCTTAAATTCATCATTTCCCTTCTTTACACTACTTGTTGCTCACTTATGGCATAGGACCAGGAAGTTGTTGAAGAAGCAGAACAGGTAGATCCAGGAAACAGTGGGAGCTTGGCATGGATGAGGATGTGATTCCTTGGAGGAGAACCAAACAGGTGTTTTGGGTAGAGTGGCCAACTGGAAGTAAGCACTGAGAGATGAATGGATGTTCAAGATAAAGAAAAGCGGAAATGGATACGTGAGATAGAAGATCAGGGTATATGGTCTTGTATTAGTTGCAGGGCAATGGAGGTTTGATCATTGTGTTTCTCTTTACCAAGTTGGATAATATTAGCTACATTATCCTATTACTATATGATGTGCTTGTTGCAGGGTTACATATACAGGTATTGCTAAACTAAAGGTAAAGCTAGTTCAGGTGTTTGTCATGGAGAATCTAGGAGCAGCAAGATTCTTTGGCATGAGTGTGTTCTAGAGACATGGTAGGTCATATGTTGACTTTGTTTTAGGATGATTGTGTGAAACCGGTTAGCACGCTAATGGTTGGACAGTTCTATGAATAGGTGTCTTGATTCACATAATGAGGTTGAGTGCATGGTATGTACTAAACCTGAGTTTTCCCAAGCAGTGGGAGTTGTCACAAGTTGGAGCCAATCTGAGAGAGAACCATTGGAGGATAGTTTAGTGGATTCTTACAGGGACTAGCAGCAGGTGCACATGCTATGCAAGTTCAGGTTATTTTCTACATGGTTTGTAGATGTGGATGTGGCAGGTGATTTGGATGATAGGTTTTGCACTACAGGTTTGTGGTGGTTGGTCTTCAAGAGTGATCTTGAGGAGGGATACAAAGCCAAGGGAACAAACTAGATGAAGTACAGGTACATGTACAGGTTGCAGCTATTTATCTCCAAGTGGGAGATTGTTGAGTTGTGGAGCTAAAAGCTTCAACTCTTTGCAAACAGAAGGAACAGAAAGGTTGCTGAGTTCTAGGAGAACCGGGCGTTGGCAGCAGGACCGACGTCGGTCGTGACCAGTGCAGAAGGCCACCAGCGACGGCAGGGAGTCAACCGATGTTGGCAGACTCAGACTATCAGGAATTGATGTCGGTCACCTGTGTGTTCTAGAACTGCTTGTTACATGGACAGTTAGTTAAGTGAATGAAGTGTTTGCATGTAAAGGCCAGTTAGAGTCTTTGGCTGCGAGGATAATTGTCTAAATTAAGAGTCTAAGTTAGTGTTTGAGTTAGGGATTTATTTATAGACACATTGACATGTATTGTAATTAAGGTATGAGATAGAAAGGAATGCAAGTAAGTTGCTTCCATTATAAGATCATTGAGTTGTAGGTTGTTGCAAGCTCATAGGGGATCTACATGTGAGTATGGTCTGTTGAATTGCAAGTTGCAGGTTCATGGGAGATCAACTTGAAGTACTTTAGAGTGCTTGGTGAACTGGCAGGGTTATTACTGACTAGTTGGAGAGGTGAACACCAATTCTATTTGTGAGTTGGTTGTTGGGACCCTTTTTTGTGTAGGAGAGTGTGTGTGAGAAGAATTACTGTACATTTGAGGTGTGGCAAACCTCTGTAAGGTGAAAGAGTGTGGCGGCTCTTTGTTGTATTCTTTTCTATAAAGTGTTAATACAAGATAGTGTATTGTCTCTCATATTCTGTGTTATTGGTGAACTCTAGTTACTTGTGTTTTTGGTTATTTCTGCATTTATAATTGCTTATATTTGGTAATCATACTGTGCTCTTTCTGAGGAGCAAGATCCAACAAGAAGAATCAGAACAGAGGTGTGTTTGTTCTTGGACTTCCCTGACAGTGATTTGGGCCAATTTAGACCAAATGAATCTAATTATGATAATAAGATGTCATTTATGACATAATTGACCCTAATTTCATCACTGATTAAACTAATTACTCAATTGGATCAATCAAAGACATAATTTAGGTTAATTTGAATTGTATGAACTTAATTATGACTATATGATATCATTTTGGGCTCAATTGACCCAAATTTCATTACCGATTGAACTAATTACTTGAATGGTTTAATAAAGGATATAATTTGAGCAAATTTTATTCCTATAAACTTAATTAGGCTATACAATTGTAGACACATAAATTAATATTTAATATTAAACAATGCACTTTTGACCACTCTATTTACACACTTAGCTCAAGCTTTATTTCATGGCCTTTTGGCCACTTTCCTTTATTTTCTACGTCGATGACTCATTCCCATAAGCTAACCAATGATCCAAAAATGTCCCTACTCCTCATACAAAATAGATCAAGCTTATCCATAAATTTTTACATACTCAAATATTAGTTATTTGTGCCCCTAGGATAATAGTGCTCCATTTGGACAATAGTGCTCCCCAAGAATGTCTAATTACACTGCTCTTATCCTCCTACCAAATAATGACTAAATTATCAAATTAAAATTCTTGTAAAGGGTCATCTCACAATTTTATCAATCCCTATATGAATAAATTCCCAAAATATCACTATAAAACCACTTTTCAAACTATTTTACACACAAGAGGATTCCACACTTAAAAGCACCAAAATTCTAATTACACATTGAGAAGAAATTTCCTATTTCTCCTAATTTTGAATACATACAGCTCTATCTAATAGCCCTGATCTAAAGTTTGAATACACTTATAAGGTCATAATTCAAGGTCAAATCACTTAATCACATCAAGATTTCAGTAGTTTTTGGCATTGTATACCAGTATTTTACACACACCAGCATAACATGAGAGAACTACATAGAGTTTGATCCCTCTTTAGACTATTGGTATATAATAAATTCTCAACATAGGGGGTGTTGAGGTCAAGCACAAATTTAACTACTATCTCTTTTTTATGTTGTGATTATGTTTTTCCTCTTGATCTATTGAGCTAGTGTTACAAGTGAAAGAGAGGATATACAACAATTTTCACAAAGGATCGAAGGCTCATGCATAGTCAATGAAACATATAAGTGAAGAAAAACATGTCACATAAAACTTACAATTATATCATCTATAATACACTAGTGCTCCCTAAGGACAAAAACACCCCACACCCTATGTCTCTATCCAGATATAATGCTCATGTCTAGAGATTCTACAAAACCTTATTCTAGATCCTCAATCAGTCAACATAGATCCACAGCCTAATTTTTAGTCTCAATTACAATCATGCATTCTAATTTTATAGTTAATTCACATCTCCTTTATACTTCCCCCTTTAGTATATTTCCAAATTTAGTAATTTCTAAATCAATTTGTGTCATTTATTATATATTTATAGCATTCTAATTTTACACATCATTTTATCTTATCTAAATAATTAATTCACTTAATTTCTAAATTATGATAAAACATGTTGATGAAGTTATTTATTATTTAACATCACCAAAACACTAGCTTGCCATTAAGGTTTCCTTATATTTTTAGCACTACCATTAGGGTTTCAAATTTCTAATTTTTTTATTTTTATCTTTATCATGATCATAATGATTTCATCTATCTATCATTTCTTGGTTCAAAGCTTTATGGTGTTATTTAATTGTTCATTGTCCATCACTTTTCATATCTTTCGTATGTATTTGATCCCATAGATACATAATGTCAAGGAAAAGATCACATCTTATATTAGTCAAGAGTTTAATAATGAGTAGTGTTATGGTGATTATTGTTGCATGGCTTAATTTTAGTTTTTGCATGTTACTACTAGCTGTTATTGGTATTAGATGGTTCCTTTTGTTCCTCCTACACCTAGACCTCATAATTATATTATCTCTTATCCCATTTATATTATTTACTCTAGGCTTATAATAAACCCTATGATCCATACGATTTGATTTATTATCATTGGATGAGGTTGGGTGCCTCATCAACTAAGATAGAAGGAATGAATTCAAGGAATTCCTTCTCATCCCCAGCTTAATCTAATAGGGCCATTTCATCCATTTTGAGTATATGACATTATTGATAAGTTAAGGAATACATCAGCTTATATTCCATGTTATAATTTCTTAAAAAGCCACTATTTTCAAGGATGCTTTATAGCAAGCATTTAATAAATCACCTATGCATTATGACACAAAGTCTTCTTACTTTACATTTATAAATAATTTGAAGGATATTAAGGATGTTATCTCTTTTGTCAATGAGGATTTGTCTTCACAATCATCTATTGATCATAATTTACCTTTTTTCATACAAGTTCAAGTCAAAAATACAATAGTCAAAAGGATTTTAATTGATAATTACTCAGGGTTGAATATTTAAAATCTTACATTCTTATAGACACTACGTATAAACATGATTACACTTCAAAATACATATAAAAATATCAAAAAATTTGATGATGTGCCTCTCCAAGCTTTGGGTTATATCATTTTGGATATTACAATAGGGCCCAAATTCCTAACCACTCAATTACAAGTAATGCCTAATCAGTTTCACCTTAATTTACTCTTAGGCAGGCCATGGATACATGTAATTGAAGTCATACTATCTAATTTAGACATATTTTTCAAATATACACATGATGAATACTTATATATATGCACAACTGATAATCAACCATTCATATATTATAAAATTATAGAGGCTCCTAATGAGAGTCCATCATAGTTGGGGGCACCTTAATCTACTAGAGTGCCACCACAACATATAATTCATATAGAATAAATTCACACATATGAGATTGGTAAGTCTAGTAAAAACAATCACACTACAATCTACATATAGCTTAGAATGATAGATTTCACCTCAATGGGTGGACCACAATGAACATGTCTAGGAATTACCTTTATTACTCAATTCTAAAGATCCAAATTTCATATCCATCAAGGATTCTAATGATGATTCTAATGATACTTATGATGATAATACTAATGAAATATCAATGAATATTAATGATTATTTATGTGGGTTGAATTTTACACTAATTGGTTTAGGGGAATATAGAGATGATTCCATGAAAACAATATTAGTGTATACATATAAAAAAATACTTTAGATGTGGATAAAGGAAAGAATATTTGTTGCCACATAGATACTACACAGCATATAATTCTATCAAGTGTCCCATGAACTAACATTTTTGTCAAATTCAGACCGTAGGAGGCATAATGCATTGATAAATGCACTATAGTTACTAACAAGTTACCATTCACATATTCATTAAATAATGTAGAATTTATGGATATTGATCTAGTTATTATGATATAAGATAATAGTGCATATGATAGACCACATGTGATGTTACTTTATAGGGAATTAATTATCTTGATAGTAGTACAATGCCAATCTACTAGCAAATTATCAAATCAAGATAGAAATTTATATCATTTTCATATAATAATAGGGTATGCCATAGATACTTATTCAGAATTACAAAAGAAAATATAGAAATATAAGGTTAAAGGTACTAATCAGATTACATATCCCATACCACAACTTCCTAGGTCTCAACAACAGAGTCACATGCATAAATTACAATCATTCTAGAAATAATCCTCTGATTATGCACGTTTTCATTTAAAATGAATATAGACATCATGTGGCAATAGATGAGTAAATAAAGTGTTAGAGTATATATTTCATGTATTTTTCATGTTTGCTAGTGTATTAACTAGTTATTTCATCCTTTAGTGAGTTTGTCATATGTGAAGATTTATGCCACATTGATTAGTTAGGCTAGTTTTGTATTTTGTCTTATATATTTATGTAAGAGCTTTTCTCTATACTAGCATATCATATTTCTGAATAACACTTGATTCACTTTACTTTCCAATCAATTATTTGTAGCTTCATGTGTGGTCATTCCTAACATGGTACCAGAGCTTTAAGGTGTTTCTCTCATCTGCATTATCATTGATTCAAAATTTTCTCTTACCACTGCTTCTTCCCTTATCATGTATTTCTCTTGTCATTGGTAAAAGAATTTGTCAAGATTTTTGTATCAGTAAATAGTCATGGTGAAGTGATCATGTGAGTCAAGCAAGCACACATCACACAGCTGAAAGTAATTGAAACCATCAAGCAAGAATATTGCACAACGAGATAAATTACTCTATATCATGCTAAATTGAGATAAATTTTTTATATAAAGACTCAAAGTTCATAGCTCTCAAAGCTGTCACATCTCACAACTAAGTAGTTTAAACAATCCACAATCCACAAAAGAGTAATAGCTCTCTAGCTCACTAAATTATGAATACAAAGGGAGAGAGGTGTATTTATAGGTTAGAAAGGAAAAGATACCACATATTTCAATTAATTTGGTAATAATCTTTCTAATAAACCTAAATGACTTCTAGATCCCTAAGTAAGCTAAAATAACTATGTAACCAAAACCCAATGAGAAAAAAGACCTACACTAACACCCCCCATAAGCGTAGCTTAGTTAGGTGATGATATAAAAAATGGGTCCCAGCAATAAGGCCTAATGAGATACCCAAGTATATAATAATCTCTCATAAATTAGAAAAAAGAGAAAACCCATATAAAAAAATCCCTCCAAAAAGAGAAGAAGAAAAGATTGAAAGAGCCCCCAAATGATGATGTTGAAGCAATCAGTGCTCCAAGTATAATTTTCAAGATGATGAATGTCGATGACAAGATTCTCTATTTGAAGACTATTTCTTCCCTTTGGAAAAAAAACTTGATGTGTGTAATAAATGTATACACATTCCACAATGAAAGATGAAGGTAGTAGTATGAATATCTCTGAATGTGGTCCAAATCATATTTGTAGCATAGGTCTAGTAAGAATGTGCAAAAAATCTAAAAGTAATACCATTGAAGTGAACCAGTTAGAAGAATGACATGAGACATTTACTAAAAGAATTTCCATGTGAAGATTGGAGCATGATTGACCAACTAAAAAAATAAAGTCTACAGGTAGAGATGAGTCATCAATGCTCACAATATGTATACTCTCACTAAAATTAGTAAAGTCCTCTATAATACAAGTTTGTGAAGGCTCTAAAAGAGTAATAATTAGCACAAGAATAGAAGTAGAATCTATAATATCATAACTAAGGTTTGGCATAATCTCATCCTATAGTGGGGCTCGATAGAAGGAAGATCACTATCCACTATCGATGTATCATCACAAGAAATAAAAGCATGAGAGAGTACAATTATCTCAAAAGAGATAGTGGGTAGTGGAGGAGGAAGTGTGACATAAATCTCAGCAAGATTTTTAAAAATATATTTTAGGATGCTCTAAATGGTGCATGGACACTCTATCTGTTCCCCATAGTAATGAAGATCCATAGAAACATGAAGTAACAGAGTGGTAAAAACTTTGTCACAAGTATTAGCCCACTTATTAAATTGAATAGGATCAGTGGGTGCAAGAATCTGTCCATACATGAATCGAATATGATTCTTGTGTGTGAGCAAATGTTTCATGTAATCACACCAAGAAACATAATTTTCCTTCCTAATAAGGATTACTATAGATGAAACAACTCTCCTTATCAAGTATTAATAGTGCACAATCTAGAGATGGACTTTAAACTACGTTCAAAATGAGTCTAATCAAGTAAGAGAAATTGGTACACAAGTGACAATGCATGTTTACATAGATGTTAGGCTATGTTAATAATGCATCTAGGAATACAAGAATAGTCTAAATAGTCACTAAATGGGCATAGGTAATAGTTACAAAAAATTAAATGTGCACAAGAGAGAATATAAGACCCACAAAAATCTCCCTAAGATAATTAGCAATGACCCCCCTTGTGTTTACAATAACAAATCACGCTCAAGGAATGATCAATCTATGCTTATGATCAAGTACCATTGCATGCTCTAAGTATAGACATTGAAATTAACTAAAATGGATCCACATAAGTAAGAGCAATTAGTGCACAAGTGAAAAAACATGTCTCAATAAATAGACATCAAACTCAGTTGATAATGCATATCTAAATGTGAGCAACCAATGCAATATCCAATAAATTAGCACAAATGAAAACTATAAACAATCTAAATAGGAGGATTTCAAACTCTGTCGATAATGCATCTGTATGAAGAGAAGTAAATGTGTGAACTAGTCAGGTAACCTCCCTAAATTTTGGCACTTTATAAAGTAGTGTGTTTTACAAAGAAAATTGACCCAATAAATAGGAAATGAGAAAATAAACACTTTTACAAAAGATGGTACTCAATTTTGAGTTATAATTTATAAAATATTAATAAAATAATTTCTCATAAATAGGCCTATTGACTAAAAACTTGTACTTCAAGCTTTTAAAAAGTACCCTTGGGCAAGGAAAAATATCTTCCAACCACTCGTTAGAACTGGCATAAAATGATGGACCTCCTCAAAAAATAAAATGTCATAAATAACACCTCTCATACACCCCTATGTGTGTTTTACAAGAAAATACTTATATAAAGGTGTTTAATTAAAAGTTAAAAAACAGAAAAGCTATTTTAAATAAAATTAAAACATGTTATAACTTTTAATTTTTTTAGGGCATTATTAGGTTTATGTCTTTATGATTTTGCAAAAGAGGAGAATGAGGATGGTAAAACACCTGCAATGGGAAGAGAGAAACTGCTATAGATATACAAGAATGTGGAGAAAGAGGAAGGCCAACACAACCACCTTTATAGATCTATTATACCTAAAATAGGTGTGCAAGCCTAGGAGCACTAGTGGAGTCTCTACATGTCGTTATTATAGGATGCCATGGTTGGAAATAGAATCTAGTAAGAACTTGTTGTAACCAGGTCATGGTATCACTTAAATATGCACTTCCTTTTAGGTTGGAATGATTACAAATGAGATAACTATCAAGTATTTACACCATCAACCTAAATGAAACATAGGCTAAAAAAGAATATGTATCAACCTTTGCATGTAGATCTAGAAAAGAGTAGTAGGATGCAAACCTCTTATGCATATCTAAAAAAGAAACTCCATAGATAAATGGCAAATAAACATTCTAATGTCATCTTCCTTTTCATTATGTTTCTCTTTTCCATGCAAATTTCCTCCAAGCACAAGCAGTGCCACCTCCTCAAATCTAACACCTCGTTCTCTTGGTAGATATCCAACAAGATAAAAAGTGTCATTCTCTTCATAATAAGATACACCATAGATCTATCAAAAACCAACATATTTTGATGGATTTGAGGGTGGTTTATAGCTAACTAGGAGGTATGGTGAGCTAGGAGTGAACAAGGGAATAGACCAACAATGATATGTATGAGACAATAGCATGCCCATGTTTTTCATTATTGATAGTGATGGTTGTACCTAAATAGAAGTGGGTAGATCCTTATTAGGCACCAATGGAAGCCATGTTGGTAGTTTGATAGTGGTAAAATTGGCATCTAGCTTTTCATTATTTTAGACCATTATGTTGTTGTTTCCTAAACCATGATACCAAGCAAGATCATATCATAATGCAATGCAGCTAGTGGGACAATAGGATCTGGTAGCTTGTAAAAGATCCATGGGTGAGGACAACCATGATTAGGCACTAATAATAGATATAATAACTAGATCAACACACAAACCCATGATCTTGGAATAACACAAAATAGGCCTTGAAATTCTACTAGAAGCCATGAAATATGTTACACACCAACAATAGCAAGGCCACCACAAAGAATATTAATACCTCCAAAAAAAATTTAAAACCCACTAAAATTTTGCTTCATAAATATGTAGATAATCTCTAGATTTCAAAAATATCTTAATAGGAAAATAAATTAGATAATCATGAATATGGATTGGTGATCTGATACCATAAAATAATTTGATAGGATCTTTGTATCAGTGAATAGTCATGGTGAAGTGATCATATGAGTCAAGCAAACACACTTCACATAGTTGAAAGCAATTAAAACCATCAAACAAGAATATTGCACAAAGAGATGAATTACTCTATAACATGCTAAATTAAGATGAATTGCTTATATAAAATCTTGAAGTTCATAGCTCTTATAGCTCTCAAAGTTATCACATATCACAACTAAGTAAGTCAAACAATCCATAATACATAAAAGAGTAATAGCTCTCTAGCTCACTGAATTATGAATATAAAGGGAGAGGTGTATATATAGATTAGAGAGGGAAAGATACCACATATTCTAGTGAATTTGGTACTAATATTTTCAAGTAACATAAATGACCTCTAGAGCCCTAAGTAATTTAATACAACCCTGTAGCCAAAACCCAATGGAAAAAAGGCCTACACTAATAGTTGTTTCTTCCCTTGTCATTGATTTCTCTTGAGGAAAGAGACACACCATTTTTAAAGGCTTTTTAAATATCTTGTTACCTCTAAAGTTTGGCATTCCATTTGAAGAGGCAGGAAGGTGGCATTGATTTATTAAGAAAAGGCATAACTCTTTCAAGAGAGACATCCTTTTTCATCAAAGATATCTGCTTCAGCTAAGCATTGGAATTAGTTTTTTTATTAATTGATAATTGGCAACCTTATTTTGATTTTGCTTTGGATCTACTAAAAAAATTTAAATATCTACAAAGAAAGTTCAATTTGGCATTGGAAGAGGCATTTTTTGCTCAAAGGCATCCTTGTTGAGAGCTTGGTGTTGGAATCTTGGCATCCCAAATTTGTCGTAGGTTGGCATTCAGATCTGCTTTGTTGAGGCATTTAACAGTGGTGTCATCCTTTATGGCATTGTCTTCTCTTATCTTGAAATATTTTTTTGAGGCATTTTCACCTTTGCATTGAAGATTTGATCAAAGAGGCACCTTTTTTCTCTTTTAAAGATATGGTCTACAAAGTCTGAGAGGTGTGTTACAGAGATCTAAAGTTACTTTATCTTCTATGTTAGAGAGATAAAGAAGAGATCTAGGAAGGCATTAGAATACTTATTAGAAGGTAGCATTGGAGTATAAAAGAATTATTACAGACGAGCATTGAAAATATATTTTAGCATTAAAATTCTTTGATTTATAATTCCTTGTTATATCTAAAAAAAGTGTCTACTTCTATTCCCTACCTCCACACCTAGGTCTGAGATGCATTAACATCTTCAAGTTTGGCATCAAAGATCTACTTATTCACTTTTGTGTTGGAAAAAGAATTGAGCTATTTTTTTAAAAAAATTGCATTTTTTTGAGGTGGCATTACATTTTGAGACTACTACATTATTTTTTAGATCTACTAAGAAGAAAGAAAAGGATCTATGTTTGCATCTTTAAAACCATCTTTCTCTTCTCAAAACAGTCTCTTTATTCATTTTTTTTTTTTTAAAGCTAAATGTTTGCCTCAAGAGGAAGCAAACTTCACTTACATACATATCAAGGTAATCAAGAGGATATTTTATCATGTTGGTTAGAGTTTATGATTCTATAGTTAAAATTTAGTTCCAACAAGTGGTTGGCTGAATATATATTTTTCTGATTTGGTCACAACAATTAGATTCCCATTTTATAGAAAATTATAATGCTTGTAATTTTTGAACTATAACTCAGATTTTTCAAAAGTATATGGGTTTTGATTCTTTATCCATTAGTGTCATTAATTTTTAAAAATTCATTATTTTTATAAAGAATTATGGGGGTCCTTAATACAATACTTTGGGATGTTGTCTCAGTGTTGATTTTATGCACCCTTTTGCATTCTTTATGTTCTTTGGCGATTCATTAGTATCAATTATAATTCTAAGGTTGACCATTTTGGGCCTTTAACTACACATTATTATCACAAATAAATACTTAAAATAGAAACAATCATAAAGTTTAAAGGATTATGGTCCCTAAACAAAACTCAATCATAATTTACATGTGAATTTAAAAAAAAATAGCACTAATGTAAGTTTGAAGAGTGTATGGGCTTGATTGGGGTTTATGTGAGTGACAATTTTTTATTTCATTTTGATGGGTGTTATTCTCTATTAAAAATATGAGATAAGTTAAATGGTTTATTTGAGAAAGTATATCATTTGAGAGCCATGCATCTTGAAGTGGAACTTACTTCACTAAATCTAGATGAGTTTGCCTCCATTGTAGACTATCTCAAAAAGTTTAAGCATTTATTGACACAGTTGAATAGAAGTGGATGAGATAAAAAAGATGAAGAGTGTGTGTACTTGATCTTGTCTTAATTGAGTTGTCTATTCCAAATATTTACTTCTACCTATTTCTCTAGTAGGATGTCTTAGGTGTCGCATTCAAAATGCTAGATCTAGAGTTGTTTTGTGAGAAACCTACTAAGGAGGAATCCAAATTGTCTTATCTTGAGTCTTCCACATCTCAAAAATAATTAGTTGAATCACAACTTAATGCTAAGGGAAAAACTAAGGGTAAGAATAATAAAACCCCTCCATCTCAAAATTCACCCAAGCCCAACACTAACACATCTAAATTTCCAAATCTAAGAATAAATCTAACATGTCTTGATTTTATTATGGGGGGATTGGTCATGAAGATTTTAGGTGTTTCAAGAGAATGAAATCCTTAGATTATGTCATTAATAAACATAAAAATTTTATCTCCACTCATTTTCCATCTCATGAGCATGGAAAAGCACTTAATATTATCAGAAGATCATAGTTACTTATTTCAGATAGTTAAGTTCTATATTATGGTGCTTCACACCATATGACTTCTTCTAAAGAGTCTTTTGTATCTCTTGATCTAAATTATACTTATAAAATTGAGGTTGGATATTTTTCTTACATTTATGTTAAGGGAAAGGATGGCATATAGTTAGATGGTGGTTACATCACTGATACATTGTATGTTCTAGACATCACCAAAAATATACTTTAAGTTTATCAGATTTGTCATTCTATTCAAGGTAAGACAATGACTTTCACACCATAGGGTTCTAAAGTTAGAGATGTGTTAGAGCCAAACACACTTATTGCATAGGGTTTTGTTGATCATAGTTTTTGACTTTACTATTTTGAGGGTTTAGATGATTATGAGAGTTAGCTTTGACATGAGATATTTGAAAACCTAAACTACATATATTTAAAGGAGTTGAGCACTCACAGTATATGATAAGTTGTCTTTATACCTCTCATTTAACCAATCAATGGATTGGTGTCATTTTTTGTTAGAGCTAGTGTTCAAATCTATAGGCAATGATATTGTTGGATATTTGAGTTTAAAATTTATTGTTTGGAGGGTTTACTCTATTATGATGTCTAAATCCTAATGACAAAAAATAAGACTCTATATATATTGCAAAAAAGTAAATCTAAAATTTTTGATAACTGAAGATCTATGGCATTCTTTATTAAAAATATACTTCAATTCACACCATCAACATCCAGAACTTAAACATCTGGCATAATATATTATGGTTTCCTCACTCGACTTGCTTGGTTGGGTAGAACAATTTGATATTTCAAAATGTGAGAATACTATTTTTTGTCACTTAAATTATTTTTTGATAAATTTTGCTTGTGATTTAACAAACTTTACTTTCTATAAAATTAAAAAACACACTCTTACATAAAGAAAAATTACTTGCATTGAATTGAAACAACATTTTTATTAAATGGAAACACATTTTGCATTAAAAAGAAATTCACACTTTGCATTAAAATAAAATTCACACTTTGCTTTGAAAAAGAAATCACACTTATGTTGAAAATAAAAGTCACACTTGCGTAGAAAATCACACTTGCATTGAAAATAAAAATCACATTTTATATCAAAATAAAATATACCTAAGTTAAATAAATATACTTTTAAATTATAAACTAAAAATACCAATTCATCTTGATCTTTAGAGAGAAGTGGGCCCTTACTCCTTCCTCAAAATAAGAACAGCATTTACTCAGTAATAAAAATTAATGTTAAAATTTATTTCATTATCAAAAGAACTTATGTAGATATACGAAACTACACTAAAATATTTATTCTAATTTTTTATCTATACTAATTGACTAACCGTTCATTGATTAATTAACTATTTTAAATGAGAGGGAGACATGTATTTAAATCACATCTTAAAAAATATTCATAGAATATAAAATTTGGCAATCGAAATGGCCAAATCCACTTATTTAAAATAGAAGATATAAGAATCAGATCCTATGCTTATAAGAAGGTATTAAAACTGACTCAACTAATAATAAATAGAAAATAACATAAATCTGAAGAGATTGTGTTTAATTTTATAAAATAGAAATATACTTATATCTGGAATATTTTATTCTCTAAGAATTTGACTCAAGAGAAGATGGTTAGTATGGTGTTAGTTTCAAAATAAAAATAAATTAAAATAAACACACTAATAGCATAACATCTCTAGGCCTAGACACTAGGAAGAGCTTAGTTAACAAAAGTAAATGATAAGCACAACTAAAATCAAAGGATCAAATACAAGAGTTCATTCACCTTCTTTGGATGCTCTAAATGCCTTTGTAGTAGTGGCTTGCTCAGCTTGTGCTCATGATGTCCTTAGAAATGCAAGTTTGGCTACCACCATCTCTCTTTGGTACTTTTGGCTTGTGGCTTAGCTTGGCTTAGAATCAATTTGACATGGTAACACTAGTTGCATAAACCTTTTACAACCAATCTTACATTATAATTTTGCATAAATTAAGCTTAGAAATGATGTTGTGACGCCTCTTATTTATATATTTTTGGATTTGATTAGAATCAACTTCAACCATCCATCTCAAGATTGACATGTGTGGTTGAAGATTAATTTAATTTTTGGAATTAAGTTTTTAATTATCTTCATCATGACATTGAAAGAAGGGGAAATTAAGAGGCATGGAGGGCATCATGGAAGGCATTGATGAGGCATGGATGACATGAATTTTGATATTTGTGGCATTTATAGTCTAGGGATGTCTTCCCAAGAAATGAGGTCACTTGATGATGTAGATATTCAATATTCATTTCTAAAAATAAGTTTTCAACAAGTTTCTATGGAATTTTTTAATATGCTTTAATTTAAGTTAATTAACTCTTAAGCATGATTAAGCACTTTGTGCATAAATTACTTAAATTGATCATAATACCTTGTTATTGGTCTTAAACTTGACTAAATTGAAATTGTGAGTCTATGTCAGATGTGTTATATCTATATTCACATTTAGGATGTTACCAAAAACAAATAACAAAGGCATGCATATAATGTATAAAATTTGATAGAAAAGAGCAATCCAGAGCATCTAGGTGCAAAATTGGCATTTTGACTCAGAATAATTTGATTAAAGTTAGCTGGCCCATAAATTTTATTACCCTATTTAGTGATACCCTAGGTAAAATTGGCACTTGAATATGTCAATTTCACATCATTTAGCATGTTTTAATATTTTTAAGCCAAATTATGCATTTTGAGTGAAAATTGGCCAAAAGCCTGATTGAAAGTTATCAGTGGCCAATTTTAGGTGTCTACAGTTTGACCCTATTTGAGAAGGCATTGTAAGATATAAGCATAGTAACATCTTCTCAAAAAATGAAAAGATCATTTATGCCGACAACTACAATGATGATAAACTAACTGTATGATGCCCCTTTAAAGGAATGGTTGGTATAAGAAGGTTGATAAACAATTCCTTGAAAAAAAAGAAGTGAAACAAGGGGACCAAAAAAAGGAAAGATGATAGGGTGAAAACATAATGATATTAAAAAATTAGTCAAAATCATTGAGAATGTAAGTGAGATGGTGTGCAATGGTTTACCTAAAGGTGGTTATAAGCATTGTACCATGATAATGGCAATGTTGTATGATAACACAATGATTTACTCAAAGGTGGTTATAATCATTGAGAAGATGGAGTTGCCCCAATTAAGATGGACAAACAAGACAACATGCCCCTATATAGGTAGAAAAAATAAAGTGGTGACAACACAATAATTTTTCTAAAGGCAGTTATAATCATTGAGAAATGTAGGTGGGATGGTGTGCAATGATTTGCCTATAAGAAGTTATAATCATTGGACCATGATTATGGAAAACACGATAAACTTGGTTAAGGAGGATGATAACTTAACATAGACAGTAATGATGAATTGAAACAACCTACTAGTAGGGAGATGCTCATATAAATTAATAAAGGTTAAAATTCTTTCATGGTTAATTACTCTATTTGGGATATGATTGGGAGAATCAAGATGTCAATACTAAAGAGATGCCACCATTGCTGAATAGATTTCTTGAATCTGAGGTTTATTATATCACGTGTTGGTAGGAATTATGATATAACATCATGAAGACTTGGCCAAAATATGCATGAGAATTGAATCTCATAATCTAACACTCAATAAAAAATAATGCACCAATGATAGAAACCATGATGACAATGTAAACATATAAATATGGATGGATTCAAGTGTAAGTGTGGAAAAGGAATCACCTAATGAATACACATAAATTGAATCAAAGCAACAGTGTTGAAAAAAAAAATACACAGACAAACAAATAAAATAAGCATAAATAGACAAACAAACAACATAATAAAAATTCTATGAACATTTTTCTTAAAAAAAAGGTGACAACTTAACAAATAAATAAAATCAGAGAATAGAAAAAAATAAGGCGGTGTTCGAGTTGTCTACATATGCACTAAGTAAGTGGATGTTGTCTACATAGTTACATAGATGTAATATCTAATAAAAAAACTTTAGTCCAAATGTAGTTCTCTCAGGGAATGGGAAGAATGTGATAACTTAAAAAAATAAATAGAATGGATGTGATAGAAGAAGAGGAATGGTTTTGCAAAATGACAAGTGCATGAGATAAAAATGCCATAAAATATGGGAAAACTAAATAACAAGTGATTTGCTTATAACTTAGTAAGGGTTCCCAAAATCTTTAAGGCAAAGAAGTGGTCAATATTTTAATTTTTTTCTACTAATTTTTCAAATATTTTTGGAACTGTTTTGGAGTGTCACAACTCAGTCGAGAATAATGAGACACTAAATGGTTCAAGCTCATAAAATAGTGAGATCATGGCTTAGGTTACTCACAAAATGTTGAGAGCATTCAAACTTATGTTGCTCATAAAACGATAAGAGTGTGGCTTAGATTACTCAAAAAATGGTAAGAGCATGGGGAAAAAGGTGACTGAGCTAACCTCAATAAATATTGAGAGCTACCTACATAGTCCCAAAGTAGCACCTCAAGTCACTATACTTCCACAATTTCAATAGAGGAATTCGACTAGTGTGGTAGCCAATTCAAATAAAATAGGCCAATTGGTAAAAAAACATAGTATGATATAGGAAGTGGCAAGTTGGTATGTCAAGGCTTAGTGTTACCTCTAGTTTTTCCGTAGGTAGTTATAACTAGGACACAACGGCATAGATCAATGTCACTAATTTACTCAAAGGCCATTATAATTAGTAGCAAGACTGGTGGTAAGAAAAGACTAATAAATGAAGGATGAAACTACCAAAACTTCTATCACACTATTCTAAGATATGCTCTCTATCTAAAATACTTGAACTAATTCATGAGCTGGTCAGATACCTTGATGCTAAAATTGTGTAATGAGTGATAAGAACCAAGGTTAAATGGGCTAAGATTTAGAACACATTGGGTCGATAGGTTAGAAATAGAAAGTAGATACAACAAAGACAAATAAGGGTGGTATTTGTACAAATAATAATAATAAAAAAATGGTATAACTAAAATGGTCCTTACATACAATACACCTTAGCATTCAAGCATAGTACCACTTGAGATCAATAATATTCATTATCTCTAGAAGTTCATTGTCATCTAGTGTGGCAAGCTTGTATGCTCATGATCCATAATCTACAGTGATGATGAAAAGCCCTATCTAGTTTGGTTTGAATTTTTCTTTATATTTCTTCTTGATCATGATATTATTTTAATTTTCTTTAAGAACAAGATCACCAAGTTCAAATATTCTATACTTCACATGTTGATTATAGTGGTTTTTGAGTCAATTTTGATATGCTTGAAGATTATTGAGCATGGCTATGCATTGTTCATCAAGTAGATCCAACACTTACAGGTGAACTAATCGATAGTCATGATCATCCAAGACATGCTTGAAAGAGATGCATAGTGAAGGAAACTTAACCTCAATGGGAAGGATGCCTTCAGTACCATAAACAAGTGATTATGGAGTGGCTCTTATGGGGGTATGATGATTGGTATAGTATGCCCAAAGGGTAGGGAATATTTGGAGGTTTTAATCATGACTGACATCATTGATAATCTTTTTGAAAATGTTGAAAATAGTTTTATTGGATGCCTCATCTTGGCCATTACCTTGATGGTAATATGTTATAGAAAAATATTAGGTGATGTTGTATTCAATACATAACTGATCTACAGCTTTATTCTTGAATGATCCTCTATTATCGGATATAATGGCAAAGGAGATATTGTAGTATCAGATGAGATTGTTGAAGATGAATTTGTAAATTTACTTTCTAGTCACATAAGTGAGGAGTATAGCTTCAACCCACTTAGTGAAATATTCGATGGTGGTGAGAATATGTTTATGACTATTAGATGAAGTGGGGTTAATCTTCCCAATGAGGTCAAGTCCCCATGTATAAAATGGCCATGGTGTCAACATCAATTTTAGAGTTTTTGTTTGGGTATGAATCAAATTAGCATGCCATTGACATTTATCACATTTCATTACATATAGAGTGGCATCTACATCTATTATGGGCTAATAATAACCAGCATGCAAGAGATTTTTGGATAGGGCTGCCCTGTTATAATGGGCTCCACATACTCCTTTGTGAACTTCTCTCAATGCTAGCGTAGACTATGTCGAAGTTAAATAATGAAGCAAAGTTTCATCAAAATTATGATGGTAAAGAGTGGATCCAAGTAAAATATAATGAGTGGAATGATGAATGAAGGCTTTGGTGTATTTTCAAGATAGGTTAGGTGGTAGAACTTAGTCATAAAGGTAGTTGTAAAGGTCTGAGTACCAAATAGAATTATGACCAACAATATCACAAATCATGGCCATGATTGAAGGTTCATGAGTTGGTGTTGATAAATTTTCGATGAAGAATTGATACTCTCTAGCTTTATCTATTTATCAAATCAAAGAGCCAATAGTAGCCATGGCATTTACAGTTTTGTTACTAGCCCTCGATATATGCTCAAACTAAATATTGGCAATTTATTTTTTAAGAGTGTCAACCATGGCTTTATATGGAACTAGCTTGCCATCTTTGGTCTGAAAATGATATATGCCCTAATTGATTATTAACTAAGAGTCACCATAAACTTGAAGATGAGATATATTCTAATGCACTACTTATTAATGTCTTGCAACAAGTGTTTCATACTCATCCATGTTGTTTGTACAAGGAAAGTTAATTCTGAATGATTTAGAGATTAGATCCCCCTATGGTGTAATAAATAATAGGTCTACCCTTGATCCATGTGTAGTGAATGAACCATCAAAATATAGCTTCTAAGGCTACTCCTCAAGGGGTGTGTCCACAATGGTCATGATGGATTCATTAATAAATTTAAATGTGAGTGGTTGGGTGTCTATTAGAGGTGTTTTAACAAGTTGATCTGTAAGAACTTGTCTTTTGATTATCTTCTAATTGACATATTCTATGTCAAATTCACTAAGAAGCATGATCCATTTAACAATTCTACCTTGCAAAGTTAATTTAAATAGTAGATACTTAAGCAGATCTACTTTTGAAATGACCATAGTTTTATTATTCAAAATGTAATGATGCAGTTTTTAAGCTATGAAAACTATGGCTAGATAAGCTTTTTCAATAGGTGTACAGTTATGTTCATATGTAACCAAGGTATGACTTAGGTATTATACAGCATGATCCTTTCCTTTATCATCATTTTGAGTCAAGAGTGCCCCCAAAGCATGGTCGGTAGATGATAAGTATAATAAGAATGGCTTTTCTGGCATAGGAGGTAATAAAATAGGCAGATTGATAAGATAATATTTGAGTTGATGAAAAGTTATTTGGCAGTTATCATCCCAAAGGAATGTAACTCCTTTATTTAAAATTTGTGTAAATGGATGTCACCTATCTGCTAATTGAGAGATGAAACATCAGATTGACTAGATCTTACCTTACAAACTATGAAACTGTTTTAAATTAGTTGGTGGTGGTATCTTATTTATAGCATATATTTTAGTTGGATCGACTTCAATACCTCTATGAGACATAAATTATGTGCTCTAGGAATTTGACTCAAGAGAGGATGGTTAGTATGGTGTTAGTTCTAAAATGAAAACAAAATAAAAATAATAATAGCATAACATTTCTAGGCCTCAGACAGTAAGGAGAGTTTAGTTAACAAAAGCAAATAATAAGCACAACGAAAATTAAGGGATCAAATACAAGTGTTCTCTCACCTTTCTTGGATTTTCTAAATGCCTTTGTAGAAGTGGCTTACTCAGCTTGTACTCATGAAGTCCTTAATAATGGAAGCTTGGCTACCTCTATCTCTCTTTGGCACCTTTGGCTTATGACTTGGCTTGGCTTAGAATCAATTTGGCATGGTAAAAATAGTTACATGAAGCTTTTGTAACCAATCCTTCATTATAACTTTGCATAAATTAAACTTAGAAATGATGTTGTGAAGCCTCCTATTTATAGATTTTTGGATTTGATCAGAATCAACCTCAACCATCCATCTCAAGATTGAGATGTATGGTTGAGGATTAATTTAATTTTTAAAATTAAATTTTTAATTATCCTTATTATGACATTGGAATAAGGGGCAATTAAGAGATTTACAGGGCATCATGGAAGGCATTGATGAGGCATGGAGGGCATAAATCTTGATATTTATGGCATTTATGACCTAGGGATGTCTTCCCAAGAAATGAGGTTACTTGATCATAAAGATATTCAATATTCATTTATAAAAATAATTTTTCAATGAGTTTTCATGTAATTTTTTATTATGCCTTGATTTGGGTTAATTAGCTCTTAAGCATGATTAAGCACTTTATGCACAAATTACTCAAATTGATCAAACTTCCCATTATTTGGTCCTAAACTTGACTAAATTAGAATTGTAAGTCCACATCAGATGTGTTAGATCCATGTTCACATTTAAGATGTTACAAAAAGAAAATAACAAAGGCATGCATTTTGTGTAGAAGATTTGATAGGAAAGAACAATCCAAAGCACCTAGATGCAAAATTAACATTTTAACTCAAAATGATTTGATCAAAGTTAGATGGCCCATAAATTGCATTACCTCATTTAGTGATATCCTAAGCAAAATCAGCGCTTGAATATGTTAGTTTCACATCATTTAGCATGTTTTAGTGTTTTAGGCCAAATTGTGCATTTTGGATGGAAATTGGCCAAAACCCTAATTGAAGGTTATCGATGCCCAATTTTAGGTGTCTACACATTTTAGATCATTACTATGAATATTAATGTCTAAAAGAAGATATACATAGATATATATATATATATATATATATATATATATATATCTTTGGATTTATTATCTTGATCTGTAAGATCTACCTAGACATCTTTAGAGCATGTCTGGGCATCTTAAAAACACTTTGTACAGGTCTTCAGAGCATCTTTTGAGCACTTTTAGAGCATCTTCAAAGCTTCTTTGGAGCTATAAATATTTATAGCTCAATGTTTTTTTCACTAAATCTTCAAAACTATTCTCAAAACTATTTGATATCTTCTCAAAATGATCCCACCATAGAGATATTTTTTTTTATACAAAATTGTGCTCATTTCATCCAAGTTAGACACAATAATAAGATAAAGAATCAGTAATATATCACATACAAATAAATGATAATTACACTCATTTCCTACTTTGATAAGATCTTAACTATTAAATTCAATGCAATATATAACCAAAAAGCAACACTTATAGATAGTTTGTAATAAATATAATGAGCTATATAAAATGTTCATTAGTATGGTAGAGGGTCTTCCTACAGTTTCACATCTTGATGGAGTTTGTCATGGTTATGTATTAGAAAAACAACACTAGGATCTATTTTCTAAGGGTATGTCAATGAGATCTTCTTCACCACTTGAGCTTGTACATAGTGATTTTATGGTCTTTCCTACTCCTTTTAAAAGAGCTAAATATGCACGTATTTTCATCGATAATTTCTCAATGTTGTTTTAGCATTTTTTTATTCATTTTTTTAATAAATTAACTTACAATAAATAGAAATGACATAAGATTTTTAAAGGATACCTATGATGATGGTTATGTACCATTGATCTAGAGAAGTGGGAACTCCTTTTTGGCTAGGAAGGACTACCTACACATAAGAGACAACTTAGATAAGATTGCATTAATAAGATAGGTAGGTGGGTTTCCTGGTACCAAACTAGTTTTGAGAAGCAATGCTCTTCTTTAGATGGATGTCAACCCACTTTCTTCAATTAAGATGGTAATAAAATGACATAAATAAATATTGTAAGATGTTAAAGATAGAGATTTAAGAGATAAAATATGCTTATTCAAAGAGAAGAGGTCATGTTTTAGAAAGCAACCAATAAGATTAGATCCAATACTTGATTTGCCTATCTACAATTCTACCTAAAGCTAATTCGGATTTAAGAAAAAATAGTTTTCATAATGATTTATGCCAATTCCTTCAGGATCAGTGTCAATTATACGAATCAATGTCGATTTTAAGTAGGATCGATGTCGATTATGATAGAAAGTTAAGATGCTCAAATAGACTACTAAATGATAGATTCAGAAGGATATAAGGTGACTTAAGAATTTAGATAAAATTGAATAATAATAAATTATAGAATATAAAGAATAGATTATAAATAAAACCAAGTAAACTTATATAGACTACGCTACCATCTTTCATTGGGAGTGAGATGGATATTTTAAATTCTAGGCTTCTTAAAGGCTAACAAGAACTTTCTTTATAATGTAGCTTACCACATAGCATCAACAACACAGGCAATCAAAATTTCATCAATGTTTCTAGAGTTAAAATAACATCCTTTAAAAAGAGCAATGCACAGGCTTTTATAATTGACATCGATCCAAAATAGATTGACGTCGATCATAGGAGAATCAATAATGATCTGTGCTTGTTAGCTACATTTTGCTTGGTTGTTTTTAACCATGTGCTTAAGCTAAGTAAATAGGTTTCTTATTTTTTACATGGGTTTTGATTATGAAAGAGGTTGTTAAAGATACAAATTTACTTGGTTGAAAGGTATTTTTTTAGATATTTTAGGATCATGGATAGTTAAGAGAATTACAATGGTAATTATTAAGAGTAATTATCATGGATGAATCAAGTAGTATATACATAAAATAAACATTTAAGTATAAGTTGATATTTATATATAGACATTTAATTCCTTATAATTTAAGTTATATTTTATGTATATAATTTTAGGATGTTTGAGAGGGGTTTCAAATATCTGAGTTACGATGCAAATTATAGGCTTATAGAAGGTTCTACCACATTTTAGAATTAATCTATTTTAGGATTTTAGGATATTAGACTTAGTTTATTTTAGTGTTTTAAGATATCAAACGTAGCCTATTTCAAGATTTTAGGATACTAGACTCAACCATAATGCATATGTCATAAAAGACTTATGGTGCATAATTATAGAGTCTACATTTGCCCCTTTTTATTGAGCAGTGTATAACAACTAGCCATGAGACAAAATATAAGAGGGTTATGATGCCCTAGGTTTATGTAAGGAGGTATTCCCCCTCAAACTAGGAGCTAGCAAAAGATGATGAAGTGGTGATGGGTTTGAAATAATGTGGATGATAGATAGGATGAGGATCTAAGGGATAAAAGTGAATACAAATGACATGGATTTTTGATTTTTGAGTGAGAAACTTGTTTGCACTTACAAGGATAGGGATATGATAGACAAAAATACCCTAGGGCCAAAAACATATAACCACCATTATGAACAAGTGGAAACTATTTGGGCTACCAAGAAAATAAATGATAGGGAGGCTTAACCAAAGCATCTATTGTGTTAAGGGTCAAGGAACCACCTATAGAATATTCTCTCAAGGTGAAACATGCTCCGTGGGATCCATCATGGATTTGTTCCTAATAGAGGGTGAGCCAGGATAGCTTATGGGACCATCAGAGGATCATCATCCACTAGCCTAAGGTGCTATGTGTAAAATTTCACAATTATAATGGGTGTAATTTGCTTGGTTTTGGTACAAGACTCTTTTTTTGAATCATGCAAGTAAATGCAAAGTAAGGGATTGAGGTCGATCACATAGGATCAATAGAAATCATTATTAGGGCTATAAATAGTATGGTCTAAATGGCATTTGCTTATTAGCTAAATATCTATTAGATCTAAAAAATTTGGATGGTTTATGTTGGATGGATAGATGGTGCTTATGGATTTGTTGCATGACATACGAGAAAAAGAGTAACCAAGTTAGACTTAAACTCCTTAGTTTTTTGGGATTGTGGTGAGGCATGAGATCTTTTATGATTTATGCACTCTACAATCCCTGTCTAATGTTAATAAATACTTTGGTGATCATTAATCAACCAAGCCTAGGATTCCTAAAAAATGGGAAATGATATGAAGATAGGCATATATGTATTTAGGATTGTGCTATCTCCTTAGGTCAGAGGCTAAGTCTTAGTTTACTAATGACAATAGCACCAATTAGGGCCAAACCATGTTTACTTTTTATGTAGATTGATCAATGTGAGAAGTCTACTCAATTTTAGAAAGTTGATCGATGTGGGAAGTTTTCTTGGGATATATTTGACTTTTGCTTTGATACTTTTATGGAAATGTTTATTAACTTTTAGATAAGATAGGAAATCTAATCAATACGAGAAAATTTATTATTTTTAATTTTTGATATTTTTCCTTCAAGAGAGTGGTCTATATATATTTATGAACATCTATCCATCAAGGGAGTAGTTTGTAATTTTGTACTTTTATGAATAATTGTCCTTCAAAAGAATAGTCTAGAATTTTGCCCTTGATTTTTATCCCAAATTTTTTATTTGGATTAAGAAAAACATGGATTGACTTTGAGTTATCCTAGGTCATGTTATTGAAGATAGAAGCTATGACATAAGGTGATATTATGATCCTTTTGAGAAATAATGATTTAGGGATTTGTCCTACATATAGATAGAGTGTACCTAGTAAAAAAATGCTATGAGTATATTTGAGGTGCTTAAATTTAAGGTAATGAATAAAGTGTTGTCAGATGACCATATGATTCAACATTGTAGTCATATAAAATGTGAAAATTGGTAACTTAAGTGTGGCTAATGACACCCAACCCATAGGTCCCTCTTGCTTACTCTCATGACCCTCATAGGCATCTTTTCACTAATTCTCAGTCATTATTAGCCTTTCAAACTTGATCCCAACTAAGCCAAACTAATTTTCTCATGACAAATCCATCCCCTAGGTCTTGTACCCTTAAGACAATAACATCCAACTTGGACTATAGTATCAGGCCCTCTAGTGTCCATTTTTGGCACCCATATCTAAGTGCATTTTTACCTCAAATAGTCAAAAAAATTGC
Organism: Torreya grandis; assembly: GCA_037957365.1. Taxonomy (NCBI): domain Eukaryota; kingdom Viridiplantae; phylum Streptophyta; class Pinopsida; order Cupressales; family Taxaceae; genus Torreya; species Torreya grandis. The sequence goes on along the minus strand of JARHVA010002107.1, from coordinate 1,973,493 downwards.
TCGTATCCCCCTTTTTATCGACCTAATGTGAGCACATTCAACTCATGACCAATACATATTTATAAAAGCCCATTCAAAGATCATTTATAAGGGGTTGGCAATTATCATAAATCAAACAAGAATACAATAAAAGCTACTAAGGCAATCTTCCTTATTCTCTGCATACAACCAACCAATACTATTACAAGTTTATCCAAATCTTTGCATCAGTCCCTAACCACCTCAAGCAAACCTAGTTTTAGTATTTGCATCTTCATACATACAATTTCACAAAGCACATCAAGTGGGAGAACTATATACGGCTTGATCCCTCTTCAAAATATTGGTATGTAGGTAGTGTACCTATATAATGGGTGTGGATACACATTCAATGCATCTTACATACACTAACCCCCTTCTTTCTTGAAGTTTATCAAAACATAATAGAATCTAAGATTTGAAGACTAAATCAACTCTACAAGGAGTTTTGTAGACATCCAATAGTCAAAATTTCATAGGCATGCTCACATAGACACAGTGAACAAAACCCAAAAAGCTTAAATCTCCTAAACAATAGTAGTAGAAGATTACTATAGTGTCAGACCCTATGGTGTCATATTTTGGTGTTCCTATCCAATCATAAAAAAAAGTCTAGATCCTGATTTACGATAGTGTCCATGTCCTACATAATGAATTTTAGACCCTACAACAGTTATCTCAGTCAGTTTCTAGCTAAGTTTTATTTTCTCTCCCTTATTACTATTTTTAGAAAGATTTAAATTATAGTTAAATTACACAAATTACTATCTTAGTTATTACATATTTATTTACTAGTTTTATTACTCTAGATCTTTAACTAAATTAAGAATAATACACTAATTTTTTCAAAAAAGTTAAATCATTTGGTGAACCTGACTTACTTCGTTTGTGCATAAAAACCTTATAAACCCTAGGGTGAATTTCTTACTATTTTTTTAATATTTTTTTTATTTTTTACCTACATAATAAAATCATAAATTAGCACTAAATTTTAAAATTTTGTAGTAATTTTAAAATAATTTTCTTTCAAACCCTAGTTGCCTATATTAGGTCCTAGTATTTTTTCAATATTTTTTTTATAATTTTATAATTTTTTACTTAAATATTTAAATCAAAAATTTGCATCAAAATTTAAAATTTTATAGTAATTTCAAATTTTTATTTTTCTCTCAAACCCTAGTTGCATACATAAAGTCCTTTTAAATCAATAATTTTCTAATAATTTTTTGATTTTTTATTTGCATATTTAAATCAAAAATTCAAATTAATTTTTAAAATTTGATAGTAATTTTGAAAATCATATTTATTTCAAAACCTTAGTTGCATATACTAGGTCCTTTTATTTGCTCAAGTTATCACCTTACATCTAAAATAAGATTTTACATAACAACAAAAATGGATCTCACTTATTTACACATATTTTTTGCATTTATTGCAAATAATAAGGAGACCATACTCGGTCCTATCATGTACATGAATGATAAAGTTTACCATATGTTAGGGCAAAGCTTTATTCTTTACATTTCATGCTTATTTTTCATAATATGGGATGATATTAAGAAAATTATTGTTACACATAATACGACCCCTCTCCTTCAAAGCAATGTTTACTTGTCTTTAATACAATGTTTCATTACTTACTATCTATCTCTCATATGGAAAAAATTTCAAGTTTATCATGCTAAACACATTAAAAATTTCATAGCACATGTCAAAGTTTCTTATGCATTTGTGCACAATTCATGCTTTTTGTCCCTTGCTTTCCATCTCTCATATGGAAAAAAATTCAAGCTTATCATGCTAAATACATTAGAAATGGCATAGCATATGTCAAAGTTATTTATGCATTAACGCACAATTCCATGCTCTCTATCCCTTGCTTTTTATATCTTATTTGGAATGCTCTTTATAAGCATATTGTTATACAACTTATAACTCCAATTACATGCATTTTATCCCACATACATGGTCTCTACCTAGAGGATCCATTGCCTAAGCTAAAAACCACCTATCAAGCTTTAATGTCATATCTTATGCACAAAAAATAGTTTCCTTCTCCTACTCTCTCTCAAGAATGTGATAGCTAATTTTCCTCTAACTAGGTCCATGTTATCACCCCTCAAAAATGTGAGGCAGCCCATACTATTATTTTTAATGCATACATTATGTCTATAGCTTCTTCAAAACTTCTTCAACATATGTGCTTATATGTTCAATCAAAAATAACTTGGGTTTACACTTATGAGACTCTAAGGGATCAAATGACTAGTATGAGCAAGTTAATTTTAAATTTACAAACACAAAATCATCTATTCCATGAAAAGATCACAACTTTAGAAAATTAAATTATAATATAAAAACCTCAAAGGCATCCTATTGTTAATCATATATATGTACCTTCACCTAGTTAATTGGTTGTAAGCAATATTACATATCAAAACAAAAAATCAAAATAAAGTAACTCTATAACTAGTGATTCAAAAATCATTAAAGATCAATTAATATTTCAAGTGAGGTACTAAGGAAAATGATTAAATTTAAGTTGATCAAACTACCTCCTCTACATCCAATGAGAAGATCCATATATTATTTTGCATATCATAGAATGCATGGGTATCACACAGATTCATGTTTTGCATTAACAACACATATACAATAGATAATTACTAATGAGGACCCTACACAAAGTAAATCAGTCAAGCAATTCATAGTGACATAGGAACACATCACAAAGGATCAAATATAGAAATAATATAAAAATGGTTACCAAAGAATAACTCAAAACAACAAAAGGATCAAAAATAAAAATCAAAGGAACAATACCACAGGCATAGGTAAAGCATGAAAAAGATGCAAATCTACCTCTCCAAAATGAGGCTCAAATTTTAAAGCAGTATGAGTTTGGTCAAAAATATCTACAATAGTTTGATTATCAGGGTCAAGGGTTGGAAAACCATTCTCAAAGCATCACTACTATTTTATTATGATTTCAAAAAAACCAACAATGAATATCAATATTTAAAGTCATATTCATAACCATTCCATTGTGCTTCATGATCACACATGATTCTTTTGTTTGATATAAGACAACATGACAGGGAGTCTCTTCTGAGACTCACTGATTAGTATCATTTCTTTTCAGCTTACTTGTACATAATGTCTCAAATTTTCTTGTACATAGTCTTCTTATGATTGATTTTACATATCTTATTTCAAAATATAAAAACATTCAAATATTTCAAAAATCAAAAAATATTCAAATAACTCAAAAATGCTAGAAACATTTCAATTATATGCATCATCTATGCTTTACATTTCTACTACTATGCTAGAATTAAATTTATTGTTCTATGCTTTAATTTATCAGTTTATCTACATTACCATGCTTCACTTGATCTTCTTTAAGTGTGTGCAGTGACATCTAGATCCCTGATTACTTCACTCTATTCATGGAGGGGGTATCATACTTCTACATTCAAGACACACATTGATAAACATACCCATTAGGGGCATATTTTATATGACTACACCATCCAAGATATATACTTTATACACCACACACTCTAGTTATCATGTTGATGTACATTATTTACTAGCTTACATAGATTATTATATAAATATCTCACTAGTATATAGCACTTGTCTATTTCTTAGCATATACCTAGTCTTATACTAACATGTCTTGCATACTTTCACTTTTTGATTTGTTTAGTTAGATATAATTATATTTTTAGTATTTACATGATTTATTATCTTTCTTTGCATAGCTAGTTGTGATTGCATTTTTTAGTTCTTATTTTGTCTCTTGTATGTGACTTAAGACATTTTTCAATTTTCTTTGCTTGTACTCTCCTATGTGTCTATGGCCTTTGTGACAACCTTGCTTGTTTTCATTTGTATGTGTATGTGGCATTTGAACATGCATTTTATGTTTTCTTTCTAGTTTGAGTGACATGTGCCCATGTAACTTGTTCGCTTGGCCCCTTGGCCACTCTTGTATGCTTCTTGCTTCTTGTTTTGTGTGTTTGTTGCTTGATTTGCTTCTCATTGTTTATAATGTCATGATCCACATCATGCATTCTCTTGATTTCTTGGATGCCATGATGCACATCATGTTCTATCCCTCCTTGAAAACTAACAATTAACCAAACTTATATTTTCAATTTAGTATATTATACATGCTATTACATTTTTATATCTATCTAGGCATGTCCCTGTTGATCTAACAATATCTATTATAAACCATGTTATATCTTGAGATATCTTATCAATTATCATTGATATATCATGTATCTTTATAGCATAACACACTTGTAGGAATTTTTATTCTGAGGGTAGTCATTGTAAGGTTTTTATTCCTACCCTCAAAAGAGAGGGAAACAAACAAGGGTTTTGTCATAGAGATCAAAGCTCTTAACGATCAAAAAAGCAACATTTAGAACACCTAGAATAACAACCATACTTTAAATCAGATAGAATATACCAGGTAAATAGTAATAATTTTAGAATAGTCATTAGATTTAGTCCAAGATAATAGAACCAAGATTGGACTATAGCACTAAACCCTCTAGTGTTCACTTTTAGTGCTCCTATCCAAATAGAAAAAAATCAAATTTTTCAAACATAGGAAAAAAAATAGGTTCAGTTATAGTTTTGCATATTCATACCAGTTTAGATATAATAATTTTAGTATAATTTTTTTTAGAGAATCTAGATATAGGGGGAATCATGTATGGCATGATGGCTCTTACTTCCTATTTTAGATAGGGCAATTGGTATAACATCTATATTAGAATCCATATTTTAGACACTAGTGATTGAGAGCAATGTGTGCGGCACATTTATCTTATTTTCTTTCTAAGTTCAGTACATTACCTAGGCATTCTCAGTATTTGCATGCCTTAGTCCATCTATAAATAGTTTTTATCATTTTAGAGTGGCTTTCATACAAGCCTAACCTCCAAAGTTTAGAATGGCTTTCATATAAGCCTAGTGCTTAGTTTTGGAGTGGCTTTCATACAATCTTAATCTCCACCTTTCAGAGTGGCCAAGAGTATCCTAGTTTCCAACATACATTCAACTATCCACATCACATTGTCAAATTATAGAGTATCTATGGGCTTTAAGAGCCATTTCATATGACACACATTTCATATCAATATCAGTTCATGGGGCAATGATGGAGCCAAATGATTAGCTAGCCTTTATATTCTTGAGCCACCTACTCAGAGGGATTGGACATAGTCCAAACATTTATCAACACACATATGACCACCTAGCTTAACTTGGTGGGTGATGATGGAGATCAAAGGACAACCTTTGCATTTTTAAGCCACTTCTAGGGATTTGAGCACTTAGTTTCATTCATGATATTAATCTTGATATAACATCATCCAGCATTACTCAACATCACTTAGTATTACAATAGATTTTATATTGGTTCACATACCTGATGAGGTGTATTCATTCATTTCTCTTCCTCTCTCTCTTCCCTAGATTTATGCATTCTTACTTTAGATATAGCATATATAGTAAGAATTGATCTACTCTTTATTTTCTCTTATAGATTTACACTTTATAGCATGCTCTCTCTATGCATACCTAGCATCACATAGTTTTATGATCTTTACCCTTATAGGTAAGTTTAGGTACGCTTTCTATTTTTATTTTATCTTAGTATTTTACTTTATTGTATCACTAGAATAAAAGAGCAGAAAATATAGTCATAAAATATGAAAATTGGTAACTTGAGTGTGACTGATGACACCTAACCCATAGGTCCCTCTTGCTTGCTCTCATGACCCTCATAGGCATCTTTTCACTCATTCCTAGTCATTCATAGCCTTTCAGACCTGATCCTAACTAAGCATGACTTATTTTCTCATGAAAAATCCATCTCCCTAGGTCCTATACCCTCAAAACAATAGTGCCCAACTTGGAATATAACATTAGGCCCTCTAGTATCTACTTTTGGTGCTCTTGTCCAAGTAAATTTTTACCTCCAATGGTTAGTTTATTTTGGTTCCTATCCCCCTTTTTGTTAGCTTAATGTGATCACATTCAATCCATGACCAACAAATCCCTATAAAACCCATTAAAAGGTCATTTAGAAGAGGTTAGAAATTATCATAAAACAAGCAAAACCACTAAAGTAATCTTCTTTATTTTCTACATATAGCTATCCAATACTATTTCAAGATTATCCAAATCCTAGCATCAATCCCTAGCCACCTCAAGCACACCCAGTTTTACCATTTTTATTTTTATACACATAATTACATAAAGCATATCAAGTGGGAGAACTATAAATGGCTTGATCTCTCTTCAGAGTGTTGGTATGTAGGTAGCGTACCCACGCAAGGGGTATGGATACATGTTTAGTAAATCATGCAGACACTAACCCTCCCTCTTTCTCTAAGTTTATCAAATCACAATGGATTCTAGGGTTTGAAGACTAAATTAGCTCTATAGGGAGTTATGTGGGCATCTGACAGTTAAAATTTCATAAGCAGGCTAAAACAAACACAGTGAACAAAACTTAGAAAGCTTAGATATCTTGAATAAAAATCATAGAAGAAGACTATAATGTTGGACCTTAGGGTTTCCTATTTCAATTCTCCTATCTAATCATAAAATGAATTCTAGATCATAATTTATGATAGTGTCCCAATCTTGCATAGTGAATTTCAGACCTTGCAACAGCCATCTCAGTTACTTTCCAACTAAGTCTTCTTTTCTCTCCCTTATTAATATTTTAAAAAAGATTTAAATTATAGTTAAATTATACAAATTAGTATCTTAATTATTGCATATTTATTTATTAATTATATTACTCTAGACCCTTAACTAAATTAGGAATAATACACCAATATTTTCAAAATTGTTAAATCAAATATCATTATAAGCTATATCTGTGGAGTTATGCAAATATAAGTAATTGGAAATCATGTGGTGATTTATAGATAACAAAAATTATTAACAATAAATAGAGCACGAATGCAACTCACTGAGAGACTTATTTATAGTTTACCTTCAAGGGATGCCAAATGGTATGCCCCAAATCCATACAATCTAAATCAGTTACGAGCAAATTTTCCTCAATTTCTCTTTTCTCATTCTTATGACATGTTGATTTATGATGAGGATTGAAATATCCCATATATTAAATGGGTATGGAGGTGAAAAGAACCTAAAATAAGTAGCCTCTCTGAGGGTGGGGTTATAATCATGTTTTTAGGTAGGATGGCTAGAGTCGGAGAGGTATTAAGTGTTGATAAGAAATATTCCCCTAATGATAGTTGCTTAAATTGATGTGAGTTTATTGGTATAGTGTGGGTTTGTTCTTCATATGCATATTTTACATGTCAATTTAATGTAGAGGCTTGAGCCCCCATGATGGGTGTGTTAGTCTTGGTTGAATTTTGAGCTTTAGGAGCTCATTTCCATAATAGTGTACCTATATTGATGGTGTTTATCTATAGGAATGCTTTACCTATCAAGGTTGGAAAGTGATTTGGGGTTTACATTGGTAACTCTTATGAAGAGATAGAAAGAGAGCTATATTTCCTAGTCAAAGATGGGATCAAGGTAAAATTTCTCATTTAAAAGGTCATTATCCTCTAAAATATCTCAAACTATGGCTTTAAGTGCATGACAATTTTCAATATCATGTCTAAGAGTCCTATGATAGGTGCATACCTTATCTTCCCTATACCAAGGAGTTTTTTTGGTGTGGGTACTAAAAGTTTTGAGGGGTGGTAAAAAAATGAGGGATGCTTGTAAAAGTTGGTTAATAAAGGTCACGTATGATCCTGTTAATGGGTTTGGTTGTAGATTGTTATCCTTTTGTGTATGAATTTTTGAGCTGATTTGGCTTTGGGATTGTGATCTAAGTAGGCTTATTAGGAGGTATTTTCTTTATGTCTCTAAGTAGATTCTTTTGGTGTTTAGAGGTGGGAGGTTTGGCTAAAGGTTTTGGTGTCAGTAGGAGAGGAGGATATTTTTGGATAGGCCCTTTATAGGGTGTTTTAATGATTATGGTAGGGAGTTTAGATGAAGGGTGAGGTCCTAAGATGGATGGATTGTTTAGGATTATGGGTGTCGTTGATTTTCCATTTTTAATGCTATTAGATGTGCTAGTGATAATTTTGTAAATTGATTTAATATTTTTTCCTTTGGATGGTGAGGGGAGCTTTAATATAATTGGTGGGTGTTGTAGAGCTACATATTTTGGGATAGAAAGGCATTTATTTGGATTTGTCTTTTTATCTTCTATTTTTGGAGTGGAGTTGCAAGTATTTAGAAGATTTATCTTTTGGTATATCCCATATAATGAGACCAGGGGGGTTGGAGTGGGTGATGGGGATGGATTTGATTGGCTCAAGTTGTTTTTACCTCCAATGTATCTCCTATAAGGACGTTTAGTATTTCAAAGGATGAGTTTGGAAACACATTAACTTCTTGTGGTAGAAGTTGTTCGATTATAGTATCATGTGAGTTCCCTATTTTTAGGGATATTTAATGTGTGTTTGTATGGAGTTAAATGAGGAGGGATGATTGTGAAATGGTTTTCTAGAGATTTCTAATTAACGATTTAAGGAAGAATTGGGGTTATCTAATTGAATTTCCCCTCTATCGATAATATTTTGGACTACAATTTTGAAGAAGTAGCATCTATTAATGTCATGACCTATTACACAATGATAGCCAAAAAAATCATTTTTATTATACCAATTTAGTTTAGGATAGGAATCATCAATAGGCCCAATCATAAGAAGCTCTATGATAGAGGCCTTCAAAAGCTTATCTAGGATAGAAGAACAAGATTCCCCTAAAGGTGTGTGCTTTCTAGGGGAAAATTATGTGGGTGATTTTTGAGGTTGTATTTGGGAAGAGGAATGACTAGACTAGTTGGGTGTCAATAGAGGGGCAATATTTAGAAGCATAGCATTGGTGGTGCCCTTTGTCTTTGGGTTTTTGAATTTCTTAAAGGATTTTGATTTGGTATTTTGGTTTCACAATCTAACTTTACCTTGCTCGAGGGCTTGAATTTCTAGTTTTTTGGCCATAATGAAATATTCATCAAAAATTTTAAAGGATTGGATTTGGAGTGTATATGAGATATGCCTGGTGTAGGACCTAAAAAATAATTTAATAAGTTCTAGTTGGGGAAGAGAAAGGACAATTGATTGATAGTGTTATGCCACCAAGTAACAAAGTTAATAATGGATTCATCTTCAAATTATTAGATAACATATAATTTAGTGATAGTTATTTTCCTCATGATATTTATCAAAAAGTGCTCTAGGAAAATCTAAGCTAATTGACTAAAGGAAAACAAAGAGTGTTAGGGAATGGAACTATACCAATCCAAAGCCGGTCTAGCTAATGATATTAGAAAATTTCGTAAGAGGAAAGTGTTGTCATTGGATATGAGGTAATACACATGCTTGAATGCCTTAATGTATTGTTGGGGATCTTCTTTGTTTTGGAATTTGGTAAATTTGGGTAGTTTCCACTATACAAGATATGGTTGGATGGGGACTATTGGGTTTATAAGATCGTTGTAGATTTTTTGATAAGAGGGTATACCTTTATTTCCTAAGGTGGATGCTTATAAATGGGATATTCTATCTATGAGGATGTGAAGGATGTTTAATTAAGGATCATGTGGAGGAAGGCCATTTAGGACATTAGGAGGGGTGTAATTCTATTGAAGATGTTGTTGAGGAGGTAATGAGATGGGAAGCAATTGAGCTAGGTGGTAACCAATAGTCATGGTGTTGATTGATGGAGTTGAGGTAATATAGGGATGATATGGGGATGGTATGTATTATTGATAGGGTGGATTGAGAGACAATATGTATTGATATTGGAGAGGTATTTGTTGAGAGGATTGTAGTGGAGGTATTATATGTTGAGGACTAGTGGTCATAAGTGTCTGGATTGGTGGAAGTGTTGTAGGTATGGAAAACTCTAGGTTTTGTAAGGGGTTTTTACATGGTATATGAGACAAAATTATCAAAGTGATAGTGTTATGGGTTTGAATGGTAGTTGTGGAAGTATTGGATGTTATTGGGGGTGGTTGGTTTGTTCTAACATTAGTGGTGGAAATAGGAGTACTATAGTTATCAGTGGTGGTATTATGTTGGTGTTATTTATTACATGAGGACTAATTGGTGGTGGTGTTTGAGGGCCCATGGTTGAAACCATATCCACTGAGTGTCCATAGAATCCTTCTAAGGGTGATATATGTCTAAATAGATTGGATTAAGGAAGGGGATAAATAGGGATATGCCTTTCTCATGATGTATTCTAAGAAGGGATATTGGGTTGTTATCTAAAATGCCAGCAAACCCAAGGTCTCTTTGCAGATAAAATTTGGACTATCTAATATGGATTTGATAGATGTAAGGGGGCTTGGAAAATATTCCATTGAGGAAGATGAATGCCAAGAAAAATAAAAACACAAAACATAACAGAAATAAGAATAAGATTTTTTTATCTATCTCACTTTTAGTGAAAGAAAAAACACACTCTATTAAATGTACATAAAGATTTTTACTTTTAAGAAATTAAATTTAGAGTGTGATAAGGAGATAGGTTAATGAGGGTACTAAAAAATGGTAATCTAAAGATAGTTTCAGGTTTTGTTTAAGGCTAAGAACCTCTATATACATAAATGTACATCAAGGCCTAATTTTGTGTTGTAAGGAAATATGTGGCTTGGTATTGGGGCCTACCCCCTCACTTCACACACTATAGCAATAAGGGTGTCAGGTCCTTAGCCTTTATACTTCTTTGTCATAATTTTTATACTCGACTAGTACATTGAGTTGGTTTTCCCCTTGGTGATGAAATCCAAGTGGGTTCACCTTAGGTAGGAAACATTTTAATGTTTATTTTAAGATTACTATGGTTTGGTTGTGTGTGAGATAATATGACTATTACGATGAATTAATCCACCTATATTAATATATGTGGAATATATAAACAAGTAGAGGATGGATGAAATTATTCTTAAACTTTAAAAAGGAAAGCAAGAATTTTGTGTTTTCTCTTTTTTGAATGAAAACAAAAAATCAAGAATATGTAACTAGTACAATTTCATAATGAAATATAACAAGCATAATGGGACCTTAGGGGTCCCAATAGGCATGGCAGATTATTTTAGTATTTTTTAGTTCATTTTTATTTAATAAATTAACTTACTAAAAATAGAAATGATATAGGGTTTGTAAGGGATACCTATGATGGAGGTTATGTATTATTGATCCATCAAAGTGGGAACTCATTTTTCACTAGGAAGGACTACCTGCACACAAGGGACAACTTGGACAAGATTGGATTAATAATATAGGTAGGTGGGTTGCCTTGTACCAAATTAGTTCTGAGAAGCAATAAGATTCCTCAAATAGATGTCAACCCACTTTGTTCAATTAAGATGGTAATAAAATGACATAAATAAATATTGTAAGATTATGAAGATATAGATTTATGAGATAAAATATGTTTATTCAAAGATAAGAAATCATGCTTAAAAAATAAAATAATAAGATTAGATCCAATACTTGATTTGCATATCTAATATTTCACTAAAACTGATTTAGATTTAAGACAAAATAGTTTTCATAGTGATTGATGTCAATTATTTCAGGATCAGTGTCAATTATATGAATCAACATTGATTCTAAGTAGGATCAATGTTGATTATGATAGAAAGTTAGGATTTTAAAACAAATTGCTAAATGATAGATTCAAAAGTATTAGATTTGGAGTGTAGATTAGATATGCCTAATATAGAACTTATAAAATAATTTAATAAGTTTTAGTTGGGGAAGAGAAAAGGATAATTGATTGATAGGGTTACACCACTAGACAACAAAGTCAATAATGAAATCATCTTCAAATTATTATATAGCATATAAGTCAATGATAGTTATTTTCCTCGTGATGTTTATCAAAAAATGCTTTAAGAAAATTTGAGCTAATTGGCTAAATGAAAATAAAGAGTGTTGGGGAATGGAACTATACCAATCCAAAGCTGGTCTAGCTAATGATATTGAAAAAGTTCTTAAGAGGAAGGTGTCGTCATGGGATATGAGGTAACACACATGCCTAAATGCCCTAATGTGTTGTTGGGGATCTTTTTAATTTTAAAATTTGGTAAATTTGGTTAGTTTCCATTATGCAAGATATGGTCAGATGGGGACTGCTAGGTTTATAGGATTGTTTCATATTTTTTCAAAACAGGGTATACCTTTATTTCTTGAGGTGGACACTTCTAGATGGGACATAATATCTATGAGGATGCAAAGGATGTCCAATTGAGGATCATGTGGGGTAAGGTCATTTAAGACATTAGGAGGGGTATAATTATACTGAAGATGTTGTTGAGGAGATAATGAGATGGGAAAAATTGATCTAGGTGGTAAACAATGGTCATGGTGTTTATTGATGGAGTTGAGGTAACATAAGGATGATACTGGGATGATATGTATTGTTGATAGGGTGGATTGAGAGATGATATGTATTTATATTAGAGAGGTATTTGTTGAGAGGATTGTAGTGGAGGTATTATATGTTAAGGACTAGTGGCCACATGTGTTTGGATTGGTGGAAGTGTTGTAGGTATCGAAAGCACTAGGTTTTGTAAGGGGGTTGTAGGTGGTATATGAGACACAGTTTATGAAGTGATAGTGTTATGGGTTTGAATGGTAGTTGTGGAAGGATTGGATGTTATTGGGGGTGGTTGGTTTTTTCCAACATTAGTGGTGGAAATAGGATGACTACTATTTTTCAGTGGTGGTATTATATTGGTGTTATTTGTTGCATGAGGACTAGTTGGTGGTAGTGGTGTTTGAGGGCCCATGGTTGAAACCATAACCACTGAGTGTCTATCGAATCCTTTTAGGGGTGAAATATGTCTAAATATATTTTACTAAGGGGATAAATAGGGATATGTATTTGACATGAATGTAAGATAAGGGTTAAGGGTTATTGGGTTGTTATCTAAAATTCAATCAAACACAAGGTCTCCTTACAAATAGAACTGTGGAGGAATATCCCTGATTGATTTAGGAGATGTAGGGGGCTTGAAAAATATTCCATTGAGGAAGATGAATGTCAATAAAAATACAAACACAAACAAGAATAATATTTTTTTGATTTATCTCACTTTTAGTGAAAGAAAACACGCACTCTATTAAACGTACTTAAAGATTTTTTATTTTTAAGAAATTGTATTTAGAGTGTGATGGGGAGATGAGTTAATGAGGGTACTAAAAATGCTAATCTAAATTTGGTTTTAGGTTTTGTTTAAGGCTAAAAACCTCTATATACACGAATGTACATTAAGGCTTGATTCCATATTGGAAGGAAGTATGTGGCTTGGTATTGGGACCTACCCCCTCACTTCACACACTACAGTGATAAGGGTGTCGGGTCCTTAGCCTTTATATTTTTTTCCAAAAAATTTATACTCGATCGATACACCAAGTTAGTTTTCCCCTTGGTGATGAAATTTAAGTGGGTCCACCTTAGGTAGGAAATGTTTTAATATTTATTTTAATATTATTGTGGTTTGGTTGTGTGTGAGATAATGTGACTATTACGATGAATTAATATTCCTAAATTAATATATGTGGAATATCTAAACAAGTAGAGAATGAATGTAATTCTCCTTAAACTTTAAAAAGGAAAGTAATAATTTTTTATTTTATATTTTTTGAATAAAAGCAAACAATCAAGAATATGTAACTAGTGAATGATTTCACAATGAAATATAACAAGCGTAATGAGATCTTAGGGGTCCCATCGGGTGTTACAAAAAAAATTAATATTTTTACATTTATTTTTTTAAATAATTTAACTTACTAAAAATAGAAATTAAACAAGGTTTTTTAGGGTTACTTGTGATGGAGGTTGTGCATCATTGATCTAGTGAAGTGGGAGCTCATTTTTAGCTAGCAAGGACTACCTACACACAAGAGACAACTTGGACAATATTGAATTAATAAGATAGGTAGGGGCTTGTCTAGTTTCAAACCAATTCTGAGAAGCAATGAACTTCCTCTAATGGATTTCAACCTACTTTCTTTAATTAAAATGGTAATAAAATGACATAAATAAATATTGTAAGATGTTAAAGATATAGATTTAAGAGATAAAATATGCTTATTCAAAGATAAGAGATCATGCTTTAGAAATCAAACAATAAGATTAGGTCTAATACTTTATTTGCCTATCTAGTATTCTAATAAATTTCATTTAGATTTAAGACAAAATAGTTTCACAGTGATCGATGTTGATTCCTTTAGGATTGATGTTGATTATATGAATCGACATCAATTCCAAGTAGAATCAATGACGATTATGATAGAAAGTTAAAATTATAAAATAGACTACTAAAGGATATAAGTTGGCCTAGGAATTCAGACATAAATGATTAGGAATAAATGATAGAATAGAAAGAATAGATTATGAATAAAACCAAGTAAACTTATCTAGACTGCACTACCATCCTTCAAGGGAATTGAGATGGATATTTTGAATTCTAGGCTTCTTGAAGGCTAAGAAGATCTTTATTTAAAATGTAGCTTACCACGTAACATCAGCAACATAGGTAATCAAAATTTCATCAATGTTTATGAACTCAAAATCATGTCCCTTGTAAAGAGCAACATGTAGGATTTTATAATCGATATCGATCTAAAATAAATTAGAATTAATCATAGGGTAATCAATAAAAATTCTATTTTTTTTAGATATATTTCATTTGGTTATTATTAACCATGTGATTAAGCCAAGTAAATAGATTTCTTATTTGTTACATGGATTTTGATTATAATGAAAGTTGTTAAAGATACAAATTTACTTGGTTAAAAGAGATTTTTTTAGATATTTTAAGATTATGAGTAGTTAAAATAATTACAATGTTAATTATCAAGAGTAATTACCATGGGTGAATTAGGTAGTATATGCATAAAATAAATATTCAAGTATAAGTTGGCATTTATATATAGACATTTACTTCTTTATACTTTAAGTTATATTTTATGTATATACTTTTAGAATGTTTAAGAGGGGTCTTAGACCTCTATGAGTTACAATGTAAATTATAGGTTTTGGAGGGTTCTACCACATTTCAGACTTAACCTATTTCAGGATTGTAAGTTACCATACTTAGCCTATTTTAGGGTTTCAAGATATCAAACCTAGCCTATTTCAATATTTTAGGATACTAGATGCAATCATAATGCACATGTCATAAAAGACATATGGTGCATAATTCTAGTGTCTACAGAGGTGTACTTGGGTTTATTTCCTTAAGTAAAAGAGTGATGTCTTTCCTCACTTCAAATTATTTAAAGCTTTTGTCAAGAAATAGTCTTCAAGTTGCGTCAAGAAACTTGTACAAATAATGGGGGGAGTAGTTCAATCAAGAGTTCTCTAATTTGTTGGTAGTCCATGGTACTATTCACCAGTATTTTGTTTCACATACTCCATAATAGAATGGTTTAGTAGAACATAAGAACTAAACTTTGAAGTAGATGACTAACTACATGATGAATTCATGAGATTTACCTCGTATCTATTGGTTAGAGGTAGTTAATTATGTGAACCACATTTAAAACCATACACCACATTGAGCACTTGAACATATGACTCCAGAGGAGGATTGGTCTAGAACCAAATGTAATGTCCCCTTTTTTTGAGTTTTTGAGAGCCTTGTTAGGGTGTTTGTACCAAATAAAAAAATTAAAGCATTGGATAAGAAGAGAAAACCTTTGATTTTTATAGGGTATTGCGATGACATGAGACCTTATCATCTTTTAGATCCTAATACTCATGATGTTTATTTTTGAATACATGAAAAGTTTTATGAGCATTTCACATCTCATGACTCTTCATATTTTTCCATGCCTTATTCTTTTAATGATTTTCCTCCTCTCAAGGATTCATTATTTGAGGAGCCATTTTGGGATATTCTTGAGGAGGTTATAGAGGATGAGTATCTTATTCACACTGATGTTACCACTATGCTTAAGTGGTCATGTACTATAGTTTATAAGGCATCACCTTTCATTTAAGATCTTCCACTTACTCGACATAATCTTGCACATTATATAGGTACTAGAACTTTATGTCAAGCATTCTTAAGATCCAGTCTTTTTTATAGGCTCATAGGATATAGGAGTGAGATGATGTGATGATAGATGAGTATTCTTCATTATTAAAGAATCAAACTTAGAATTTGTTTACTCTTCCTAAGGGAAAAACTTTGGTTAGGTGTAAATGGATTTATCACACCAAGTATGTAGTTTATGGGTCCATTGATAAGTATAAGGCACATCTTGTTGTAAATGGATTCTCTCAAGTTGAAGTTATTGACTATTCTAAGACTTTTACACTTATTACCAAGATTTATTATGTTTACCTTGTAATTTTTCTTACTACATCATAAGGTTGTCTAGTATATCAGATGGACATTAAGAGTGCTTTCTTATGTGGAGACTTACATAAAGAAATCTATATGGAGTATCCTACTAGGTTTATTCATGATTCTTATCTTATTTGTCAACTTAAGAGGTCTCTTTATGGTCTCAAATAAGCCCTTCAAGCTTGGTATGAGAATATGGATTCATTTATTCTATCCATTGGCATTATTCACTTTCACTCTGATCCCATAGTGTATATTCAACATATTTTGGAGGACATTATTATACTAGTTTTGTATGTTGATGATCTACTTCTTGTAGTTAGCTCTTTATCTTAGATTCAGTCTATTCAATAGGCATTTTTAGCATAGTTTGACATGATAGATCTTGGCCTTATACATTTATTCATTGGTTTACATAGTGTAATTAAACACATGGATTTATTTGAGTCATCAAAAGTATAACCTTGATCTTTTTTAGTTTTTTGGCATGGTTGATTGCAAGCCAACTCATTCTCCTTTTCATTTTAAAGTGACTCTTATTACTTCTTGTACTACTCCACTTTGTGATCCTACATTATATAGATAGATGGTTATGAGTCTTATGTATTTGACCCATAATCACCTCAATATTTCATTTGTAGTTGGGCTTGTATCTAGGTTTGCATATGATCCTCATGACAGTCACTAGTAGGTTGCCAAGAGGATTCTATGATATCTGCAAGATACTACTCATTTTGGATTACACTACACTAAGGGTTATACTTAGTTGGTTGGGTATAGTGATTCAAATTAGGTAGGTTCTCTTGATGACACATGTTTCACTTTTAGATACATATTTTGTCTTGATTCTTTACCTATTGCTTGGTTGTGTAAAAAATGGCAAGTTATGACACTTTCATCTATAAATACTAAGTATAGGGTAGAAGTTACAATGAGTCAACAGGTTATTTAGCTTTGTCAGTTATTGACAAAGTTTGTCTTCATGAAATATTCACCCACTATACTTTGGTGTGATAACTATAGTAAAATTCACATATCTTATAACCCAATTAATTATCAGTAGATGAAGCACATTGAGGTACATATACATTTTATTCATCATCACGTTCATGAAGTTTTTAGCTTGAAATATATTTTGACTTACTATCAAGTTGTAGACATCTTCACGAAGCCTTTTGCATCACTTCATTTCCTTGAGTTATATGGCATGCTTGAGGTTTCAAAATTTGTCCTTGGTAGATGTTCATGAGGACATATTCGTTATTCATTTCATAGATACATATTGTACATGAGTACCATGTGATGCTTAATTATTGAGACTCATATTATGGATATACCACTATTTCTTTTTGGATTTTGTTAGCCCATAGATTCACTTGATGGGGGCTATTAGAGTATGTATTTCATATATTTCTCATATGTTCTAGTGTATAATCTAGTCATTTCATCCTTTAGTGAGTTTATCTTATGTGAAGATTTATCCCACATTGGCTAGTTAGGTTAGTTCTATATTTTGCCTTGCCTATTTATACAAGAGATTTTTTTTGTAATAGAATATCATCTTTCTAAATAACACTTAATTCACTTTGCTTTGAAATTAATTATCTACAGCATCATGTTTGATGTTCTTGGAGTTATCACTTCTAAATCTTGGATTGGAATGCTTATTCACCATTTCTAAGATAGATTTGAATGTATGTATGCTTGCATTCTTTCAACACATATGGAATGATCAAGATGAACTATAAACTGTTATATATTTTAAAGATTCAATAGAAAACATTACAGTACCAATTTCATATGGTCCCAAAGTGGTGAATATGCTACTCTTTATTATGGACATAAGAGTAACAAGGTTGCATGAAATGGAAGTTACACTTGATAAATTATAAAAATTTATTGCATTCAAATTTGAGGATAGTAAAATTCACATTATTCATGATGGTATCAATGATAATCATATATTCTAAAATGAAAAAAAAAAGATCTAATTTGGTTTATCCAAAAATCACACATGAGTCCTCTTACATAGTAAAATATGTTATACAGATGCACAACATTCAGAATAACACCAGAGACAAAGCTACAGTTATAGATCATGAATGGTATGATGACCAAAATGATGATGATCTATGAAAATTTGACAAGATTTAGTATCCAACACTCAATGATCTCTCACCAGATCCACCTTTCAATTATCCATATCCCTTAGATATTTTATTTGATTTGTAGATTATCATATTTCTTCATACATGTTAAAATAAAATAAAAATAAAAATATCCTAAAAAATTCAAAAATCATGACCTATGCATGCTTATGTTAGTTCATTTACATCATTTAATTTATGCATAATTATTCAATAGTTATTTTTATCTAATTTCATATCAATAAGTATCAAAAGTGTACATGGATGAATTCAGATCATACATGATGCCTTATATAAAACTAGTTGCACGTTATTTCATTATCTCAGATTCAAAAATTGTAAATAGATAAAAGTACCCTATTTAAATATGATTGTCATGCATTTTTGTCCTAACCCACCAAAATTGTCCCAATGAGCAAAGGCTATCAGTTACAAGATCCAACCAAGACACAGGCCTCTTGTTACTTCTATAAACATCAGCAAGCTCACTAGGGGCATCTTGTACATAGGTTTTATCCTTATTTGGGTATCCCTTATTGTTTATATCTTAATTATTTACATTGCATAAAATCTATTGATACTCCTCACTTACATATGCATTGATATATCACTGGTATCCTAAGTTTATGAATATATTGTTATAAATGACTTATTTTGATTAATTACATGTATTCATGTATGTTTTTCATGTTTGCTTTCCCACTTCATGTCTTGTGTGTATTCTATGTTTTGGCTTAATGACATTTGAACATGTTTTTTTTGTGTGGATCAAGTGCCTTCATTGTAATTTTATATGCATGTAACATTTGAACATATCCCTTGTATGTGGCCCCTTATAATTCTATTACATGATGTGTGCTTTACGTGTAATCTTTATATGTGTGTGTGATGGCCATGACTCTTATTTGATCTATTTCTCAAATTTTAATGCCATAATGGACATCATGCATCTTCCCATTCCTTTTATGCAATGATTAATATCATGTAGCCTTCCTCAATTTTATTTATTTTAGAATTACATACTTATTTAGATCAATTATTTGTGTTATTCATTGCTAAGATTTATCTAAATAATTTCATTATGTATGCTTGTTTCACATGCATCTTACATTAAAAATATTTTCTTAATTTATATATGGTTATGACATGTTTCTCCATGTTATCATTAATACTCATATTTACATATTTTCATAACATCACTTATATAACTATTTTATTTTGAGTATAGTTATTGTTCACGCTTCACAACTCACCTCAAAAAAGGGGGCATACAAAGTGGTTTGTCTTAGAGACTAATTCCTAATAGTTTAATACACAAACAAAATTTTGTAGGTATTACATAGTTGGTCAAGTTTCATACTCTAAAATCACCCCAAAAATCAATGTTGGATAACAACACTCCATTTGGATAAGGGTGCACCTTGATTTTGTCCAAAATAATGCATTATTGTCCCAAAAAGTAGAAAATAATCATTTATAGATGTTCTCATAATCACAAGCAGTACAGAATAGTTAACAATAGGTACCCAGTCATAGTTTCAAGAAAAATACTCGTGTTTGTCTTAGATTTTTTCATTTTTTGTGAATTATGTGTGGCTTCTGTGACAAGTTAGTAGATAGGTTTTGCTTAGAATTTTAGTTATTATTACTCAATCTCATAATCCATATCCATCACATATTAAGTTGGGGTCATGTGTGTAGAACATGATTACCATGCTCAATATTTGCACAAATTTCATAGATAAAATGGTAATCCATGACATTCTCTATGTTATATACACTAGACCTGGCTCATACTATCTTTTTGCACTAATTTTGCATCAGAAAAAACTATATTCTGTTTGCAATAGTTGGTTTACTTTTTACATTAGTTTTTCACCAAAACAATCTATTGGAATTCATACATAGATTCCAAAAACTAATTCACTACTTTGGGTATGTAATGATGGATTTAAGAACACCTTGATTTCTTAATCACACTCACCTTTCAATGAAGATTGGATCATGCACAGCAACAAAGATAAAATATCCAAGGGTCCTACCCATTATAGTTATCAGTATTTTCACTAAAAAATAAAATGAATTACATACTCAATCAAGTGTAGTCATTCCTTATCATTAGATCTATAATTTTTTAAACTTTTACTTTCATATTTCTATCTTAAGTAAGGACTAATTTATACATATTTTATTCCAAGTTCCCCTAAAGCACTATTTAGCATTATGCCCTGCATTTAATACTTCACTTCTTAGGTAAATTTAGGTATGTGGTTAACCCTAAATTTAGAATATATATGAAGGGTTAAAATGGTAAAATAGACTATACACAAAGATTAATAAAACTACTTTAAAATAGGCCAATTAATTAAAAACTTAGATAAATGAATATTTTAAATTAAAGTGTTAAGTTATGTTTAATATAGAAAATACATTCAAAACAATAGTTTGATTACATAAACATGAAGAAGAGATAATACTTAGCTTATATTTAAATGTGCAAGCATATGTGATAAGTACAAAGGTGGAAATAGGAAGGAGCAAGATTAAGATCTAGTCATCAAATTTTATAAATATTATTTATGAAAGCTTGGACACTTGCATTGATGCTTTTGTCGTGATCTCAATTTAAATTTAATTTATAGAATATTCACTATATTATGAAGCAATCATCTGAAGCCTTATAAGTTTTCTATCATCTTTATGTTGATATATTTTATTCACTCACACAATAGTTCAATGAATTTATATGGTTTAGACCCTAGCTATTCACCTTAGGTCTTTGTACCTTGCCAAAAATGTGTTAGTGGGCCCATAATGCCTATTTAACCTCATGGAGCTCTATGTTAATGAGCATTGCCTATATAGTCAATACTACAATGAGGGCCTCAGACTTATAAAATTATCCCTTAGGTGTTGGATTGTGTGTGTGTAAGGGTGTAATATATTATATGCAAAATCATGCAATTTTCTACCTTGTAACTTGACAATGATTACCCATGTATTGTTTTTTGAGTGCTTCAAACCTATAATATAATTGTCCATATGATTGATATGAAAATAGATATGAATAGGGTAGTATAATTTAGTTATATGATTGATTGATTGATTGATCTTGAATAAGTGTTTGCTTAGTATTTATTAGATAAATAATGAGCACACTTAGATAATAATAAGCTATTAAAACTTAGTTGTATGATTGATTTATTAAGCTTGAATAAGTATTTGCTTAGTATTTGTTAGATGAATAATGAGTATATTTAGATTTCTATTTATACCATAGCTTTTGAAAATATCTCATATTAGAGTTTAATAAGACAAATTGGCCAACCCATAGGATTCAAAATATTTACAAATTAGATGACTTTTAAGGACTATACACTTGATAAGAATCTAGACACTTATGTTGATGAAAGTGTCCTTATGTGGAACATAAGTGTCTTACAGGCTAAGAAGATCATGAGAATTTAAAACTTAAAATGAATGATATGTATCATATTTTAATATTTTTGTATAGTGTGGAAGATCTAAGTCATCAAAATGATTGATTCAAACCATAAAATATACAGTTAGGCATAGTGAGATGATGAATCTGAGCCTTTCAATATCAAAAAAGTCTAAAACTAAAGAGTATAGACTTTATAGGTATTTTTTAAGAATATAATATTGATATGCTATATAAATCAAATTTTAGTATCTACTTTTACCCACCCTTTAACCTAGTAATGCATAAAGATGAAATTGTTAGATTAAAATAAAAAATGCATCATTGGGTGTGTATGACACACCTTGCCTTTGCTTGAGCCCATTTTTAGTGTTTTGATCATGTATGTCTTATAACAAAGAGCATGTTATAGTATAAATTAGTGCATATAATGTGAAATTCAACATAATTAAAAATTTCGAAAAGAAATAGAGCAAGGAAAAAATACACGTATTTTATTGCAACCATATTATCCCTTGGTACTTTTACTTGGTAAATATGCTTCTTTATGAAGCATTGGAGATGGGAGAGGTTAAAAATAGACCTTGGAGATTAAAAGGTCATTTTTCCCCCAATATGGTACAAAGGTGAGTTAACATGACCATTGACATCATTACATCTTAGTCGCACATTCAAGTGACAGTAAAATAAAAGCCAAGTCAAGTGATATAACTAACTCAACCTAAAAAATATAAGTAGATTTAGGTTGTTTAGGGTGTTGAATCTCAACCAAACTACTAAATGGAACTAATTGTTGTAGATAGAAAAGGCTCAAAATAGTGCTTCTTAGTGAAAATAGTACTTCTTGGTAGAGTATCAATGTTTCTTGGTAAATAAGTTTGAATATATATTTGTAATTTTTGGTGTATTTGCATGGAATATTCACTTTTAATGTGTCTCAAGCTGAATTATATATCAAAATATAACCTCTGCTCTATAATTTTGTATAATATATATCATAAATATGAGAATGTTTATCCTAAATCTATAAAAATTTGTGCAATGTATAATATTATGACCCCAAGTGTTAATGCTCTAACTTGCACCCTAAGAGGGGGGTTATTTATGTCTACCTCCAAGGTTGGGGTAACATAGGAATATCCCAAGGCTATGGGTGACCTATGGCTAGACTAGACCTCTAGATTATGGAGCTAGCTCCTTTGGTGCATCTATTTGGCTCAAATCACTAAGACCTACTTATTTTAGTGTGAAAAGGGATAAAAAGTGCATAAAAGAAAACCTAGTCTAAGGATGGTGATGCACTAATATAGCTTATCCACTCTATTTGAACTCTTATCAACACTAATGAACCAAACATGAACTAAATCAATCTCTCCAATGATTTTATGCATTAGAACTTTATAGGAAGGTCATGATAGATGGATAAAAATTGGAGGTGATGGATTTGAGGCATATCTTGAGACACTTTCAACTAGATTACACTTCAAGTACAGTCATCAACCTTTAACACATCATATGATTTGCATCGAACATCCTACTAACATCTAGGTGTGGCAAAGATCTTCTAAGGGAGAAACTCTACCACTTATGCATATCAAAACAATAATATACACACTAGATACTAGTCATTAATAAGTTTTAATTGTCCATTAATAGTCCAAGAGGTTTACAAAGAACAAATTTAGGCAGAGTTTCCTCATAGCCATGTGAGAAATAGATATAATGGCCTAAAAGGCCTAAATTTATATAATAATATAAAATAAAGGGAGGTAAAATGTCATGGATTAATCATTAAAGAGTCATAATTATCATCATTTTATCTATAATAGTCACAAGTAGCCATAACAGTCCATATTACTCCCTCCATGCATTGGTGGTCTTCAATAAGATGTTTGGCATAAAGATGGAGTGGTCTAGGTTGACACATAATTGGTTAACCTCATTCAAGTAATGGCCATGCCCAAATACATTTAATGACTTCTCTTTTTGTAGTTACAAGGTGAAAATGAGGTGTAATTTGGCCTACATGAGGCGTTAGGCAGCCCATCATCCTTTGTGCATGCAAACAAGACTTAAAACTGACTTCACCTTCATGATTACTATGAGGTGTGTCTATTTGCCTTCATTATGGTAGTTAAAATGTGTAATTCCCATAAATTACCCAATTTAGTAGCCTCCCATTTTATAATACACTTTTTATTGTTAACCAAGTAGGCCTACTAAGCTAATTAGGCCTAGTTACTTGACTATTTATGCTTGAATGGCCATGAAACTTGAATATAACCTCTTATAATAGGTAAATGATCATGTTTTATGTTTTAATGAAAATTTAATATCATTATATATGCTATCTCAATGGTATACATCTATAATTTTTCCAGTCTAGGTGACTAGGTCACCTTTTACTAGCCCTCCTAGACTAGCTATTTTTTACAGACCTTTAAGAGACTTTTTATGGAAAAATGTGAGTGATTGGTGATTTATAGAGGTGAAATAAGCTTCAAAATATCTTCACCAATTATATAAGCTTCTCAAACAACCTTGCAACCTATTCTCTACTCAAATCCTTAAAAAAACACAATTTTTGATAAGTCTGTATAGTGTCTATACAGACCAATACTATAGTTGAGGTCTCTTTTGAGTGTAATAGGTGATACAAGTGTTTTCCAAGCCTATATAGGGTTTTTTATTTCAAATATACCAATTTTTTCAAATTCAAGTATGTGTTAGGGTTTAAGTAAGGTTTTGGAGGTCCACCATCTTAACAATGGTTCATAAAGTATAAACCTCTAAGTCAAAAAATTATGACCATGGATATTGAGTCCATATACCCTCCTAAATATATTTAAAATATCTTATCCCCATGCATATTTTATGGATATAAATGAGTGAAAGTTGGTAGACCTCCATTCTTTGGCAAGCTTTCTGAGCCTAGTTATAGCATTAGTGATGATTCATAAATATGGGACCCTAGAACCCATTCTATCCTCCATATATCTTGATTACATATGGGTTCCAAAATTCCCCTAATATTCCTATGTTTTATACCCTCTATTATGAGACATATTATTGTTAAAAGTGATACTCGACATGGTTGTTCAAGGTAATGGACCTCGAGGAGGTATAAAGACTGAGTTTGCCCATTTCTTTACATTTTCTTATCTCAAATATCTCCTTCAGGGTCTAAAAATATTTATACACTTCAAAATTATATTTATTCTTATTGGATGGTTTATTTTATTCTATAAGGTGGAGGTTGGGTCTTGAGGCCTTAAAAATGGCTTTAAGCCCAATAGGCCTAGATTGAGTTTCAGGGATTTGGAAAATCAGTTAGTGAATTTATGACATTAATGCCACCATATAATTTATATTCCTATGTTTCTATGCTTATATAATTTTATCACCTTCCTAAACACCACCTCTACCTCTTTCTCCTTGCAAGTCTACCTTGAGTCACTGTTCATTATCATACCCAAAATGCTTGGCAGTAGCAATGGGGACTTGAATAGCCCTTTATCACTCCACTAAAGATTTTATGGATTTTTAACTCCTATAACATTTTTTCAAGGTTTATAACACCCTCTCAACTTATCCCTTCCTTCAACTCTATTGTCTACATACTCCCTTGAATAGGCCTAAAGTTTATGAGTCTTTAGATCTGTGTAACCCTAGTGTCTAGTCTAGTGCCTTCTTGCCTCATATTTGGGATCATATCATCATGAAAAATTTCTATGTCTCTCTAAATTCCCTTCTAATATGTATTTATACTTCCATCATCCTTAAATAATAAAATACCCTCAGTTCATATGTAAATGCTTATGTGCATCAATTTTAGGCCTAATAGGACATTAAGCTCCACTTACTAGTCTATAAATTTTATCACTTTGAAAACCTTAATTCATATTACACACTTATTACTCAAGTTTCCTCAACCCTTAACCAACCTTAGAGTAATCAAAAGGTCCTTATTTCATATACACGTGACTATTTTAGGTTTGTCTAGGCCTAATAGGCATCTTTAGGCCATCAGGGTTTCATTGCCTCCTAGGGCTAGGCCAATTCAATGGAGATAGTTTGAACACTTGGAAAAAATTAGGATACTTTGTTTTCATCTCTAAATTTCACTTGTATGTATGGTTCAACATTCTTTTCTTCACTCTACCTATCTTCTTGTATAGGCCTAAAAGACCATTAGGCTCTCTTTGCCTCAAAGGATCAACTATCAAATGAATGTATTTGGAGGCTCTAGGGAACATTTCAAAGATTATATTTACACTCTTGCACTTCACCTTTATGTAGGTCTCAATTTTTCATTAACATTTCTTGAGCACTCCATCTGCAAGTGTTAACTAGGTTTATCTGGGTTATGAGGATGAATTTTGTCCTTGCTAGCATTTGAGATTTTTGAGTCAATTCTCATGAGGCATATGACCATACCTCTATGAATATAGCTTCTTGTTATAGGTACAATCCACTAAGATGGGGTGAATCAATGATGTCCAATAATTCAATTCAATTTCTAAACCCTTTCAAATATATAATCATTCAACACAAGCATTCATGAAGCATACAAATCATTCATAGTAGTGAATAATAAACATAATTCAAGATCACATACACAACACAAGATCTATGTGGAAAACCCTCTTGGGAAATAAAACACACTCTCAAGCTTACAAACACATGGACTATTATCCACTAATATGATCATAAATAAGAGACTGATCAAGTGCTTCTGATAAAGAACCTTCAGGCAAGTCCTTCTAACCTACAACCTTGATCAAGTCCTTCTAATCAAATCTCTTTAGTGAAACCCTATTTCACAAGGAGCAACTTCCTCTAAGGAAGATCAAATCCTTTAGACCCTCCTTAAAAAGAACACTTCCACCTTAGATCTGATGTTTTCAACACCTAATGATGGATCTCTAGATATCACTGTTCTCACCTTTTAGAAACAACTCTATCACCCAAAACACCCTATTTTCCAAAGAATATTACATACTTAAATCAACATACAAAGATCAATTAGGACACATTACATATCCCAACTACCCCACTCTTAAATTCTACACACTTAATGTATCCTTCATAACAACAACTATGTCACTATTTTAGCAATATGACTAGAAGCTCATACACACATTCCACACATTGATCTACCTCTCAGATCAACCACCAAGATCACATAGACATCAACAATTCTTTTCTCATTTTCAAGACATCTAAAACATCCTTTTGGATGACTCTAGATGCCTTCACTCATGCTTAATTTGCAAGAGCACTATTTTGACCTAAAAAACATGACCTATTATACATATAGTCCTTGATCTATTTTACTTCTCAACCCATCCATTGGGCACACTCGACCTCCTTACTTCTTCACTTCAATGCTCACTCCACACCTAACTCTTACAATTCTATAAAGCATCACCTTTGATTTCACTATTTATAAAGCAATCATGATAAACACCATCATGGTCAACCATTTGGCATGCCTTAACCTTTAAGGCAACTCTCACATGAAGACACAACTTAAAACAATCTTCATAGGTTGGTCATAGCATCTATGGGTCACCCTTAAGTAGATACACATTTTAATAAGGCCCTTGTAGCTCTTATAGGTCTCATGGAGACCTATTCACCTATTTAGCACTTTATCAATCAAAATAAGAACACAAGACCACTTTCAAATACATGGGTCTAGTAATTATGTCCCCATCGGCATCCTCAAATGATCATATTCATCTTAGCTCACCTCTAAGTATGCTCAATCAACTCAAACAGAGATTTTATACATTAGAACACCATTACCGAACATACAATCAACTACCTCCAAAATCCACATAGAGCATCTTCATGAAGTCTACAACACTCTCCAATATCCAATTTATCATGAGACATCAAAATAACATCAATACAAGCTCAAATATTCTTTTGAGGTCACTTTTAGAATAAGCATGAACACATAGTCAACAGTGAACATTAATATCTTTGATTGTAGACAATTTTAGATCTTTAAATTAGCCTCATAGATTCACCATGGAGTCCTCTTCATATTTTATTTTTATAACACCACCAAATTTGGATTTTACCAAAAGATATGAATAAAATATAGAGCTATAGTTTTCCCTAGGTTAAATTCAAATATTTAAATAGCAATGGTCATAGTTAATGTTTGAACACAATGTTCACATCTTGTATCTTCTCAACTCAGATCGAATACGCACCATCAATCTCATTTGATCTTTAACACATAATTTACCAATGCCATACATTAAAATTCAGTCACTTTAAACTAATATCATGCAATCTCAAAAAATTTACTCAATGTACTCTATCAATCTTTGTGGATTAACTAGGCCTTTAATAATCAATGTTCACCATTCGATCAATCTATATGAATGCCCACTCAGCATTAGATCATTATCATGTACCTTTGCTCAATCATTAAACATTGTTCACCTATCCTTGTTTAACTACTTCCTAAATTTTTGGAGCAATGTGCATCATTGATCTTTCTCAAGCTTTAATAATTTTAAAATTTGCTAAGTACGGGGACCCTTTTAATATGCCTGAGTAGCCATTTTTGAACCTTAATAACTTCTTATGTGCTTTGATGATTAATCTCAAATTTGGACTAGATGATCTCCTCTCATAGGATAATATAACCATATAAAAAAGATATCCTAGAACCCTCACATGTGTGAGATATAATTCCATTAAAATTCCTTCTCAAAAACTTCTATCACAGAGCCAACTATGTCAAAACTTGCTTGAGAGGCCAACATTGAGCAAGCATAACTTTTGTCATGCTTTAGCACATGATCTCAAATTTAGCGTAATATGAACAAAACTAAATAAACCCATATGATCATTTTCTCTTGACACCTTCACCCGTGTAATATATAACACCATCAAAATGCTCACCTGACTCTTCTTACCACATTGCAAAATTGGTTATGGAAAAACATAGTCAAACTGCTTAGGAGCCCAACTTTACATAAGCATATATTTTGATGCGCTGCATTACATGATCTAAAAATTAGTAAAAAATAAACTAAGATAAAAATTTAATAAATCCATATGATCACATTCTCTTGAAACATTCACATGTGTGATATATTCCATCATCAAACTACTTACTCGGCTCTTTCTAGCCACATTGCAAATTTGGCTAAGTATGGGAAAACAATGAATTCTGACTAAGAAGCCAACTTTGCACCATGATATATTTGGCCATGATTAGATGAAATATTTGATATTTGGTGTATAAAAAATAGGTATTACTATGATCACAACCATATGACCAAATCTCTTTTATTCATTTGCACATGGCAATGGTGATATCATCAAACTGCTTACACGAATTTTCTACCACTAGACCAAATTGTCTAGATGAAAATTATGGATAACCAGATGAATTCCACTTATGCACACAAGCACTCAAAGCATATATATCATATTAATAACCTATTTCACATGCACGAACCACCATACTCATCCCTGAACATATCTAATCATGTCAAAATTGAAGATCAACTAAGCCACCATAAAGCACACTAAAACAAGCACATTGCACACTTTGTCATTGTTACTTGGGATATCAAATCACTTCATCCACTTATCAAGAAACTTTTATGACATACCATGAGATCACTAACAACTCTCTAACACTTTTGAGTCTCCTTCAACCTCACTATCCCCTTAAACATGCAAAATGTCCTTAGACTACAATTACAGACCTCTACATTAGTTTTAGGTCTAGCAAGCCTAATTGAGCCATTAGGCCTTTTCTTATATTCAAATACTGAGATAATTCAAATAAAACATAGTTAATATTTATAAAACCCTATTTTCATCTCTAAAATTCTCCCCCTTGTTATTTTCTCACAATTCTATTTTCCTAATAAGGTCCTGTCTACCTACATGTTTAGACCTAGTAGGCCTAATCGAGACATGAGCTTATTTTGTATTATCTTATAAGTTATGTAGACTGAGGTTTTATATGAAACAATTCCTCATTCTTATTTTTACTCACATTCATTTCTTATGCAAAGTATAAGACACTAGTTGTTCTTCTCATAGCTTTGATTGTATGTGGTGAATGGCGTCTACCTGATTATGTGTGACCATTAAAAAGGTGAGTATGATACTCATGTGTTTTCCTTGGGTGATCTTATCATTTTGGTGGTCTCTTCATATTCCTTTTGGCCCTTTAAATCTCTTTTAACCTCAAAACCATTAGCATTTCTCCAATCTTACCACTGTAACCCTATGTATGTATTTTGAGCTCTTGACTAAGCTTGTCTTTTTGGGGTGGTGGAGATGGTATTGATCTTGCATCTAACCCTAATCCCCCCATCCCCATACTTATTCATATGTATTTTATGACACTCAAGGATCCTCAGTGTCTTCTCATATCCCATCTAATAGTGACTACCATACTTGCTTAGTTTGCCTTGAAAGGCTTATAGGTGCCTAAATGGAGTTAGTTTCTCAAGGGATGAGGATGAGAGTGGTTTGATTACAAAGATGTGAGTAAAATGAGGGTAATATTATATATGGTGACTTGACATGAATCACATATATGTCTTTCAACTAATTTTGATGTTTATTTAAAGCCCTTTGTTCACACTTATAAGGGATAAAACATTATGCATATGGCAATCACATTGGGGTAAAATTTGAAGGATCCACTTGATCATCTAATGGTTGATCTAAGCTTGGGAGGTATAGGAGGATTAAATGGCTTCAATTAAACCATTATCAAATCCAAAACATCATCAAACATCTCTATTTATGCCTTGGAAAGTCTATAACAAGAAGCAACATTGTTTGTAATTTACAAAAGTAGAAACATGAGGCTTTATATGGTCCCACACCCTCACACATGTGAATTAGGGATGGGTAATACCATGTAATGACCTTGAGGACATATATAACACACCTATAAACACAAATTTTTAAAACCATCTCAAGAGTGCACCAAAACTGATGCAACTTTGACCCTTACATAGATGAAATAAATAATCTGACTACCCAAATTCTTAGTGTTTGTTCATAGAGCATAGACCATGAATATACAGACCAATGCCAAGAATGCATAGGTCATGATACCCCCTTCCTCTTCCCAAAGTCTTATATCTTCACTTATTCTCTCCTATATGGAATGATCAAAAACTTGAAATATCTTTTGGACTGTCAAGGAGGATGATGGAAGGGAAAGGTTAGTTTTGGGCTTGTTTTACATCCTTTGGACATCAAAATTCTATAGAATTCTTTCCATGAGCTCTGATGCAATATATGATCTCCCTCTATACATAACTGACTATATAGGTCTGTACAACCTTGTAAGACACCTACAATCAACTTATTTTCTTACATGTTTTATGTTTCAAACCATAAGATGCCATTAGAGGGCAAGAAGATGGAAAACATAAATCAAACCACATTTCAAACCTAGTGGTATAGTTTAGGGGAGTTAAAGAGACACACCTTCCCACATGTGAGACCCATTTGGTGAGTAAAGGTGGATTTGAGTTCCAAAATGGACCTTTATGTATATGAAACTGCTTAATCATGACTATATGGTGAAAATGACACCCTTTTAAGATATTTATGAATAATGAGATACCTAAAACATTACCCTTTCTAAATTTTTTATAATGCATTGTGACCAATATGAGGTGTTTGAGGGTCATTTGATGACTTAGAGGATAAATCAAAGCTTGAATTAGACTTAGATGGATATGTAATGGAAATTGGCCTTATGTACATCTTAGGCCTCATGTCATGGCTTCAGACAAGGATTAAACATCCTCTCTATCTTGCTATCAAAGTCTCTTTTCAAGGAAAGGCTTAAAATAGGCTCATATACCATAAGAACCATAAACCTTAAAATATCCAAATTACCTTAACTTTTGCTAAAGATCCTTAATCTTGTCAAACAATGCTTAGACTACCCTCAAGGCTTGGAAAGGACATGACAACTCTTCCATTCACTCATTGACCACTATGACCACCTAATACATCACCTAAGGATATCAAAATAGGTTATGACCTATCTCCCAAGTAAGTTCTAACACAAACATGAAACCTTAATCAATGATAACAAGGTTCAAAATGAGATAAAAGAAGACATCACCATTCAGGAAGATCACCATGTGCAAGCTTGGGTGAGTTTCAAGGTGAATTTTTTTAATTATAAGGGTTGACATTTAGCCTGGGAGGCCAGAATGTCAATACCAAGTTTATATCTAAATCATGTAAACTATAATGAAATTATATAAATTTTGAGAATTTATATAAGTGTGAAAGCCATGTCTCTATGACCTGCCCTTATCTTTATACCCCCCTTTTTGAGGCAATGGAAATATAATCTAGTAGTTACCTTACCTCAAAAGGATAATATAACTATATAATTTGTGTATGAATTATGTAGCATATAGGAGTATCATGTCTAAGTATATATATTAATAAATTTTGTAGCATGTGATAACAACAAGTCCTAAGATGCATGATATATATAGATCCTGGAAATTTCTAAAAACTAATAGTATAAGCTCAAGAAATAATTTTAAAAATAGACAAGAGTATTTAATATCACACAAAAGAGATCTAAAGAGATTGCAAACAAATGACATATTCAAATGTCGTACATTTGAAGGAATGACATATTTAAATGTCCAAATAGAAATAAAAATATAGTGGTAGGAGGGCCAATAAGAAAGTAACTTATTCAAATTCTCCATAAGTAAGACAATAGAAAGCAAAAAAAAACACTCAAGGAAGTGACAATGTAAATAAATGAAGTATAAGCAACCCACATAAGCATATCATACTAGTCTTTACATGTATGTGTTATCAAAAATGTCATGTAAAATAACATATTAAGTACAATGTGAAATATGTAATCATGAGTATAGGCATATGTAAGTTTTAGTACATAAGCTCAACATGATAATGTAGAAATGATCATAAATTATTGTAACATGTATCAATCATGATCATTGAAGTATGTGCGCCCACTATAGTATGTCAAACAGGAAGAAGAAAGGTTCAACATATGTATGTACAATTATCATAGGTCAGGTGTATGCTTGTGTCACACTCAAGTACACATGAAACATATGTATATAAAAATGACATTTTATCTACTACCATAAAGTGAACAACATATATGCCAAGTAGCTAGTAAACATGTGAATCTTGCATATTTTTATATTTTTTATTTTATTTAAATGTTTTATATTTTATTGAATATTTAATTTTATTTTTATTTTTGAAATATTTTGAAAGAAAAAATATCTAAACTATGATCCCATCTAATGGATACTCACAGGTATCTCCAAACTCAGAATATGGTACATCAAACTATTGATAATGCCAAAGAGAATGTATAGGTGTCATATCTAGAACTATAGAATTTGTGGTACTTTGTGTATGTTGCATATTAATTTGTAATCTTGAAGAGGTAATATAAGGATAAGGTGTTCATGGAACCCTTTATTTAATTCTTTATGGATTCTTCAGTGAAATTGTAAATGTGAACATGTTTATTTACTGTTGACATAGAAGCTTGCACCCTTGGTAGGAGGCCGAGCTCCTGCCTTCTTCATGCAACAATGGAAACTCCCCTCTCGCCTGTGGGACTGGCGAAGCTAGAGGGGAGAGTCCCTAGATGAGGGCTAGCTCCCTATGATGTATCATTTAAGCCCTGGTTTCTACTACTGCTAACAAATAAAATGTAAAAAGGGGGGGTGAAAAGAGAGAGAGAGAGATGCTGAAAACAAAGCCTAAGCCTAAAAAAGAAAAGGTGATACACCAGAAAATGTGACCCACTTAGACCCAAACATACACTTTTCACCAAAAGAAGCGCCTATACACTTCATTCATCATGAGAGAACCTTCTGCATCAATGGGTTAGGGGTCTATGCAAACATAAAGAGGGAATAACTACTAGAGGCATTCTGAAACACACTGCAGCAACCTATCCACTTCACCTATACTCCTCTAGGGACACTTATGACAGACCTATAAAAGGAAAACTCAAAATTCACCAGACGTGCTAAAATCATTTTGTAAAAATATCAAGAAAATGACTCAACACAGAATCAAGACATAGACACATAATAAAGATGCAAAACTCAGAATGGAGGTAAAAATGCTGTGTTTTGATTCAAGGTAAATATCTGGCAGAGCTCTGCCTTACAAGCTAGAGAGATTTTTGGGCAGAGTTTTACCTTAAGGTTGAGAGCGGATCCCTTCTCAAAAGAGAAGTTTACAATATATAAGAAGAGGAAGAGAACCTGGTGCTTCCTGGGAAAGATTTTGGCGCTCATTTTTTGTTAGTGGCCCATGTGCATTCTAAATCTTGGAAAGAGAAAACCATTGTTATTGATGTCATTCTTTCGGAAGAGGCCTACTGGAACCATGCTATACAATCACCAAAATTGACTTTGGAATTCAAACATTAATGAAAGAGCATGGCCGCACCTCTTTTCCACAAATAGACTACTGTTTGTCCCCTCATCAATGCCAACTACAAAAAATAGGTCGCACCACTCATCTGACAATGACTCACTTCCCTTCGCCACTTGAATGCTTTATCTTTTCTGCATTTGTCTTCTTCCTGCTCTTTCAGCCCTCGAGGGTGATCTTCTGGTGGGTTGCTACGTTCCTTGGGCTTTTTCCATGCTTGACGCTCAAACAGTTCAAAAACAAATGGATATTTCACAACGTTAAATTTGACGTTCACACGGCCGTCACCCAATGGCTAGTTTGCTTGCTTAACTTTGATGGCTTTCAGGACATCACCGTCCTCGACAAAAGTCATTGAGTCTTTGTTTTGGGCCTTTTTTCACAGAAAAAAATCTATGGGAATTGGCTACTTTGACTTTTTTGTGGATTTGTTGACTTCCCCCTATGTTGGTAGCCTTTCCTTTAAAGTGCTTGCCTTTCACAAGGGCTTCTAGATCTTGAACTGCCCTCCGCAAGGGCAATTAAACTTTCAGCCTGCCCTTTGACTATAGGGCACACCCTTGAACCAAGCCATTGAACCAACCCGTTGAACTAAAATTCATTCAACGATTCAATCGATTTAATGGTTCAACCACTGCACGCCAAGCCCATTAAACCAAGCCTTTAAACTGATTGTTGAACCAAGGCACATTGAACCAACCAATGAACTTTGCCAATGAAACCCCTGTGTTGAACTTGAACTGATTGAACTAAGCATTGAACTTGAACCGATTGAACCAAGTGTTGAACTAAGGCATTAAACTGGTTCAATGGTTCAATGACGCCAATTTTTTTATGATTTCCTTCAGACCAGAGCCCGAAGAAGCCTTGTAAAACCAAAAACTCTCTAAACTGATCCTTCATGCACCAAAAGACTAACCTAAAGAGTCTGTAGAAATCCAAAACCTGTAGAGTCCGTAGATTTAGACCTGTAGAGTCCATAGATTTAAACAAATTTATGCAAAATCAAAAAATGAAATGGCCTAGAATAGTAGGGACAGAAGGGGACCAATTTTTGGCCTGTAGGGAAAAAAATGGTCAACAAATTGATGACTCCCATGGGAAGCATGCCTGCTATGCTTAAAGACCAGTTGCCTTGTAGTCTAGTCTATTAGGCATGGAGTTAGATGTAGCTTTGAAGAAAGTTTGGCAACAGCCCCAAAGATCCAAGAATCAAACATGAAGCTTCTTACCCCACACGCAAAGGGAAACACACAAGGCTAAAAACACTATCTATGCAAACTACACTTAGGGAAAACAGGAAAGACAACTGAAAGTAAACTACTATATATAGCTAACCAAGAATATTCACCCCCCTCCTAGATCAAAGTGAAAATTTCTTAAGTCCCCTTCCTAGCAAGAAGACTTATGGTGGGCAAGTAGCTAAATGAAAAGTAGATTTGGTGACTTACTCTTCTTGCCTGTCACCTAGTTTGGCTAGTATCCGAGTGGATCAGATTCAAACATGCCTCCAACATACATGTATTCTTCTTGTCTCTAGAGGCTTGTTGAATGCTGGTCCTTCATCCTGGTGCTCTTCACCAAGAAATTTGTGGCTGCTGGCTCATTGCCATAAGCCCTTTGATATGCACATTCCCCTTGGAGTGCATCATGGTCTGACTTGTTTCCTTCTGCCTCATTACAGGCTCTATCAAACTCATCCTCTACTTGCTCTTGGCTTTCTTGAAGAAGGGTGACAGTTGTGATGTCTAAAATGGAATCACAAACTGATTGCTCATCCCACAGAACATCGCCTCTTTATTCAATGCTTTCTTCTTCAAGGCATTCCTCTAGGAAGACAGACCTCTCCTTTTCCTCCTCAAAGATCAAGGTCTCTATATTTTCAAAGATATTTTCTTGATATTCTTCCAACTTAGGCTCCTCAGTGTAGTCATCTTCCTCATTGAAGTAACAAGGAAGTTCATCGAATAAAGGGGGAGAGAGCTCACCATGCTTTTGTTCCTCCTCATACTACTGGAGCATTTGCATATATGCAAGACCTGCATCTTCTCCATTGTCGATGGTGTTTTCACAAGAAGCATCAATGAAGATTTTGCCTTTGTTGTCGCTCATGAAAGCCCCTTGAAGAACTACAGATTGGTTCTTCTGATCCTCACCTGCCTTTGCAAAATAGGTTCCTCCTTGAGAAGAGGTGAAGTGGGAAAACCATGTGGAAGAGGAGGCAGTCCTTGAGCTAGAATTAAATGATTTTTCTATTTCCACTTGGTCAGCACTTCATCTATATCAAGTGTGGCCTTATAGCTCTCTTAGAAGTGTGTAGGTGGGGTGTGTTCAGACATGGAATGTGTCATTGGGTCTGAACTGTCCATCACACACTGGCTGAGGAATCTCTCTTTGGATTCCAACTCTGTAATTCTCCTGACTAGATCCTCTTGGAAGAGCCTTTCCTGAAAGTCACTAGCATCATCATGAGCAGGGGCAGCCTTATCTTCTTCAAGGTTTTGAGAAAAACCTTGCTTCTCATCCTTCCTACCCCATGATTCTACTATTTTCCCCCAGTTCAAGATCTTGAAATTGGAATTTTTCTCCTATGAATAGGTAGAAACTTTGTTTTCTCCAAGGTCCTGGGGCTCCTCTACAAGGTCTAGAATTTTTATCTCTCTTTCACGGAGCAGACTCATCCTAGCCTCTAAATCTTCAATTTATTTGGCTAGGTTGTCCTGAAAGAGTCTTTCTTGGAGGTCACCAGCATCATAATGTTGAATAGGAGAAATTTTGAGAGAGATCTACTGGTTTGTAGAGTTTCCCCCAAAAGAGGATTCACGATCTAAGGAGTTTAGAAGGTTCATCTCCATGGGGGGGTTGCGCTGATGCCCTTTGATGTTGGAAAGCTATGTGCACGAGATTGAGAGGAGATGCATGAAATGAGCTGGAGTGGGCGAGTGTTATCTGATAAAAAGGATTTGGTGTAAAAGAGGGGGCCTTCTTTAGAATAGAAAGGGGCACACAAGGCTGACTACCTTGAATAAATAGATTTCTCTATTTTACTACCTCCTCCTCCATGAACTGCAAGGCTTGTGTTTACCTAAACAAACACTCCTCTTTATACATCAGCTCCTGCTGATATCCGTACTGCTCCTCTAGTCTGTCAATCTCCATTATCTACTTCTCAAACTCCAGTACCACCTCCCTTATCATTGAAGGACAACTAGGAGAGTTGCTTGAGGTGATTCTTTGAAAATCTTGAGCTTGATCATAGTCATATG
Source organism: Torreya grandis (assembly GCA_037957365.1). NCBI lineage: Eukaryota > Viridiplantae > Streptophyta > Pinopsida > Cupressales > Taxaceae > Torreya > Torreya grandis. Next base: position 1,935,699 of record JARHVA010002107.1, on the reverse strand, counting down.
AAGGAAAACAAGACACATGATTTTGTGCAATAGAATTATACATACAAAAGTGATTTCTTAATGGCACCAGGCTGCATAACTAGTAGATTCAACTCAGAGTCACCATTGGTGTTGATTTAAAAGCCTCCAAAGGCTGGTTGGATGGAGAACACACCAAAAATTCTTCAACTCTTTGGACACAACTTGTCCTAGTTGGTCCCATCGGGCGTGCCAAAACTATTGATGCAAAAGATTACACCCTTGGCAGGAGGCCAAGCTCCTACCTTCTTCACGCAATAATGGAAACTCTCCTCTCACCTGTGGGACCAGCAAAGTTGGAGGGGAGAGTCTCTAGATGAGGGCTAGCTCCTTCTGATGTATCATTTAGGCCCTGGTTCTTACTACTGCTAACAAATAAAATGTAAAAAGGGGGGATGAAAAGAGAGAGAGAGAGAGATGTTGAAAACAAAGCCTAGGCCTAAAAAAGAAAAGGTGATACACCAGAAAATGTGACCCACTCAGGCCCGAACATACACTTTTCACCAAAAGAAGTGCCTATACACTTCATCTATCATGAGAGAACTTTCTACATCAGTGGGTCAGGGGTTTGTGGAGATACAAATATGGAATAACTACTAGAGGCATTCTGAGACACACTACAGCAGCCTATCCACTTCACCTATACTCCTCTAGGGACACTTTTGACAGACCTGTAAAAGGAAAACTCAAAATGCACTAGACGTGCTAAAATCATTTTGCAAAAGCATCAAGAAAATGACTTAACACAGAATCAAGACATAGACACATACTAAAGATGCAAAACTCAGAATGGAGGTAAAAACGTTGTGTTTCGATTCAAGGTAAATATTTGGCAGAGCTCTGCCTTACAAGCTCAAGAGATTTTTGCATAGAGTTTTGCCTTAAGGCTGAGAGCAGATCCCTTCTCAAAAGAGAAGTTTAGAATATATAGGAAGAGGAAGAGAACTTGGCACTTCTTGGGAAAGATTTTGATGCTCATTTTTTGTCAGTGGCCCATGTGCATTCTGAATTTTGAGAAGAGGAAACCACTATTACTGATGTCATTCTTCTAGAAGAGGCCTACTGGAACCATGTTATACAATCACCAAAATTGACTTTGGAATTCAAACATTAATGAAAGAGCATGGCCATGCCTCTTTTCCGCAAATAGACTATTGTTTGTCCCCTCATCAATGCCAACTACAAAAAATAGGTCACGTTGCTCATCTGACAATGACTCACCTTCCCTTGCCAAATGCTTTGTCTTTTTTGTGTTTGTCTTCTTCCTGCTCTTTAAGCCCTCGGGGGTGATCTTCTAGCAAGTTGTTGCGTTCCTTGGGCTTTTTCCACGCTTGACGCTCAAACAATTCAAAAACAAATGGATATTTCACTGCATTAAATTTGACATTCATGCAGCCATCACCCAATGGCTAGTTCGCTTGTTTAACTTTGACGGCTTTCAGGACGTCACCATCCTCGGCAAAAGTTGTCAGATCTTTGTTTTGCGCCTTTTCCTACAGACAAAATATTTGTGGGAATTGGTTGCTTTGACTTTTTTATGAGTTCGTTGACTTCCCCCTACACTGGTACCCTTTCCTTTGAAGTGTTTACCTTCCACAAGGGCTTCTAGATCTTGAACTACCCTCTATAAGGGTAATTGAACCTTCGGCCTGCCCTCCAACTGTAGGGCACACCATTGAACCAACCCATTGAAGAAAAATTGGTTCAACGATTCAATCAGTTTAATGGTTCAACCACTGTGCATCGAGCCCGTTAAACCAAGCCTTTAAACTAATTGTTGAACCAAGGCGCATTGAACCAACCAATGAACTTTGCCGATAAACCCTGTGTTGAACTTGAACTGATTGAACCAAGCATTGAACTTGAACCGATTGAACCAAGCATTGAACTAGTTCAATGGTTCAAAGATGCTAATTTTTTTGTGATTTCCTTCATACCAGAACCTAAAGAAGCCTTGTAAAACCCAAAACTCTCTAAAATGATCCTTCATGTGCCAAAAGACTAACCTACAGAGTCTGTAGAAATCCAAAACATGCAGACTCCATAGATTTAGACCTGCAGAGTCTGTAGATTTAAACAAATTTATGCAAAATCAAAAAATGAAATGGTTGAGAATAGTAGGGATAGAAGGGGACCAATTTTTATCCTGTTGGGCAAAAAATAGTCAACAAATTGGTGACTCCCAGGGGAAGCATGCCTGCTATGCTTAAAGACCAATTGCCTTGTAGTCCAATCCATTGGGCATGGAGTCAAATGTAGCTTTGAAGAAAGTTTAGCAACAGCCCCAAAGATCCAAGAATCAAACATGAAGCTTCTTACCCCACATGCAAAGGGAAACACATAAGGCTAAAAACACTACCTATGCAAACAACACTTAGGGAAAATAGGAAAGACAACTGAAAGTAAACTACTATATATAGCTAACCAAGAATGTTCACCCCCTCTTGGATCAAAGGGAAATTTTTTTAAGTCCCCTTCCTGGCAAGAAGACTTATGGTGCCAGGCAAGTAGCTGATGAAAAGGAGATTTGGTGACTTTCTCCTGTCACCTGATTTGGCTGGTATCTGAGTGGATCAGATTCAAACATACCTCCGACATACATGTATTCTTCTTGTCCATGGAGGCTTGTTGAATGATAGTCCTTCATGCTGGTGCTCTTCACCAAGAAATCTATGGCTGCTGGCTCATCACCATAAGCCCTTTGATATGCACATTCCCCTTGCAGTGCATCATGGTTTGACTTGTTTTCTTCTGCCTCATTGAGGCTCTATCAGACTCATCCTCTACTTCCTCTTGGCTTTCTTGAAGAAGGGTGATAGTTGTGATGTCTGAAATGGAATCACAAATTGATTGCTCATCCCACACAACATCACCTCTTTATACAAAGCTTTCTTCTTTAAGGCATTCCTCTAGGAAGATAGACCTATCTTTTTCCTCCTCAAAGATCAAGGTCTCTAGATTTTCAAAGAAATTTTCCTAACCTTCCGCCAACTCAAGCTCCTCGGCGTAGTCATCTTCCTCATCAAAGTAACAAGTAAGTTCATCGAACAAAGGGGGAGAGAGCTCACCATGCTTTTGTTCCTCCTCATACTGCTAGAACATTTGCATATATGCAAGACCTGCATCTCCTCCATTACTGATGGTGTTTTCACAAGAAGCATCAATGATGATTCCACCTTCATTGTCGCTCATGATAGCCCCTTGAAGAACTACAGATTGGTTCTTCTTCTCTTCACCTGCCTCTTGTAAAATAGGTTCCTCGAGAAGGGGTGAAGTGGGAAAACCATGTGGAAGAGGAGGCAGTCCTTGAGCTAGAATCAAATGATTCTCCTCTTTCCACTTGGTCAGCACTTCATCTATATCAGGTGTGGCCTGATAGCTCTCTTGGAAGTGTGTAGGTGGGGTGTGTTTAGACATGGAATGTGTCGTTGGGTCTGAACCATCCATCACACACTGGCTGAGAAATCTCTCTTTGGATTCTAACTCTGCAATTCTCCTAGCTAGATCCTCTTGGAAGAGCCTTTCTTAGAAGTCACCAGCATCATCACGAGTAGGGGCAGCCTTATCTTCTTCAAGGTTTTGAGAAAAACCTTGCTTCTCATCCTTCTTGCCCCATGATTCTACTATTTTCCCCCAATTTAGGATTTCGGAATTGGAATTTTGCTCCTATGAATAGGTAGCAACTTTACTTTCTCCAAGGTCCTGGGGCTCCTCCACAAGGTCTAGAAGTTCTATCTCTCTTTCACAGAATAGACTCATCTTAGCCTCTAAATCTTCAATTTGTTTGACTAGGTTGTCCTAAAAGAGTCGTTGTTGAAGGTCACCAGCATCATCATGTTGAATAGGAGTAGTTTCAAAAGAGATGTGCTAGTTTGCAGAGTTTCCCCCAAAAGAAGTTCATGATCTAAGGAGTTTAGAAGGTTTATCTCCATGGGGGGTTGCTTTGATGCCCTTTGATGTTGGAAAGCCAAGCGCACGGGATTGAGAGCAGATGCGTCAGATTAGCTGGAGTGGGTGAGTGTTATCTGATAGAAAAGATTTAGTGCAAAAGAGGGGGCCTTCTTCAAAATAAAAAGGGGCACACAAGGCTAATTGCCTTGAATAAATGGATTTCTCCATTTTTCTACCTCCTCCTCCATGGACTGCAAGGCCTGTGCTTGCCTAAACAAACACTCCTCTTTATACATCAGCTCCTGTTGATATCTGTATTGCCCCTCTAGTCTATCAATCTCCATTGTCTACTTCTCAAACTCCAATGCCACCTCCCTTATCGTTGAAGGGTAACTAGGAGAGCTACTTTGAGGTGATTCTTTGAAAATCTTGAGCTTGATCATAGTCATATGAAGGAAAACAAGACCCATGATTTTGTGCAACAGAATTATACATACAAAAGTGATTTCTTAATGGCACCAGGCTACTTAACTAACAGATTCAACTCAGAGTCACCATTGGTGTTGATGCAAAAGCCTCCAAAGGCTAGTTGGTTGGAGAACACACGAAAGAAATTTCAACTCTTTAGACACAACTTATCCTAGTTGGTCCCATCGGGCATGCCAAAACTGTTGACGTAAAAGATTGCACCCTTGGCAGGAGGCTGAGCTCCTACCTTCTTCATGCAACAATGGAAACTCCCCTCTCGCCTGTGGGACTGGTGAAGCTAGAGGGGAGAGTCTCTAGATGAGGGCTAGCTCCCTCTGATTTATCATTTAGGCCCTAGTTTCTACTACTGCTAACAAATAAAATGTAAAAAGGGGGGGATGAAAAGAGAGAGAGAGAGATGCTAAAAACAAAGCCTAAGCCTAAAAAAAAAAGGTGATGCACCAAAAAATGTGACCCACTCAGGCTCCAACATACACTTTTCACCAAAAGAAGCACCTATACACTTCATCCATCATGAGAGAACCTTCTACATCAATGGGTTAGGGGTCCGTGGAGATACAAAGAGGGAATAACTACTAGAGGCATTCTAAGACACACTATAGCAGCCTATCCACTTCACCTATACTCCTCTAGGGACACTTCTAATAGACCTATAAAAGGAAAACTCAAAATGCACCAGACGTGCTGAAATCATTCTTGAAAAGCATCAAGAAAATGACTTAACATAGAATCAAGAAATAGACATATACTAAAGATGCAAAACTCAGAATATAGGTAAAAATGTTGTTTTTCAATTCAAGGTAAATATCTGGCAAAGCTCTTCCTTACAAGCCTGAGAGATTTTTGGGCAGAGTTTTGCCTTAAGGCTGAGAGTGAATCCCTTCTCAAAAGAGAATTTTACAATGTATAGGAAGAGGAAGAGAACTTGGCACTTCCTGGGAAAGATTTTGGCACTCATTTTCTGTCAGTGGCCCATGTGCATTATGAATCTTGGAAAGAGGAAACCACTATTACTGATGTCATTCTTTTGGAAGAGGCCTGCTAGAACCATGTTGTATAATCACCAAAATTGACTTTGGCATTCAAACATTAATGAAAGAGCATGGCCGCACCTCTTTTCTACAAACAGACTGCCATTTGTCCTCTCATCAATGCCAACTACAAAAAATAGGTCGCGCTACTCATCTGACAATGACTCACCTTCCTTTCGCCACTTGAATGCTTTGTCTTTTTTGTGTTTGTCTTTTTCCTACTCTTTCAGCCCTCGAGGCCGATCTTCTGGTGGGTCACTGTGTTCCTTGGGCTTTTTCCATGCTTGACGCTCAAATAGTTCAAAAACAAATAAATATTTCACTGCATTAAATTTGACGTTCACGTGGCTGTCACCCAACGGCTAGTTTGCTTGCTTAACTTTGACGGCTTTTGGGACGTCATCGGGTATTTGTTTCGAGCCTTTTCCTGCAGACAAAAAATCTATGGGAATTAGTTGCTTTGACTTTTTTGAAGGTTCGTTGACTTCCCCATGCGCTGGCAACCTTTCCTTTGAAGTGCTTGCCTTTCGCAAGGGCTTCTAGATCTTGAACTGCCCTCCATAAGGGCAATTGAACCTTCAACCTACCCTCTGGCTGTAGGGCATACCCTTGAACCAAGCCTTTGAACCAACCCATTGAACCAAAATTGGTTCAACGGTTCAACCACTGCATGATGAGCCCATTGAACCAAGCCTTTGAACCGATTGTTGAACCAAGGTGCATTGAACCAACCGATGAACTTTGTCGATAAACCCTGTGTTGAACTTGAACTAATTAAACCAAGTGTTGAACTTGAATTGATTGAACCAAGCATTGAATTAAGGCATTAAACTAGTTCAATGGTTCAAAGATGCCAATTTTTTTGTGATTTCCTTCAGACCAGAGCCTGAAGAAGCCTTGTAAAACCTAAAACTCTCTGAACTGATCCTTCATGCACCAAAAGACTAACCTGCAGAGTCCGTAAAAATTTAAAACTTGCAAAGTCCATAGATTTAAACAGATTTATGCAAAATCAAAAAATGAAATAGCCTAGAATAGCAGGGATAAAAGGGGACTAATTTTTGGCCTGTTGGGCAAAAAATGGTCAACATTTACTCTTAGCAACAGGGTGGACCATGTATCCTTTTACTCTAGTAATTTTATTTTTATATATTATTAGAATAAAATGGGGAGAAATGAAGACACAAAATTTAAAATTTAAGTTAAAATATTTTATTTTTGACCACCCTTTTTACACACTTACATCACGCCTTATTCCACATCCTTTTGACCACTTTCCTTCATTTGTTATGCAGGTGACCTATTCCCATAAACAAACTAATGATATAGAATGTTCATGTTCCTCATGAAAAACATCTCAATCTTATCCATACTGGAATCCATACTCTTAAAACAATTATTTGTTCTAGGATAACAATGACTCATTTAGACAACGGCATTCCCTAGGAGTGTCTAGTTCTACTGCTCTTGTCATCCCACCAAATAACGACTAATTATTCTAATTTAAATTCATTTAATGGATCTTACTACAATTTTATGAACCATATGAAGGGATTCCAAAAATACCATTATAAATCCATTTTCCAAACTATTTTTCACACAATAGGTTTCCAAACTGAAAATCATAAGAATTCTAGTTGTATAGTGAGAGAAAATTCTCTATTTTTTCCAAATATAAGCCCTAATCTAAATTATGAATACACTTATAAGATCACAATTCATGGTTGAATAACATTCAAAATTTTGCACCAGTCTTTCACACACACTATTGTAGCATAGGAGAACTACATAGAGTTTGATCCATTTTCAGATTATTGGTATGTAGGTAGTGCTCAACATAGGTGGTGTTGTGGTCAAGCACAAATTCAACTGCTAACTCCTTTTTACCCTATGAAATCATGTGTCATCTTGATCTATCAAACTATGAATACAAGTTAAGGAGAAGATATATAGTGGTTTTCACAAATGATCAAAGGCTCCCACACAATCAATGGAACATACAAGATAAGGTGTACCTATCATAAAAAAACTAAAAATTATATCATCTATAGGACACAAGAACTCCCTAAAAATAACATTACCTCATACCCCTATCTAGATGGAATGCTCATATTCAAAGATCCTACAAAACCTATTTTAGATTTGTAGTTAGTCAACATAGCTTCACAACCTATTTTTCAATCTCAATTACAATCATGCATTCTATTCTTCCATCTAAATTACATCTCCTTCATATTTTATCCTTTTAACAATTCTAAATTTAGTAAACTCTAAATCAGTTTGTGTCATTGTAATACATATCTATAACATTTTGAATTTACACATTTGATTATCTTATCTATAAGAAATTACTTCATTTATTTTTCAAAATTTGATAAAACAACATCATTTGAGGCTTAGTTGGCCTCAATTTCATAATTTATTGAGCCAATTACTAGATAGTTCAATCATGGATTCAATTTGGACTAATTTTATCTCCATTGTCATAATTATCACTATACGATGAAATTAAAGGGAGAACACAACTAAGGTGTTTTTTAAATTATCAGTGTCTTCATAGGGGATGTTGTAATAGGACATTTCTCAAATACTAATGAAGTTGTGAACGTAGGGAGTATGGGTGTGAAGGTGTCAATTGAATTCAATACAGACATCATGACATGGAAGGTAATAGTAATAGAAACTAGGATATTAAATGTCATTTGGGACTCAATTGATCCCAAATTTATAACATAATTATTTGATTAATTTAATTTGAGATGCAGTTTAGATTAATTTGAACCCCATGAACTTAATTACAACTATATGATGTCATTTAGGTCTCAATAATCCCATATTTCATCACTAATTGTAACAATTACTTGACTGATTCAATTAATTTTATTTTTTTATCTAATTTGTGCCATGTGAACTTAATTACAAGTGTACAATATGCTTTATGGCTTAATTTTCCTCAATTTTATCCTTGCTTGAACTGATTACTCAATTGGGTTAATCAAGCACATAATTTAGGCCAATGTGAGTTGTGTGAACCTAATTACAATTATATAATGTGATTTAAGACTAAATTGGCTCAAATTTTATCATTAATTGAACCAATTACTTGATTGGTTTAATCAAAGTCATAATTTAGGTTAATTTGAATCTAGTTGTGACTATGATGCCATTTAAGCCTCAATTTCATTATTGATTGAACTAATTTATCAAATAGTTCATTCAGGGACATAATTTGGATTAGTTTGAGCCCCTTAAACCCAATTGGGATTATTTGATATCATTTAGGGCTCAATTGGCCCTAATTTCATCATTGATTTAACCAGTTACTCCATTGGTTCAATCAAAGACATGTAATTTGGGATAATTGATCCCCAATAACCTAATTGGTATTGTATGATGTCATTTCATGACTATGGTTAATGGAGCTTAATTAGCCCCAACTTCATCACTAATTTAAAAAATTACTCAATTGGTTTAATCAAGAACATAATTTGGCCCAATTTGATCTTTGTAAACCTAATTATAACTATATGATGTGATTTGGAGCTCAATTAGCTTTTATTTCACAACTAGTTGAATCAATTACTAGATTGGTTCAATCAACGATGCAATTTAGGTATATTTTAACCATGTGAACCTAATTCGAACTACGCGATGTGATTTGGGGCTTAGTCTCAATTTCATCATGGGTTCAATCAGTGATTAAACTAAGCTAATTAACCCCCAAACCATATCATATACTGATGAACTTGGGGTCAATTAAGCCCCAAATGACATTGTATAATCAAAATTAGGTTCACAAAGCAAACCTTACCAAAATTATGTCCATAATTGAATCAATCAAGTAATTAGTTCAATAAATGATGAAATTGAGGCCAATTTAGGCCCAAATAATATTGTATAATCATAATTAAGTTCACATAGCTTAAATTAAACCAAATTGCATCCATGATTGAACTCATCAAGTAACCAAATAAATTAGTGATGAAATTGGATTTTATTTCCCAATTTGATCTTTGTAAACCTAATTATAGCTATATGATATGATTTGGTGCTCAATTGGATTTTATTTCAAATTTAGTTGAATCAATTACTAGATTGGTTTAATCAAAGATGCAATTTAGGTATATTTGAACCACTTGAACCTAATTAGAATTATGAAATGTGATTTGGGTCTTAGTCTTAACTTACTTATTAATTCAATTAGTGATTAAATTGGGCTAATTAACCCCCAAATAATATCATATAGTGATGAACTTTAGGTCGATTGAATCCCAAATGATATCATATAGTCTTAATTAGGTTCACAAAGTAAATATTAACCCAAATTATGTCCATAATTGAATTAATCAAGTAATTAGTTCAATAAATGATGAAATTGGGGCCAATTTAGGCCTAAATAATAATATATAATCATAATTAAGTTCACTTAGCTCAAATTTAACCAAATTGCATCCATGATTGAACTAATTGAGTAACAAATTCAATTAGTGATGAAATTTTAGCTAATTGAGCCCCAAATTATATCATATAGTCCCAATTAGGTTCATGTAACTCGAATTATGTTTATAATTGAATTAATCAATTAATTAGTTCAATCACTGATGAAATTGAATCCAATTGAGCCCTAAATCACTTTTTATAGTCCTAATTAGTTTTATGGAACTCAAACTAGCTCAAATTACATGTGATTGAAGAAATCAAGTAATTAGTTCAATCAATGATGAAATTCAAACCAAATAATCCTTGAATCACATCATATAGTCATAGTTAGGTTCACATGGCTCAAATTGGGCCAATTTATGGCCTTGGTTGAACCAATCGATTCACTAGTGCAATTCATGATTAAATTGGGGCTAATTGAGTTCCAAGTAGGTTCATAGGGTTTAAATTGGCTCAAATTATGGCTCTAATTAAACCAATTGAGTAACTAGTTTAACCAGTACTAATATTTAGGATAACTAAGTCCCAAATCACATTATATAGTCTAAATTAGGTTCACAAGGCTAAAATTGACCCAAATTATGTCCTTAATCGAACCAACCCCCTAGTTAGTCAACACAGATCCATAACTTATTTTTTAAACTAGTTATAGACCTGCATTTTGATCTTCTAGCTAAATTACATCTCCTTCATATTTTACCCTTTTAAGATTTTTAAATTTAGTAAACTCCAAATCAGTTTATGTCATTTATTAAATATATATAACATTCCTTTTTTACACATTAGTTTATCTTATCAAAGCAATTAATTCATACTTTAAAAGCAATTATTTTTGCTCCTAGGATAATACCCCATTAAGACAACAGCCCTCCCTGAGAGTGTCTAGTTATACCACTCTTGTCCTCCTACCAAATAATGGGTAATTGCTCAAATTCAAATTCATGTAATGAATCTTCCCACAAGTCTACCAAAACCCATATGAAGGAATTTCAAAAATATCATTTTAAAGCCACTTTTCAAACTATTTTACACACAAGAGGTTTCTAATTTTAAAATCACTAGAATTTTAGTTGCACGATAAGAGAAAATTCCTTATTTCTCATAATTCTAAATACATAAAACCCTAGTATCCTTGAACTAAAGTCTAAATACACTTATAAAATCACAAGTCATGGTTGAAGCACTTAATTACACCAATATTGCACCAACATTTAAAATTTTCTACCAATCTTTCACACACACTATTGTAGCATAGAACTACATGGAGTTTGATCCCTTTTCAGATTATTGGTATGTAGGTAGTGCTCAACATAGAAGTTGTTATGGTTAAGAATAAATTTAAATGCTAATCCCTTTTTACCTTATGAAATAATGTGTCCTCTTGATCTATTAAACTATGACTACAAGTTAAGGAAAAGATATACAGTGTTTTTCGTAAAAGATCCAAGGCTCCTCCATAGTCAATGAAATATATAAGATAATGTGAAGTTGTCCCAAAAAACATAAAATTCTATAATCTATAAGACATAGGAACCCCCTAAGAACAACATTACCTCATGCCCCTATCTAGATACAGTGTTCTTATCTAGAGATTTTGTAAAACATGTTTTAGATTCATAGTCAGTCAACATAGCTCCACAACCTATTTTTCAATGTCAATTATAGTCTTGCATTCTAATTTTCTAGATAAATTACATCTCCTTCATATTTTCCCTTTCTAACATTTTTAAATTTGGTAAACCCCAAATCAGTTTGTGGCATTTATTGTATATCTATAACTTTCTCATTTTACATAGTAGTTTCTCTTATCTAAGCAATTAATTTATTTATTTTCCAAAATTTGATAAAAACAACATCATTTAAGGCTCAATTGGACTCAATTTCATACTTTATTGAGCCAATTACTATATAGTTAGATCATGGATTGAATTTAGACCAATTTGATCTCCATTACTCTAATTATAAATATATGATAAAATTAAAGGAAGAACACAACTTAGGTATTTTTAAAATTTGGTGTCTTAATAGAGGATGTTACAACAGGACATTTTTCAAAGACTAGTGAAGTTTTGAAATAGCGACTATAGGTGTGAAGGTGTCAATTGAATTCAATATGGAAATCATGACATGAAAGGTAATAGTAATGAAAACTAATAAATTAAATGTCATTTGGGACTTAATTGATCCTAATTTTATAATATAATTATTTTATTAGTTTAATTCAAGATGTAATCTAGATCAATTTTATCCCCATGAACTTAATTACAACTATATGATGTCATTTAGGTTTCAATAAGCCCAAATTTCATCACTAATTGAAACAATTACTCGATTGCTTCAATTAGTGACATTTTTTAATCCAATTTGTGTCATGTGAACCAAATTACAAGTATATAATATGATTTATGGCTCAATTATCCTCAATTTTATCATTGATTGAACCAGTTACTCAACTGGCTTAATTGACTCAAATTTAATCACTAATGGAACCAATTCCTTAATTGGTTCAATCAAATCCACAATTTAGGTCAATTTAAACCTAGTTATGAATGTGATGCCATTTAATCCCAATTTCATTTTTGATTGAACCAATTTCTTGATTGGTTAAATCAAGGACATAATTTAGATTAGTTTGAGCCTCATGAACCCAATTGAGATCATGTGATGTCATTTAGGGGTCAATAGGCCCTTATTTCATCAATTATTGAACCAATTACTCTATTGGTTCAATTGGATATGTAATTTGGGCTAATTTGATCCCCATTAACCTAATTGGTACTATATGATGTCATTTAATCAAGAACATAATTTCACCCAATTTGATCTTTGTAAACCTAATTATGACTATATGATGTGATTTAGTGCTCAATTGGCTTTTATTTCACCAATAATTGAGTCAATTACTAGATTGGTTCAATCAAGGATATAATTTAAGTATATTTAAACACGTGAACCTAATTGGAACTATGCGATGTGATTTGGGGCTTAGTCTCAAATTTATCATTGGTTCAATCAATGCTTAAACTAGGCTAATTAACCCCCAAACCATATCATATAGTGATGAATTTATGGTCAATTAAACCCCAAATAATATCATATAGTCATAATTAGGTTCACAAAGCAAACATTAACCCAAATTGTTTCCCTAATTTAATCAATTGAGTAATTAGTTCAATAAATGATGAAATTGGGACCAATTAAGGCTTAAATAATATTTTATAATTACAATTAAGTTCACATAGCTCAAATTTAACCAAATTGCATCCATGATTGTATTAATCGAGTAACTAGTTTAATTAGTGATGAAATTAGAGCCAATTAGCCCCCAAAGTATATCATATAGTCTAAATTAGGTTCATGTAGCTCAAATTATGTCTATAATTTAATTAATTAATTAATTGGTTCAATCACTGATGAAATTAAAGTTAATTGAGCCCCAAATCACTTTTTATAGTCCAATTTTATAAAACTCAAATTAGCTCAAAATGCATATGTGATTAAATAAATTGAGTTATTAATTCAATCAATGGTGATTCATACCAATTGTTCCCTAAATCACATCATATAGTCCCAATTAGGTTCACCTAGCTCAAGTTGGGCCAAATTATGACCTTGGTTGAACCAATCGAGTCACTAGTGCAATAAATGATGAAATTGGGGGTAATTGAGTCTCAAGTAGGTTCACAGGGTTTAAATTACTCAAATTATGGCTATAATTGAACCAATCAAGTAACTGGTTCAACTATTACTAATATTGTGGCTAATTGAGCCCCAAATCACATCATATAGTCTCAATCAGGTACATAAGGCTAAAATTGACCCAAATTGTGTCCTCAATCAAACCAAATCCCCAATCAGTCAATATAGCTCCATAACCTATTTTTCAATCTCAGTTATAATCTTGCATTCTAGTTTTCTAGATAAATTGCATCTCCTTCATATTTTCCCCTTTTAACATTTTTAAATGTAGTAAATTTCAAATCAATGTGTGTTATTTATTGCATACATATAACATTCTAATTTTACATAGTAGTGTATCTTATCTAATCAATTAATTCATACTCTCAAAGCAAATATTTATGCTCCTAGGACAATAATGTCTCATGTAGACAACAGCATTCCCTGAGAGTGTCAAATTCCACTATTTTTGTCCTTTTGCCAAATAATAGCTAATTGCTCAAATTCAAATTCATGTAGCAGGTCATCATACAATTTTACCAAGCCCTATATGAAGGAATTCAAAAACTATCATTATAAATCTAATTTTTAACTTATTTTTCACACAAGAGGTTTCTATACTAAAAATCACCAGAATTCTAGTTGCACAGTGAGATCAAATGCACTATTTTCCCTAATTCTAAATACATACATCCCTAGTAGCCTGGAGCTAAAGTATGAATACACTTTTAATATCATATTTAATATCACAAGTCATGTTTGAAGCACTTAATTACACCAATATTACACTAGCATTTAAAATTTTACACCAGTCATTCACACACACTATTGTAGCATAAGAGAATTACATGGAGTTTGATCCCTTTTTAGATTATTGGTATGTAGGTGGCACTCAACATATGAGGTGTTATGTTCAAGTATAAATTCAACCACTAACCCTATTTTAGCCTGTGAAATCATGTGTCATCTTAATCTATTAAACTATGACTACAAGTTAAGGAGAAGATATATAGTGGTTTTCTCAAAGGATCAAAATCTCTCACATAATCAACATAACATACAGGATAAGATGAATCTGTCATAAAAAAATCAAAATTACATCATCTATAAGACATAGGAACTCCCTTAGAATAGCATTTCCTTGTGCCCCTATCTAGATATATCGCTCCTATCTAGAGATCCTATAAAACTTAATTTAGATTTGTAGTCATTCAGCATAGTTTCATAACCTATTTTTCAAACCTGATTACAATCTTGCATTTTATTTTTCTATCTAAATTGCATCTCCTTCATATTTTGCATCTCCTAGGTAGGTGGGTTAGAAATGAAAGATAAATTACTTGCATGAATAATATAAGATACTAAAATCAAATACAAGAAGTGTTTGAAAGAGATGAATTTACCTAATTATAGATATTAATGCTAAATAACTCAAATATGGTTCAAAAATAGGGTGATGTTTTATGACCCAATACAAAGTCAAAAAATAGGATTTGGTTAGGGTCTGATAGGATAAATAATTTTGTTGTTGGAATTAACACACAGTGACCATCAGTGGTTAAGGGTAAATCATCAATGATTATGTGACCATTAATGGTTAGGGGTAAACTATCAGTGGTTGGGTGATCGTTGATGGTTACTGTGAGATATGGCTTGTGTCAAGAAGTTTTGGTTGGGCAAGGTTGCAAAAAGACATGACAAAGAAGATAAATCTTGAATCTTGACAAGAGACAAATACTTAGCTTTTGTTAGTCTAAAAAATTTTGAGGGTGGCTAAAAACTTTTTATGGATCCTAGATTAATTTTGGTTGAATGATGATACCTTGGGTTATGAATTATTACATTTTTTATCTCTGTCCTAGTTGTTGGTTTGTTGGAAGCTTTCTTGGATTCACCAAAAGAAGACTACTTATATAATACGCTCTAACGCAAGAAGTTCTTAATGGTTGTTGACGATCTCTTTCACCTTCTCCTCCTCTCTTTTATAGAAGGAAAGGAGAGGTGAAATAATAGATTCAAACAAGGTGTTCACTAGGCCATCTAATTTTAGTCTTAACATGCATAATTATGTGAGTAGCTAAAAATAAAAGCAAGGTGGAGTTGAGCTAGAGTTAACCCTTAAGGTAGTTAAAGGTTGACCATTGGAGTTCGAGTCTAACTATCAGAGGTTATGGATTGGCCGTTAGTGGTCGATAGGACAAAGGTAGAATGGTTAGAGTTAGTCATGTTAACTTAGGTTTGTGGGGTAATGGTCAATAATTAGTCCCAAAGTGGTTTTGATATGGTTTAAGAGTTAGTTTGACATCTAGAACTATCATGTATAGTTTTTTAGTGCCTACATTTTTCCTTTTTTTATTATGCATGTTTATATCAGTAAGCTACAAAATAAAAAATATATGGTAGGTCATAGGTTTGGCTACCTCAAACATGGGAGGAGGTGTTCCTCCTAAAATCAAGAATTGATGAGGTAAAAAAAATTGGATTCAGGTTTGATAAGAAATTAAGTGGTTGATAACATTGGTTGGATTAGTTGGGTACTAAAGCACAAACATGTGCATAAAGTGTGACTGAGTGTGATAACTAAGATTGTGCATTAACTAGGTTTTCATGGTTGAAGTAATAATTAAAATAGGTGGTACTAGAAGTACAAGTGACAAGTAGACCAAGTGACCACATTTAGGCATGGTGATTAGGTTGTACTTATAAATGCAATTATCTTAATCATGGTTAGTTCATTTACAAGTATCTAAGGTTGGAAGTGATCCCAAGAAGACACAAGTAGGTTAGTGCACAAAAGTAGCATGAGTTCAAGTTGTTCAAGAAGGAAATGTAGTTGTAGCAGTTAAAATGACCAAGGCAAGGTCATCATAAAACATGTAGAAGTTAGGCTAAAATAATCAATATTATGGTTGGTGTGTTTGTTGGAGTAGGTAATCTCTATGGGTATGTATTAGTTAAGTAGGTTGGGGTAATTTGGTTTGTTTTAAAAAGTTATGGTTATGATTAAAAAAGTTGGGAGGTCAACTATTGATGGTTGGGGTCAATTATCAGTGGTCACCTAATGACTGTCAGGGGTTGGACATCAGCCCTAAAAGGGAGAGGTTAAAATTCCACCAAGGGTTTTATTTTCTCATTTGAATATTAGCAACCTACAATGCTTATACCCCTACCCAAAAAAAATGGTGGTAGTTGGCATTTGACTAAGAGATTGTTAGGTGAGTGGTTATTGGGTGAGAATTGGTGAGTGAGAGTGATTGGTTGGAGGTATTGCCCATAGAATATGTAGAGAAGATGAGGGAGAGTATGGGGCATGGTGGTGGTTTTGAATTTACCTCCACATAAATGGTCATGAAATAAGGTAGGTAGTGCATTTATATTTGGTATTTTTAGACTTGAATTTGTTTGTTTTGGCTGGTTGTTTAGAGTTGTGGATGAGTAGATTAGGCATTGTGAAAATACATGGGGGGAAGAGCTTCGAGGTTGAGAATTTAGTATATGAGTGGGATTTAGGTAGAAAGAGGTTAGAATGGTAGTTATTTGTTGTATTATTGATTATATATAAATAATATAGGGTTAGGGTTAGGGTTTGCCTATCATTGGTCAGTATACAATGACCATTAGTGGTCTCTATCAGCCATCACCAATCATTATCAACTATCAAAAGTAGATAGGTGACCATTAGTGGTTGGTCATCTAACCATCAACGGTTGATGGTTTGATTAGTGATGGTTTCAAAAGGAACCATCATCTATTGATAGTCGACTCTCAATGGTCAATGAAATGGGGTAAACTTAAATTTTTTTGATAAATGGGGTGGGGGTTAGTTAAAGTTAAAGGGTGTGCAGGTTATTTAAGGGTAAAGAAGGTAAGGGGTAAGGTTAGTGGGTAAGGGTGTAATTTTTGAGTTTAGGGAAGGGTTTAGTAGGTGAATAAGTGAAGGATATAATGTTATGGTTAGGTTAAGATAGGATGTATATAGGTATAGGTAGAATTCATAGGTAAAATCATGCCAAATTAGATAAACTAAGGCACTAGTCTCAAACTTTACAGGTGAGGGAGTAGTTGTAGATGAGAGATAGAGTGTCGTAGTTGCTAGATGAGGTTCATCAAGTGATGATAGACCAAGAGTGGGAACACTTATCAATAGTGGGATTGAGTGACATTAGTTATTATCATCATATGCCCCAAGATACGATTATGTTAGTGGCACTCATCGAGAGATGGGATCTAACCAATAACACATTCTTGCTTCCTACTAAAGAGATAATAATCTTACCATAGGACATTCATTAGATCATGCAATTACCTCCACGAGGTGAGATGATAGAGCACATTGATGGTGAGGAGAAACACTAGCTCATGGGTGTGTTACATGGCTATGATGTAGTGCATACAAGGTATCACATTGGAGGCCTAAATTATGAACCCTTATATCACATGGATAGGGGCACGAGATGGGTTGTCACTATGATGATGGTGGTAGTGACTTATTATGCATTACTAGACTTGAGTAGTGGCACATTTCATTTTATGTTATTAGGTGTTTTGGTAGGTATGATGATGGACCAAATAGTGTATACTTTGGCACCTATCTTATTAGTGTAGATATATTGAGATATTTAGGGCTATAGGGTACACAAGAGGTATGGCATCAGTACTGGGTTTTTGTTGCACTACTAGGCTTATGAGCACATCAGAGTTATTCAACTAAGTGGGATGCCATGGTATAGCTTTATTTAGATGGACTTCAAAGTTAGGTACATTTATTAGAGGTACAATTATGCACTCACAAGACCAAGAAGAGGGGCACATGATCTAGATTGGTATAGGGGTTGATTGGATGCACTGGTGGTGGGCAATGTGATTTGGTGACCGTATGTCTAATTTCCTATATGGGTTGATCATATGGGGTAGATTTTATTGTTTCAGACTTACAGGTGGATCTATGGGAGGTGAGATCTAGAGGTAAAGTTAATCCCCTTCAACAAGGTGAGGATATAGTTTAGCCTTATTCAAGATATCCCAAGGAAATTCTTGAGGTATCAAGGGGAGGATGCAGAGTTCCCAATGCTTGTCCTAGATCTAGTTCATGACTTTATCAATCATGAGGAAATACTAGCAAGAGAGGATGTGGATGATGAAGGTATGATTGATGACTACCCCACATGGTTTTAGGCTCATTATAATGCATCCATTTTTGGAGGTGATGATGGTCATCAATAAGATATAGATGTGGACATGGATGGTGGAGACTAGATGCAGAGGATGCCCCTAATAGATAGGCATTGTTGGCAGAGAGAGATCAGGCATAAGCAACACTAGTTATAGTATATGATGATAAGATTTTTTTGCACACTAGCCAGGTATGTGGTGGATAACATATGTTAATGACTCATTCATTTAAATTGTGGTATATATGATGTGATTGATCACTAGATGATGTCTGATATATGAGATGGTTAATTCATTAAAGTGTTCTTATGATTAAAAACACTTAAATAAGGTAAGAAGGCAATCACTAAATAAAGCACATTTGTAGTTAAATGTTTTCAATGTATTGCATTTGTTTAGATGAAGGTGAAGTAATATTAAAACACAAAGATTAAATTGGATAATGAAACTAAATGTGATAAAAGATAATACAAATGCCTTAATGAATGTATCAACAAGTAGGTATGAGAAATAAGAAGGCACAATGTTTCTTCATTGGTAAGGACTAAGACAAACTTAAGGTAGATCAGCTTATGAACATAAGCCTTTCGAATACTATGCATTAGCATTCGTGAGTTGGTTAAAAAAATTCTTGACCACTCAATGTCAGGTAAGCTCAAAAATCCCTTACTTATAGAGGGTATAAAGGGGAGGTGGATGATGATGGAACCTTATTGTGAGAGTAGCATGTCTCTTCTAAAAATTACCAAAGATATAATATAAACAAGTCCATGTCATGTAAGGTGTATATTGATCGATGCAATAAGTCTACCTATGAAAGCCGATTGCAGCTGCCAAAATTATTTTCACATTTTTTTATTTTAACAATGGTTCCCTTGATCAAGAATCTGATTGATGCAAGAAGTTTCCCATGAATTATTATGCTTAGACAAATGCTTGACTCAGTAATCTTTCAAGGGAGTGCTCTAAGTTTGTGATATTTATTTGAGATTTTTTTATATTTGTCTTTCAAGGGAGCAGTTTACCTTATTTTGAGCAATTTTAATTATTTTTTGTAGTTGTCCTTCAAGGGAATATTCTATGAATGCTTGAATGACCATATGAATTTTATGATTTTCTACTTGTGTTGTGATTTTTTGATTGATTTGGTTTGTTTTGTTGACATGGATTTGTTTATATAGGCTAAAAAATTCACCTTCATGAAGGCAAAACTAGAGAAAAAGAAGGTTCATGATGGGTAAAAGAGGTTTAAATGAAAATGACTATGGGATTTTGTCCTATAAAGGGAAGGAAAGTACCATAAGAATCATACCATGGGTAGAGCCATGCTACCCATGTTTAATATTAGATAAAAGGCTATAATGGATAATCACATGATTCAGTTTTAATCTGTTGTCTTGAAAATAAGGGGATGTATGTGAGTGAAAATAAGGGATGAGCTTAAGTTAGACAAAATCTGATTTAATATTATTTAAAAAAATAAAAGATGTAGATGCAAATCATTGAGGATTTTAGGTTCTAGTTTTCCTTCAAGGGAGGACAATCGATAAGCTCTCGATCCATACTTGTGCGTTATGATATAAGATCCAATATAATTGAAAGCAAACTTGTCCTGCTTAATTTTATCCATATTGGTTACATGTTGATTTCCATTAGGATGAGGTATTTGATATTAAATTCTTGCACTTTGAGGTATTTATTATAAGTGTGTTTGTTTCACTCATGATAGATACAAAGATGTGTAAGCATGGCTTAATAATATTTGTCAAGTAGCTCAAGTTGGGCTAAATGTTCTTGACAATAATCTTTCTAAAAAATGAGATCTTACAAGAATATGAGAAGAGAGATAATCTAGACTTTGAGAAGCAAGATAACCTCTTCTCCAAACATAAAATATAAAGGGGTAGCACGCTTAGAGGTTTGAATGCTAGTACGATATTTCAATAAGGCAAAGGGGATGTGTAAATGCCAATCCCAACTAGATATATTAACCATTTTAGTTATCATGTTGTTGAGAGTTTTGTTAGAAGATTCAATGTGTCCCTTTGCTTGTGGATGATAAGGTGATGAGAAACTTAACTTGATACTGAATGCATCACAAAGACCTTGGACTAGTTTATTCTTAAAAGATTTAGCATTATCAATGATAATTTTGTGCAAAACATCAAAAAGATAGATAATGTGATGGTTAATAAAATCAATAATCTTTTCAACTTTGGTTAAAATGAGAGGAATATCCTCTACCCATTTGGTGAAATACTCTATTAAAATGATGATATAATGATGTCACTACAAATAATGGAGGTTATTTTCACAATTAAGATCTAAACCCCATTGTGAGAAGGGCTAGATATCCTTGGATACTTGGAGACTATGGCTAGGTGTGTGATGTAAGTTGGCATGTTGTTGACATTTAATACACTTCTTCATGTAATCTCAACAATCTTGGTTGAGGGTGGGCTAATAATATCCAAGGTGAAGACTGTGTTTAGCGATGGCTAGACCACTAAAGTGTCCTTTAAAAATTCCATCATGCATTTCTCTAATAGCATGAGAGACTTTGTAACTGCATAAGCAATGAAAGAGAAGACCATCAAAGCCATGTTTATAAATAATTCCCCCTAGTATGATATAATGTGTGGTGCTCTGAATAAACACTCTTCAAGCATTCTTAAAAAAGTTGAAAGGGATGATGACAAAGTTGAGATAGTCAAAGGTCTACTAATACCAAAGGTTGGGTTAGGTCTCCTCCACATTGAAGATGGTAGGAAAGTTTGATTTTATATAAAAAGGCTTGGTAAGTGAATGGATAATTAAAAATAATTTAGAGTCAGAGAGTGCAGATAAGATTTAGGAGGTGAGAGAAGCCATTATATTGGAAAACTTATTCATAGTTCATGGAGTGGTTTGGATATGGTAGTGTTTAAATGAAGCTAATAGTACATCAGCTATTTGTTTATACTATTTCAAAACATCATTTTTACATTGGTAATAGTCATTGATTTGATTGACCATAATTTGAAAGTTAGCAAAAATGTTGATCATTTTGACTCTCAAGGCTAATGTAGTTTGGAGACCTATCACTAGGGCTTCATACTTAATCATATTATTGTTACATTCAAAATCTATCTTGAAGGATAAAGGAAGAGATTCAATGTTAAGGGGGATAAGGATGATGCTAGCTCCCCCACCATATTGACACTTTGATCCATCGAAGACCATGGTCACTTGATAAGTGAAGTTTGCTTAAGAAAGGGTCACGATGGACTCATCTGAAAACTTAAGAGGATGATATTGGTTGTTTGTTAATGGTACTTTAGCTAATTGGTTAAAAATTACTTTCCCTTTAATTGACTTCTTCTAGAGTAACTCGAGGTCAAAATTAGATAAAATCATGAGCCACTTGGCCATACGTTGATTTTTGTATGGCTTGGAGTGAATATACATGAGAGGGTCAGTGTTGGTGATGAGAAAGGTCTTGTGGTTGACAAGGTAATGGCAAAGTTTGGTTGCCATAAATACCAAGGTGAGGTAAAGGTTCTTGGTATGGGTGTACCAATCCTCATTCTTTACAAGCATATGGCTAATGTAGTAGATGGTTTTCTCTTTATGTTGTTCATCCTGATGAGTCAGCATTACCCCTAAGGAGTGGTTAGTGGCAAAAATATAAAAGTAAAAAAGTTGATCTTCTTTGGAAATAATGAGGATAGGTGGAGATAAAATTTACTATTTAAGTGCATCAAAGGCCTTTTGACAGTCATTATTCCAATTAAAATATACATCCTCCTTTAGAAGGTGGTGGAAAGGTTGGCATCGATCAAAGAGATAATAGATAAAGAGACTAATGGATTGGAGCTTCCCCTACAAGTTGCAGAGTTGATTAAGATGGTTGGGAAGAGGCATGTCAAGGATTGATTTGATCTTGGCAAGATCAAATTTAATTCCCCAAAGGGAGATGATAAATCTAAGAAATTTCCTTGACAAGATCCCAAAAATGCACTTTTTGGGGTTAAGGTAGACACCGTAATGGATTAATCATTCAAAGATAATCTTAAGAATGTCAAAATAATATTTATGACATTTGGATTTCCCAAAAAGGTCATTGACATAGTCTTCTATGATTTTATAAATAAGGTCATGGAAGATGTAGGTCATATTGCATTGGTAAGTTGCACCAGCGTTCTTCAAACAAAAAGGCATGACCCTTTAGCAAAAATTTCCACATGGGATGATAAAGGTGGTTTTGTATTGATCTTTAGGGGTAATTAAAATATTATTCTAACCTAAGAACCCATCCATAAGAGATAAAATATCATGGTTGGTTATAATATCAACAAGATAGTCAATGCTTGGCAAAGGAAAGTCATCCTTTAGACAAGCAAGGTTCAGGTCATAAAAGTCTACATAAATGCAAAGTACCCTATGGCTTTAATGATAGGTACAATATTTGAGACCCATTAGGGATAATCAATGGGTTGAATGAAATTCATGGATAAAAGACGTTGAAACTCTTATTTGACTAGAAGGGCTATATGAGGGTACATCCAATGAAGTTATTGCGTAACTAGCTTGGAATTTTGGTTGGTGATTATATTTTGGGTAGTGCTAGAAGGGTCAATTCCTATCATATCATTGTAAGACCAATTGAATGTTATGCTATGGTCTCATAAGAAGGGGGGAATCCCTGAAGCTCCTCAAAATTTAGTGATTGGCCAATTTTAACAATGCACGTATTATCTAGAGTACACAAGTTAATATCCATAGTCAACTCATTCAAGATAGTTGAAGTTTCAAGAGGGAAAGATTTATAGACAGAGTAATCTTCCACACCTAGGTAGGCAAGAATGGAATCATCATCTTGACATCAAATGGTATTAATGGTAGGAGAGTCATCTGCTACCATCTGAGGATAAGTCAGAGGAATAGTCATGATCACCCCATCCTTTGGATAAGTCAAATGTCTAGGGCTGATCATGTTGATGAAAAAAAAGTTAGGGGGTATGATGTCAAGATCTTGAGATGTTGATGGTGGAGTAGATGGTGAGGATGGGATATCCTCATCAATGATGGTAATAAAAGGTGGGTTGGTCTGCCTTTTAGGTGGCATGAAATTAAGGCCATGTTTTTCATGGGGTTTTGAAATCATGATTAGAATCAACTCATGCAGCCCATGTTCATATCAACCTAGACTAAATCCCTCTAAGCACACCTATAAAGATATGTCTTAGCAAACTCTAGTTTATCCAGATAGGAGAAATTGGATGTGAATGGTTGAGGTGAAAAAGAGGTGGTGGAAGTGTTAAGGGTTTATCAAGTCCCCCATAGATGAAATTAGTTTGATAAGTTCAGGGCTCAAAAGGAATAATGGGTCCAATATTTGGGTCATAATTGGGTTTTTGGTCAAGATTCCCATACTCTTGGGGAGTATAAAAAGTGTCTAGTGTCAAAAGGTGATACTCCCCCAATGAAAGATGTTAGAAGGTTGATTCCAAAGGGACCATTGTGGAGATTTAGGTGGAAGGGATGGATGAATTGGTAGATCATTCATTGCTAAAAGGATATGAGGCTTCATTTTTTATTGATGAAGGCTTGTTGGATGGAGAAAGGAGAATGTTATTGGGTCAGTATATCATGTTTCATGATGTTGAAGGACACAGGTTAGCTTGTATGGTAATAACTTAACTTTCATGTTTAAATATAATGCATCGGTGTAGGGTAGATAGCACACAACCCATGAAATGAATCAAGGTCATATTATCAAAACATTATACTGTAACTCATCTTCTACTATGTAGAAGAGCTCAGGAAGCATGCAATGTCCTAATTGAATGTGAAGGATAATAGTTCCTAATGTTTTGGCCATGATATAATTAAATAATTAAAGAACTACTAAGGTTTCCAACATAATGTTCTCAAGTAATTTGATTTTGTTGTATGCATGGGAGGAGATAAGGTTGATGATATCTCCCCCATCAATCACAACCCTCTTGATGCGAGTTTGGTTGATGTACATGGTAATGAAGATGGGAGGATTTGGATCATCTGGATGTGTGGAGGGAGTTTTCAAATCCTTGAAGGTAATAAGGTTGGAAATTTGAAGAGATTCAACAAAGGATCCTAGATGTTATGGGTATTTTGGTTGAACCTCTATGGATTGCAATGTCTCTATCATCACTTGGCAGTGATGAGATAAGGTATTGATTAGTTTATACAAACTCATAGTCATCAATGTTTGGTGAATGTGTTTCAGAACTACTCATTGGATTGATTCAAAAAGGTTGGATTGAGAGGGACCCAAGATGGACACCTTGGGTTTAATTGAAAGTAAAGGTGATTAGTGTTGGTTGGGTGATTAAGTGGTAGAATAGGGATATGTATATGGAATGGAAACCTTTTCTTTTCCCTTATATTTTTGTTGGGCTTGTGATTATGTGACCATATGGATGGTATGGATTTGGGGAGGAGTTAGGTTAGAGGGTTGTTTTGGTTTCTTCTCACTCTTGGATGAGAGTATAGGAACAGGTAAGTGTTGGTTGATGGTTCATGGTTCTTGGATCAGTGGTGGGCTCATAAGAGGCTCATCTAACAATAAGTCATCCTCATAATATAGTTGATGGATTAATACTTGGAGAGATTTACATTTATTTGTATCATGCCTAGGTGTTCTATTGTATTAGAAAACTAGTTTGTCATTATACCAGGATGGTTTAGGACTATGTGGGTCAAATTTTCTGATTATTCGTAAAGCTAAGCAAGATGTTTACAATAACCTTTATAGGATGGTTGAGTAAGACTTAGACAAAGGTGGCAAGGATGTTAGAGATCTATTTTTTATTTTTGGGATAGAATCTTTATTAGGAGCAGGCTTAGAAGTGGGAGTTTTGGGAGGTGAATTATTCTTTGTGGTTGATGGTTTGGAGGGAAAAAATTTAGAACTAGTAGGCTTGGTAGTGGATGATTTGGTGGTCAATTTCATGAAGAGGATAGGTATGGGCATAGCTAGAAGAGGAGGTTGGGTTTGGGTTGTCTTTGGGAGACATGTTTTCTTAACCGAAGGATGAGATCTTAGGATGGAAGAAAGATGTGGTCCCAAAATGGATGGCAAGGTAAGAATAGGTGGCAAGGCTCTAGGTTTTGAGATCCTAGGTGGCTCTTCCTTATTGGTTGGCCTAACTTTTAGTGGGTTAGGTGGTGATAGATCCACCTTTAGTGGAGGGTGAGTAAGGGTTTGAGTAGGGAGCATTCCAATTTTTTTGATGGGTTTGGTTGTGAAGGGGGAAGCCACTTGGACTATTTCGATAGGAGTTCATTTGGTCAGTTCAACTATGACTTGAGGGGTAGAAGTTTTTAAATGTTTTGTCGAGGTGATGGTGGATTCAATAGTGAAAATGAAATGTTGTGATGATAGTGATGTATTTAGAGGATCTTGATTGGTTGGGTAAGGAAACATGAGATGGTGCCAAAATGTATCACGATCTGCATTAGGTTGGGATAAGTACTCCAAGTTTTGAACTAGTCTAAAAAAGGGCTTATAGATGGGTTTGATCCCTTTGATATTTATCTCAATGGATAAACCCATGGGTGGAGAGAGAGGAGTGGTTTCCTCATATTTTTTCTCAATCAAAGGGTCCAAGATTTGAGAAGATGAGTCTCTTATAAAAGGGGTAGGTTGAGAGATCTCCCCCTTAGGAATGTTTTCCAAATGAAGAGTGGATTGTTGTATGATGGAAGATAAGGATACGGTGGTAATGGCTACTTCTTTTGGTATGTCCTCTAAAAGAAAGGTGGGTAGCTCCACTACCTTAATAAGTGGATAAAGGGGGATAGTTGTTTGCTTTGTCTTAGTTTCTGAAGAGGAAGGTGACTCCACTACCTCAATACGTGGAGGGGAAGGAAAGGTGGTTTGGGCAATGGATTCCTCAATAATAAGTTAACTAAGAACTACATTAGAGGTATGGACCTCATGGTTATGAGAGGATTTTGATCTATTGTTTTCATTATTTATGGAAGGCACATGGTTGGGGAATGGTTTTCTAAAAATGTCAAGTGACTGATTTGGCGGTGTGTTGTGGTTATCCAACACAAGTTCCCCCTTATCTTTGAGATTTTAGATTATGTTTTTTAAGGTATTACACCTACTAATATCATGTCTAATGACATGATAGAAGGCATATAATTTTTTTCCTTATACCAACTACATACAAGATGAGAGAAATCGACTTGTTGTGGAGGTTTTATCAATGGAAGTTATATGATATTTGCTTTTAACAACTTTTTGAGGATTGAAGAATATGACTCCCCTATCAGATTAAATTGTTTTTGGTTGTTTTGGTTTGGGTTTTTAGTGTTCTGATTAGAGGAACTAGAAGAGTTGGGTTGGTTAACTAGTGAAGGAGAGATTTTAAGAACAAATGCATTTGTGGTTCCCTTATTTTTAGTGTTGGTTTGATTGTTAGGTTTAGAGGAGGGAGTCTCACTTGGTTTAGAGGTGGAATTTATGTTTCTCTATTTTAACTTCCCCTCATTGATGGATCTATTATCTAACTTTCATGCCATGGTGAAAGCCTCATTAAAGGTCCTAAAAGTTTGAACCCATAAAGTGAGAAAATGTGTTTGACGCAAACCTAAGCAATGAGCTCAATTAGCTCAAGTTGGGGCAAAGAGAAATAAATTTAATTTATCAAGCTTCTCCAATAGGCTACAAATTCATCTGTGGACTCATCATCAAATTGCCAGATAGAGTAAAGATTGGTGATGGAAACCTTCTTAGAGATGTTTATGGAAAAGTGGTCTAATAAATTTTGAGCTAGTTGTGTAAAATAAAAAAAAGAGTGCTTTATAATAGCAGTGTACCAATCTAGTGTTATACCTAATAGTGACATGGGAAAGGTACAAATAAGGATAACATCATAATAGGCAATTAAATAGCAAGAATACCTAAAATTTTTTAGATGTTTTTTAGGGTCTTTCTTGCTCTAAAATTTTGAAATTTTTGAAAGTTACCATTGAGGAGGATAAGGTTAAATGGGGATGGATGGATGAATTGGTTTGTTGCATATTTGATCATAAGATAAGAGATTATGGGCACTAGAAATAGATAACTCCAAAGTAATCATTTTGTCTATTAACATTTTGACAAGATCCATTTGTGGTTATGCACCCTCATAGTCGTAAGCCAAATTATGTTGGGTTTGGATAGGTGTAACATATAGATAGCTAGTGGAAGGTTGGGAGGTTGTCACATATTGGTATGTAGACATGGGTGGTTAGGATAATGCCACATGGTTGGGTATAAGGTAGAGATACATAGCCTTGTGGGTTAGGAATGTAGCTCACATTTTCAATGGACACCTGTTGAAAGATTAACATAGGTTAGGTAGGAGGTATGGTTGAGTTGGTAGGTAGAGGATAGGTGGTAAATTTGGTACTGATGGGTGTAAGGGTAAAAGGTATAGGTACCACTAAGATCTGGAATGGAGTGGAGGTAGGTGTGGGGAGGAATGGCCTAAAAATAAGAAAACACTAAATAAATAGTTTATTAGCTAGATAGTAGGGTGGATTGCCTAGCAAGCTAGATCCAAAAAGTATAAGCTTTCGTGGAGGCTATCAATCCACACTTTTAAACAATCAAGTTTTGAAAATGAAAGATAAATTACTTGCATAAATAATAGAAGATACTGAAATTAGATACAAGAAGAGCTTGACAAAGATGACTTTGCCTAATTATAGAAATTAACAATTAAATATTAATGCTAAATAAATTAGATGTGGTTCAAAAAATAGGGTGATGTTCTATGATCAGGCAAAAGTTAGAAAGTGGGATTTGGTTAGGGTCTGATAAATCAAATAAGCTTGACATTGAAATTGACACACAATGACCGTCGACAGTTAGGGGTAAACTATTGGTGGTTAGATCATTAGTGGTTGGGTAATTATCAGTGATTAAGGATAAACCATCAATATTTGGGTGATCATCGATGATTACTATGAGATTTGGCTTGGGTCAAAAGGTTTTGGTTGGGCAAGGTTGCAGAAAGACATGACAAAGAAGATAAATCTTGAATCTTGACAAGAGGTAAATACTTAGATTTTTTTTGTCTAGATAATGTTGAGGGTGGCTAAAAATTTGTGGATCCTAGAGAAATTATGGTAAAGTGACAATACCTTGGATTGTAAATTAATTACGGCACTTTTTAATTATATCCTGGTTACCAATTCACTAGAAGCTTTCTTGGATTTGCCAAAAGAAGAATACCTACATAAGAACCTCTAACACAAGAATTTATTAATGGTTACTAATGATCTCTTTCACCTCTTCCTCCTCTATTTTATAGAAGGAAGAGGTGAAATAATAGGTTCAAACAAGGTGTTCAACAAGTCATCTAATTTTAATCTTCACATACATAATTATACGAGTAGCTAAGAATAAAAAATCAAGGTGGAATTGAGCTAGAGTAAACCCTTAAGGTGGTAAAAGTTTGACCATCGATGATCAAGTCTAACCATTATTAGTTAGGGGTTGAGCATTGATCGTCAATAAGACAAAGGTAGAATTGTCAGAGTTAGTCAAATTGACTTAGGTTTGTGGGGTAATAGTTAGGAAGTGGTCCCAAGGTGGTCTCAATATGGTGTAAGGGTTAGTTCAACATCTAAAACCATTGTGTATAGTTTTTTAGTGTCTATATTTTACCCCTTTTTATTATGCATGTTTGTATCAGCAAGTTAAAAAATAAAAACTAGATGACAGGTCGAAGGTTTGGCTGACCTAATCATGGGAGGGGGATTTCCCCTTCAAAGCAAGAATTGATGAGCTAAAATAGAATCAAATGGGGGTTTGACAAGTGGTTAAGTGGGTACATCAGTTGGATTGGTTGGGATCTAAAGCAAAAACACACACATAAAGTGTGACTAAGTGTGATAAGATCATACATTGACTAGGTTGTCATGGTTTAAATAGTCGATAAAATAGGTGGTACTAAAAGGACAAGTGACAAGTGGACCAAGTGACTACATTTAGGCATGGTGGTTATGTTGTACTTGTAAATGCAAGTTTCTTAGGTAAGGTTAGTGTATTCATATATATCCAAAGTAGGAAGTGCTTTAGGAAAGACATAATTGGGTCAGTGTGCAAAAGTAGCATGAGTTCAAGTTGTTCAAGATGGTAATGTAGTCGTAGCTGTCAAAGTGACCAAGGCAAGGTCATCACAAAACATACAAAATTTGGGCTAAAATGATCAATATTTTGGTTGGTGTGTTTGTTGGAGTAGGTAATCTCCATGGGTATGTAGTATTTAAGTATGGTGGGGTAAGTTGGTTTATCTTAAAAATTTGTGGTTGTGATGAAAAAATTTGGGAGGTTAACCATCGATGGTCAAGGTCAATCATTGGTGGTCACCTAAAAACCATCAACATTTAGATGTCAACCATAAAAGGGTGAGGTTAAATGTATATCTAGGGTTTTATTTTCTCATTTTCATATAAGTAACCCACAACGCTTATAAACCTACCCAAGCAAAAAAATGGTAATGGTTGGCATTTGACTGAGAGATTTTAGGTGAGTGGTTATTGGGTGATATTTAGTGAGTGAGACTGATTGTTTGGAGGTATTGACTAGAGAGGGTGAGAGAGAACATGGGGCATGATGACAATTTTGAGGGCACCTCCACATTGGCAGTCATGAAACTAGGTAGGTATTGCATTTATATTAGGTAGTTTTAGACTTGAATTTATTTATTTTGGCTTGTTGTTTAGAACTGTAGATGAGTAGATTAAGAATTTTGAAAATACATGGGGGGAGGAGTTTTGAGGTTGATAATTTGGTAGATGGGTGGGATTTAGGTAGAGGGAGGTTAAAATGGTAGTTATTTATTGTATTATTGATTATATGTATAGAATAGAGGGTTAGGGTTAGGGTTTACCTATTATCAATCACTATACAATGACCATCACTGGTATCTATCAGTCATCACCGATCATTGTCATCCATCAGTGGTCAATAGGTGACCATCGATAGGTCACTATGTGGTGACCATCAACTATTAGTCCCCTAACTATCAATGGTTGATGGTTTGATGACAGTTCTAAAAGGAATCATCATTGGTTGATAGTTGATCATCAGCGATCAATGAAATGGGGTAAAATTAAATTTGTTTGATAAATGGGGTGGGGTTTGGTTATATTTAAAGGGTGTTTAGGTTTTTTAAGGGTGAATTAGAGAAGGGGTAAGTTTAGTGTGTAAGGGTGTAGGTTAAAGGTATAGGTTGTGAGTTTATGGAAGGGTTTTGTAGGTGAATAGGTGAAGGATAAAATGTTATGATTAGGTTAAGATAGGATGTAGGTAGGTATAGGTAGAAGTCATAGGCAAATGCATGACAAATTAGATGAATTAATGCATTAGTATCAAACCTTTTAGGTGAGGGAGTAGTTGT
Organism: Torreya grandis; assembly: GCA_037957365.1. Taxonomy (NCBI): domain Eukaryota; kingdom Viridiplantae; phylum Streptophyta; class Pinopsida; order Cupressales; family Taxaceae; genus Torreya; species Torreya grandis. The sequence continues at coordinate 1,904,552 of JARHVA010002107.1, read as the reverse complement.
AGATGAGAGATCGAGTATCATAGTTATTAGATGAGGTTTGTTGAGTGATAATAGACCAATAGTGGGATCACATATCAATAGTGGGCTTGGGGGGCATCAAGTATTATCAACATGTGCCCCAAGATATGGCTATGTTAGTGTCACTCATCAAGATATGTGATCCAACCACTAACACATTCCTACTTAATAATGGAGAGATGATGATCTTATTAGAGGACATTCATCAGATCATGCAACCACCACTATGAGGTGAGTTGATAGAGCACATTGATGGAGAGGAGCAAGATTAGATCATGGGTGCATTGTATCGTGATGTAATGCATGTGAGGTAAAATAATGGAGGCCAACATTATACCCCCTTTTATCACATGGATAGGGCCATGAGATAGGTGGTCATTATGATGATGATGGTGATGACTTGTTATGCATTGTCAGACTTGAATAGTGATAAGTTTCCTTCTATGTTATAAAGTTTTTTAGTAGGTATGATGATAGATCAAATAGTGTATGCTTGGGAAATCTTATTAGTGTAAATATATCAAGATCTCTAGGGATATAGGGTGCACAAGAGGTATGGCATCAGCATTGGGTTTGTGATACACTGATGGATTATAAGCACATCAAAGTTCTTCAACTAGGTGGGATGTTATGACATGAATTTATTTAGATAGACTTCAAATTTGAGTACATGTGATGGAGGTATGATTATGCACTCATAGGACCAGGAGGAGGGGCATGTGATCTGTATTGGTATAGGGATCGATTAGATGCATTGGTGGTGGGTGACATGATTTGGTGACTGTATATCTAATTTTTTACATAGGTAGATCATATGAGGTAGATTTTATCACTATAGAGTTACAAGTGGATCTATCAGAGGCAAGATCTGAAGGTAGATTTTATCCCTTTCAACAAGGTGAGGAGATAATTTGACCTCAATAAATATATCCTAAGGGAGTTTCCAAAGTATGGAGGGAGGATGCAGAGTTCCCACTACCTACGCAAAAGCTAGTTCATGACTTTATCGATCACGAGGAGCTACCAATGAGATCAGATGTGGATGATGCAAGTTTGACTAATGACTACCTTGCATGGTTTCAAGATCATTATGATGCATCTATTTTTGGAGGTGATGATGGTGGCTAATAGGATATGTATGTGGACATGGATGGTAGAGATTATATGTAAGGGGATGCCCTTGGTAGATAGGTATTGTTAGAAGGGAGAGATTAGGAATGGGTGGCACTATCCTTAACACAAGCATACTTAGTAGTCGTGACCCATGAGAGGGATGTATCACAAGGATAGGTGTCAAATCTTAATAAAGATAAGGATCAGGCTAGAGTATAGCTAGTTGTGGTTACATAGGAGAGAGACTCTCTTAAGAAATTAGTAGGACAAGCACCACCACCAATAGGACCACTAGGTATCATCTCCATGGCTAGATAGATAGTGACAATTAAGGAGATTCATTATTATGAGGCCTTGGTATTCACATGCCTTCTAGATAAGCCTATATGGGGTAAGTACAGAGCAAGGATCATTAGAGGGGCTAGTAGTATGACACCAAGTCAGTGGGCCACATTAGTAGGTAGATAGGTAGGCTTAAGAGGTGGATAAGCTCCAAGATGTAGTGGTGTTCTAGGGTCTTAGACTCTCATGAGACCTTATATTTTGATGTATTATATAGTTTTGATACTAGCTTGCAAGCCGATGTAGCGAGATGTATATATCCATTAAGAGACATGTACATTATTGTATACATGATCATTATTTTAATTATGAGCTCATGATATATAAATGTGATCATGGTTTATGGTTTGTGTGTATGGATGTGATGTTGTTTATTTATGATATGATGTTATGATGATTAGCACTTTATGGTTTACCTATATTCACCTAGCTAGGCATGTGATGTTATGGTTATTTAATTTATGTTCATGATGATGTTGATATTGATGGATTTTTATGTGATTATTGATGATATAAATGTGAATATTGATGATATAAATGTGATTAGATGATGTGATGTTGTTATTAGATGATGTAATATTGTTATTTATAGTTACGGATTTGGTGTTATGATCATGATAATGGCTATGGTTAGTGAGGATAATGTTCATGATGATTATGTTTATGATGTTATGAAGTTGATATGACATTGTTATGTTTATGATGATGTAACTGGTGTTTGTGGCATGGTTATAGTTTATAGATCATATTTCTTTACATGTGATAGATGTTAGGATTATTATGATGGTATGATTAGGTGATGTGATGTTCATGATGTTATGATATGATGATGAGATGTTATGTTGCACATGTGGATGTTTTGAATAAATGAATCTTTACTTCCTTACCTAGATAGGCATGTGATGGATAACATATGTGGATGATGTATGATTGAATGGTGATAGATGCTTCATGATTAATTGGTGTTTTTGGTTATTTGGATGAGATGATTATGATGTTATTTTGAGTAGAGACATGCTAAGGTATATTATGTGTGATGATTTATTGACTTATGATGTGATAAAAGATAATGTTTTGATGATTGTATGTTGTTATGATCGGCTATGATGGTAAAGATGTTCTTTTGATTAAAAACACTTAAATAATGCACAACACATAATAAAACACATAATTAGTTTTTAAATGTTTTTAATTAGATGCATATGATTAGATGAAGGTGGTTGAATCTTTAAGAAACATAAAATAATTTGGATTACAAAACTAAATGTGAGAGAGATAGGATAATCAAGAGACAAGAATCGTAATGAATGTATCAAGAATTAGATATGAGAGAATAAGAAGGCATGATGTTTTTTCATTGTCAAGGACCAAGATAAAATTAAGTTAGATCAGTTTATGAACATAATCCCTTCGAATGCTTTGCATGAGCGGTCATTAGTTGGTTAAAAGATTTCTTGACCACCCGGTGTCAAGCAAGCTCAAAAATCTCTTGCTTATAGAGGGTATAAACAGGAGGTTGATGATGATGGAACATTCTTGTGAGACTAGCATGCCTCTTTTATAGGCTAACAAAGAGTGAACATAAATAAATCCATGTCATATAAGGTATAGACTGATCGATGTGGGAAGTTTATTTATGAAATCCGATTGTGGCTTCCAAAATTATTTTCTCTTTTTTTTATTTTAATAATGGGTCTTTTTATCGAGAAGTTGATCGATACAAGAAGCTTCATCTAAATTTATACTTTGATAATGCTTTACTCAACCATCCTTCAAGAAAGTGGTCTAAGTTTGCGAGATTTGTTTAAGGTGTTTGATAGTTTCCCTTCAAGGGAGCAGTCTACCTTACATGGAGCAATTTTAATTAGTTTTGGTAGCTATCCTTCAAGGGAATGGTCTATGAATGCTTGAAATGACCCAAAAAATATATGAATTTTACCTTTTTATGATTTTTTGAATAATTTTGTTTTTTTATTGACATGGATTTGTTTATAAAGACTAAAAAAAGTTCACCTTCATGAAGGCAAAACTAGAGCAAAATAAGGTTGATGATGGGTAAAAGAGGTTTAAGTGACAATGACCATGGGATTTCATCTTATAAAGGGACAGAAAGCACTAGAAGAATTATGCCATGGGTAGATCCATAGTACATATATTCAAGATTAGACAAAAGGTTGTAACGGATAACCACATAATTTATTTTTAATTGGTTGTCCTTAAAATAAGGGGATACATGTGAGTGAAAATAAGGGATGAGCTTAAGTTAGACAAAAGGTGAGTTCAATCTTGTTTAACAAAAGAAAAGATGTAGATATGAAGCATTAAGGAGCTCAGATTTAGATTTCCCTTCAAGGGAGGATAACTGGTAAGCTCCCAATCTATACCTATGTATTATGATATAAGTTCCAAGCCAATTGAAAGCAAACTTGTCTTATTTACTTTTATCCATATTGGTTACATGTTGATTTTCCTTTAGAATGAGATCTTTGATATTGAATTCTTACACTTTGAGGTGTATGTTATAAGTGTGTTTGATTCACTCTTGATAGATAAAAATATGGGTAAGCATGACTAAATGATGTTCATCAAGTAGCTCAAGTTGGGATAAATGTTCTTAACAATAATCACTCTTAGAAATGAGATATTGCAGAGATATGTGAAGAGAGGGAATTTAGACTTCGAAAGGCAAGACAGTCTCTACTCCAAACACAAGAGAGAAAGGGATAACACCTATAGGGATTTGAATGCTAGTATGATATGCATATAAGGTGAATGGAATGTGTAAATTCCAATCTCAACCATATGAATTAAATATTTTAGTTAGCATGTTATTGATAGTTTTGTTAGAAGCTTCAACCTATCCCTTTGCTTGTGGAAGATAAGGCGATGATAAACTTAACTTGAAACTAAACACATCACAAAGACCTTGGACTTGTTTGTTTTTGAAATATTTGCCATTATCCATGATAATTTTATGAGGAACATCGAAATGATAGATAATGTGATGGTTTATAAAATTGATAATGTTAGGGTGTGGAGTTAAAAGCTTCACCAAGGAGCACACTTTGACAGTTTCAGGTCTACACAGACACCGGCGTCGGTCAGAAGTGACCGACATCGGTCAGGTGCAGTTGCAGAGGTGCCAGCATCGGCAGTGGGTCGGTCGACGGTGGTCACAGGCAAGCAGCAGGAATCGACGTCGGTTATCTGTGCGTCCAGAATGCTATTTTCGTGGACAGAAGCGAGTGTTTGCATGATGAGTTTAAGTTGTAGTCTTAAGCTCGCATCTCTATTATTAGTAATATTATTTTTAGAGCCCTTGTTCAAGTGGCTTAACTGTTTGTTGTAAGTGCATACTCAAGTCTCCTAATTCTATATGTAGAATTAGATCTTCTTAGCTTTGTGTGAATTATTGTAGTAGTTCATTGTATTTGGTATGTTGAAGAACAGTATAGAATTGAATCAATCCAGGCTTGTTAGAGTTGATTGTTCTTGAGAGAGAGAGCTCTTGAGGAATAGAGATCTAGTGAGAGATCTATACATCTAGGAGAGGTGTGAAAGAAAGAAGTTTATTCAATTATATTCTTTTTGTAAAGAGTTTGTTAATACAAGTTTTCAGGGTGGTTTCTTGTATCTCTTATTCTTACTGTTTATCATTCTAGTTACTTGTCTATCTGATTTATTTCTGTGTTTATTGCTTTCACAAGTGTAATCTATTGTTGGTTGATCCCCAACAAGTAGTATCAGAGCTCAGATTCACTAACAGGTGGTTCAGATCTGTGTAGTGTGTATTGATTACAGGTTCTCACAAGAGTTTTTGCAGGGATTTTTGTTTGAGTGGGAGAAGCAATGGTAGATAAAAGTAAACTGAGAATGGAAAAGTTCAACGACAAAAATTACCAACATTGGAGAATGCAGATAGAGGATTATCTGTATCAGAAAGTTCTCTACTTACCGTTAGGTGGGGTTGCAAAGAAGCCCAAAGACATGGAGGATGAAGAATGGAAAGTTCTTGATAGAAAGGCTCTGGGGTCTATAAGACTGAGTCTAGCATCCACTGTGATATCCAATTTATCACAGGCAAAGTCTACAGTAGAGTTGATGACAACTTTAGCAAACTTGTATGAAAAACCCTCTGCTTCTAATAAGGTATATCTTATGAAGCAGTTATTTAGTTTGCATATGAATGAAGGTGGATCTGTTTCTACTCATCTGAATGATTTCAATAAAATTGTGAATCAATTAATTTCAGTCAATAAAGTGTTTGATAATGAAATAAAAGCTCTTTTAATATTACGTTCTTTGCCTGAACGCTGGCATGGCTTAGTAATGGCAGTAAGTAATACTGCATCTGCATCAAATATTTTGAAAGTAGAGGATGTTGTTAGTGTTATCTTGAATGAGAAAATACGCAAGAAAAGCACAGAAGAGACATCTGGGAACGCTTTAAGTTTTGAGAGCAGGGAAAGACAAAAAGAGAAGAGCAAGAAAGGCAGATCAAGATCCAAGTCTAAGGGAAAAGGCAGATCTAAATCCAGAAATGGCAGAAGGCCGTAATGCTGGAGTTGCGGAAAGATGGGGCACATAAGCAGAGATTGCTGGTCAAAGCCTAAGGAGGACAATCAGCACGAAGGAAAGGAAGAAGCCAAGGTTGCAGGTATTGCACAAGATGCTTTAATTTTCTCTCTGCATAATAATATAAAATCTTGGGTATTAGATTCTGGTGCATCTTTTCATGCTACCCCTAATAGGGAATATTTTAGTGACTATATCCATGGAGATTTTGAAATAGTGTATCTAGGGGATGATGAGCCCTGTGAAATAATTGGCAAAGGTAAAGTGTAGCTGAAGATGCAGAATAGCAACACATGGGTGTTGAGAGATGTAATGCATGTTCCTAGCTTGAAGAGAAATTTGATTTCTGCAAAAAAGTTAGGGGATGAGGGTTGTACAGTAACTCTCATAGCAGAATCTTAGAAGGTGACCAAGGGTGCACTTGTTATGGCCAGAGGTAAGAGAGAAGGTACTCTCTATTTCTATAATTGTGTTACTAACAAATCTCCTTCTGTATTATCTACTTCAGATGTGGATGCTAAATTGTGGCACTCAAGGCTTGGCCACATGAGTGAGAAGGAGATGTCAATTCTTAAGTCCAAAGGTATGCTTTCAGATTTAAAAGGCATAGATCTAGAGTTTTGTGAGCACTGTGTATTTGGAAAACAGAAAAGCGTTAGTTTTCTCAAGACTGGGTCTACTAAGAAGAGGCATAAGTTACAGCTTGTTCACACAGACGTGTGGAGACCGACTCAGGTTGCTTCCATTGGAGGATCACAGTACTATGTATTTTTCATAGATGATGTTACAAGGAAGGTATGGATCTATTGTATTAGAAGAAAATCTGATGTATTTGAGACTTTTAAGATCTGGAAAGCTATGGTTGAGAATGAAACAGGTAAAAGACTAAAGTGCCTAAAATTTGACAATGGCGGTGAGTTCTGCAGTTATAAGTTCAGAGATTATTGTTATATGCATGGAATCTGCAGGCAAAGGATGGTTCCAAGGACACCTCAGCAGAATAGAATTGCTGAAAGGATGAACAGGACAATAATGGAGCGTGCAAGATGTATGAGATTGCATGCTGGTTTGCCCTTATAGTTTTGGGCACAAACTGTTAACACTACAGTATACCTGATTAACAGAGGACCCTCTACAGCTCTGAATGGTGGTATTCCAAAAGAGACATGGACAGGTAAAAAGGTAGATCTCTCATATCTCAAAGTTTTTAGTTGTGAAGCCTTTGTGCACATAGATAAAGAAAATAGAAAGAAGCTAGATGCTAAGTCTATGAGGTGCACGTTTATTGGCTATGGCTCAGATGATTTTGGTTACAGATTGTAAAATCTAGAAACTAACAAGGTAATTAGGAGCCATGATGTTGTTTTCAATGAAAGAGTGATGTATTGTGATCAGCTAAGAAAGTTGAATCAATCTGAGCAGAGTATGGTGAATTGGACGAGGTGAAGGTCCAATATGAGCTCGCGGGAAAAAGAAATAATCACTTGCAAAAAAACATAGAGACCGACGTCGACAGATTAAGAACCGGCATCGACAGAACAAAAATCAAGGTCGGCCATACAGAGACCGACGTCAGCAGGACAGGCACCGACGTCAATCAGACAGAACTAACGTCAGCCAGTAACAGGTCTAGATGTGACCGAGGTCGGTCACTATCAGAGAATTTGGGTGGACAGCGTGTTGTGAACGAGTCTCAGACACCCATCAGGAGGTCAGAAAGGGTGAGTAAGCCTCCAATTAGATATTCTCCTTCTTTATTTTATCTATTGCTAACTGATGGTGGAGAACTAGAGAGTTTTGAAAAAGCAATACAGGTGGAGTCCAAGAGTCAGTGGGAGTGTGGCATGGTTGAGGAGTTGGAGTCCTTAAGAGAGAACCAAACATGGGATTTGGTTGAATTGCTAGCTGGTAAGAGAACACTCAAGAATAGATTGACCTACAGGTTGAAAGAAGATGAGAATGGACAGATGAGATATAAGTCCAGATTGGTGGTAAAAAGATTTGCACAAAAGCCAGGTATTGACTTTGGTGAGATTTTTTCTCCTGTTGTTAAAATGACTTCTATAAGGGTTGTATTGTCTTTGGTTGCTTTCGAGGATTTACATCTTGAGCAGCTAGATGTTAAGACAATGTTTCTTCATGGAGACTTGGATGAGAAAATATATATGAAACAGCCAGAAGGATTTGAGGTCAAGGGTAAGGAGAAGTTTGTGTGCAGATTGAAGAAAAACTTGTATGGCCTCAAGCAAGCTCCCAGGCAATGGTACTTAAAATTTGACAGGTTTATGACTGAGCATGGCTAAAGTAGGTGTCAATCTGACCATTGCATGTATTTCAAGAGATTTGATAACGGTAGATATATTATTCTATTGTTGTATGTAGATGATATGCTGGTTGCAGGATCACACATGCAAGATATCTCTGAGCTTAAGGTGAAATTAGCTCAAACGTTTGCTATGAAGGATTTGGGAGCAGCAAAGAAAATCTTATGAGCATTAAGAGAGACAAAAAAAATCACAGGTTGATATTGTCTCAAGAAGATTATGTGGACAAGGTGTTGAAACGGTTCAATATGCAGGATGCTAAACCGGTAAGCACACCTTTGGCTGGACATTTTAAGTTGAGTAAAGAACAATGTCCTAATTCATATGATGAGGTAGAGTACATGAGTAAGGTTCCATATTCTTCCGCAGTAGGGAGTTTGATGTATGCAATGGTGTGTACTAAATCGGATATTGCCCAAGCAGTGGGAGTGGTAAGTAAGTATATGGCCAATCCAGGTAAGGAACATTGGAAAGCAGTTCAGTGGATCCTTAGATATCTGAGAAAAACCAGTAGTAGGCATTTGTGCTATGGAGGTTCAGATACTTCTCTACATGGTTATGTAGATTCAGATATGGCAGGTGATTTGGATGGCAGGAGGAGCACTACAGGTTATGTTTTCACTGTAGGTGGAACGGCGGTTAGCTAGATATCTAAGTTGTAGAAGGTTGTTGCCTTGTCAACTATAGAAGCAGAGTATATTGCAGCCACAGAGGCTAGCAAAGAGATGATATGGATGACATGGTTCATAGATGAGCTTGGTAGGGAGCATGAGAGTTGCAGATTGTATAGTGACAGTCAAAGTGCAATCTATTTGGCTAAAAATTTAGCCTTTCATTCAAGAACAAAGCACATACAGCTAAGGTACAATTTCATACGATAGGTATTAGAAGATGGTGAGTTGAAGCTGGAGAAGATCCATACAGATAGGAATTCGGCTGATATGTTAACCAAGTCGGTTACAAAGGAGAAGTTGAATCTTCATTCAACTTTTGTTGGTCTTCATGATTGAGCTGAAGATGGAGGAACTAGAAGATGTTGTTGTACAGGTACTGGTGCAGCTGTTTATCTCCAAGTGGGAGATTGTTAGGGTGTGGAGCTAAAAGCTTCACCAAAGAGCACACTTTGATAGTTTCGGGTCTACACAGACACCGGCGTCGATTAGGAGCAATTGACGTCGGTCAGATGCAGTTGCAGAGCCGCCGGTGTCGGTAGTGGGTCGGCCAATGGCGGTCACAAGCAAGCAGCAAGAACCAACGTCGGTTATCTGTGCGTCCATAATGCTATTTCTGTGGATAGAAGCGAGTGTTTGCATGATGAGTTTAAGTTGTAGTCTTAAGCTCGCATCTCTATTATTAGTAATATTATTTTTAGAGCCCTTGTTCAAGTGGCTTAACTGTTTGTCGTAAGTGCATGGTCGAGTCTCCTAATTCTATATGTAAAATTAGATCTTCTTAGCTTTGTGTGAATTATTGTAGTAGTTCATTGTATTTGGTATGTTGAAGAACAGTACAGAATTGAATCAATCCAGGCTTGTTAGAGTTGATTGTTTTTGAGAGAGAGAGCTCTTGAGGAATAGAGATCTAGTGAGAGATCTATACATCTAGGAGAGGTGTGGAAGAAAGAAGTTTCTTCAATTATATTCCTTTTGTAAAGAGTTTGTTAATACAAGTTTTCAGGTTGGTTTTTTGTATCTCTTGTTCTTGTTGTTTATCATTCTAGTTACTTGTCTATCTGATTTATTTCTGCGTTTATTGCTTTCACAAGTGTAATATATTGTTGGTTGATCCCCAACAGATAATTTTTTTGGTTTTGTTTGAGACAAGAGGAATAGCCTCTACCCATTTGGTGAAATATTCTATTACAGTGATGATAGAATGATGTCGCTATGAAAAATGGAGGTTAATTTCACCAATAAGTTCCAAACCCCATTGTGAGAAAGGCTAGATATCCTTGGATACTTGGAGACTATGGCTAAGTGTGTGATTTAAATTGATGTGTTATTGACATTTGACACACTTTTTCACATAATCACAACAATTTTGGTTAAGATTGGGCTAATAATAGCTAAGGTGAAGGATGTATTTAGTGATGACTAAACCATTAAAGTGTCCTCTACAAATCCCATCATACATTTCTTTGATAGCATGAGAGGCTTCGTAACTACATCAGCAATATAAGAGGAGACCATCAAAGCCATATTTATAAATAATATCCCCCAACATGGTATAACGTGAGGTATTCTGAATAAATGCTCTTTGAGCATTCCTAGAAAGGTTGGATGGGATGATGGCAAGGTTGACATAGTTGAAGGTCTATTATTACTAAAGGTTAAGTTGGGTCTCCTCCACATTGGAGATGGTATGAGATTCTAATTTGATGTAATAAGGGTGGGTAAGTCGATGGATAATAATAGATAGCTTAGATTCAAAAGGTGCACATGAGATCTAAGAAGTGAGAAAATCCATCATATCGATAAACTTATTCATAGATTGTAGAGTGGTTTGAATATGATAGTCTTCAAATGATGGTAAGAGTACATTAGCTAGTTTTTTATACTATTTCAAAACATCATTCTTGCATTGGTAATATCCATTGATTTTATTGACCACAAGTTGAGAGTCACCAAAAATGTTGATCACTTTGACTCTCAAGGCTAATGTAGTTTAGAGACCTATCACTAGGGCTTTGTACTTACACATATTGTTGGTACATTTGAAATATAGCTTGAAGTATAAAGGAAGAGGTTCATCATGAATAGGGATAAAGATGATGTTGGCTCCCCCATCACATTGACACTTTGATCCATCAAAGAACATGGTCATTTGATAGGTGAAGTCTACTTGAGAGAGGGTCACAATGGACTCATCTAGAAACTTAAGAGGAGGAGGTTGGTTCTCTGCTAATGGTGCTTCGGTCAATTATTCAGCAATTAATTTCCCTTTAATTGACTTATTTTGGAGGAAATCAAGGTCAAAATCAACTAAAAGCATGATCCAATTGGCCACACATTGATTTTAATATGGCTTGGAGTGCATATACATGAGAGGGTCAATGTTGGTGATGACAAAGGTCTTATGGTTGAGAAGGTAGTGGTGAAGTTTGATAGCAACTTCACCACGAAGACCAAGGTGAGGTAAAAAATTTTGGTATGGGTGTATTGAGTCTCGTACTCTATAAGCATGACTTATGTAATAGATGGCTTTATCTTTATGCTTCTCATCTTGATAAGCTAGCATTGCCCATAAGGAGTGGTTGGTGGTGGAAACATAAAGGTAAAAAAGTTGATCTTCCTTAGGAATAATGAGTATGGGTGGAGATATAAGGTACTCTTTAAGTGAATTAAAGGCCTTTTGATATTTTGTATTCTACATAAAAGATGCATCCTTCTTTAAAAGGTGGTTGAAAGGTTGTAATCGCTTAGAGAGTTGAGAGATAAAGTGATGAATGGATTGAAGCTTCCCCTACAAGCTATAGAGTTGCTTGAGGTGGGTGGGAGGAATCATGTCAAGGATTACTTTTATTTTGGTAGGATTTAATTCAATTCCTTGAAGGGAGATGATAAATCTAAGGAGATTTCCTAAAAAGACCCCAAAAATGCACTTTTGGGGGTTAAGACAAACATGGTAATAGATTAATCCTTCAAAGATAATCATAAGAATGACCAAATGATATTTATGACATTTGGATTTCTCAAGAAGGTCATTGGTATAGTATTCTATGATTTTGTGAATAAGGTCATGTAATATTTAGGTCATAGTGCATTGGTAGGTTACACTAATGTTCTTCAGTCCAAAAGGCATGATCCTATAGTAAAAATTTCCCCATGGGGTAATAACGGTGGTTTTATGTTGATCTTTAAGGGAAATTAAAATCTTATTATAACTTGAGAACCCATCTATAAGAGATAACATATCATGGCCAATTTTAATATTGATAAGTTGGTCAATGCTTGGCAATGGAAAGTCATGCTTTGGGTAAGCAAGGTTAAGCTCATGAAAGTTTATACAAATGTGAAGTCCCCTTATGGATTTGGTGATAGGGATGACATTAAATATCCATTATGGATAATCAATGGGTTAAACTAAATTCACAGATAGAAGACATTAAAGCTCTTCTTTGACTAGAAGGGTTATGCAAAGGTGCATCCAATGAAGTTTTTGCCTAATTAACTTGGCATCGTGTTTAGTGACTATATTGTGGGTAGTGATAGAGAGGTCAATTCTTAGCATATCACTTTAAGACCAAGAAAATTCTATGATAAGGTATTACTAAAAGGGAGGGAAGTCTTGAAGCTACTCAAAATTTAGCGATTAGCTGATTTTGATAATTCACGGGTACCCAAGTTGATATCCATAGTGGACTCATTAAAAATAGTTGAATTTTTAGGAGGGAGAGATTTATGGATAAAGGAATATTTTGCACCTAGATATGCAGGAATGGAATAATCATCCTAACACCAAATAATATTAATGGTAGGAAATTCATCTGCTACCATCTCAGGATGAGTCAGAAGAATATTCATGGTCACCCTACCTTTTGGATAAAATTGGGGTCTAAGGCTGAACATTTTAATTAAAAAAAAAGTTAAGGGGGATGATGTTAGGATCCTCAGATGTTAATGGTGGGATGGATGGTGAGGATGGTATTTCCTCATTAATGACGGTAATGGGAGGTGGGTTGGTTTGCCTTTTAGGTGGCATGAAACTAAGGCAATGATATTCATGAGGTTTTCAGGTCTTGATTAGAAGAAACTCATGTAGCCCATGTTCATATTGACCTAGACCAAATCCCTTCCAAGCACACCTATAAATATATGTCTTGGAAAAATTTGGTTTATCCAAATAGGAGAAACTAGAGGTGAATGGTCGAGGTGAAAAAGAGGTGGTGGAAATGTAAAAGGTTTTATCAAGTCCCGCATAAATGAAATTGGTTTAACAAGTTGAAGGATCAAAAATAATAATGACTCCAATATTGGGGTCATAATCGTGTTGTTGGTTAATATTATCATACTCTTGGGGAGTAGAAAAAGTGTCTAGTGTCAAAAGGTGATACTCGCCCAATGAAAGATGTTGGAAGGTTGATTTTAAAGGGTCAATTGTGGGAATTTAGGTGGAAGGGATGGATGAACTAGTAGATGATTCATTGGTTAAAGGATATGGGGCTCCATATTTTATTTATGAAGGCTTGTTGGATGGAGGAAGGAGAATGTCATTTGGTTAGTACCTCTTGTTGTATGATGTAAAATGACTCAGGTCAAATTATATGGTAAAAACTTGACCTTCATGTTTAAAAATGATGCATCAATGCAAGGTGGGTGGCACACAGCCCATGTAATGAATCCAAGGGTGTCCTAGCAAAATGTTGTACTAGAACTCACCTTCTACTATGTAGAATATCTTAGGAAGTGTGCAGGGTCCTAAAAGAGTGTGAAGGATAATAGGGATCTTAGGAAGTGTGTGAGTTTGATTGATGTACATGGTAATGAAGAGGGGAGGATATGGATCATCAAGATGTGTGAAGTGTATTTTTGAATCCTTGAAGGTAACAAGCTTAAAAAGTTGCAGAGCTTCAATAAGGGTTGTTAAAGGTTATGGGTCTTCTAGTTGAACCTCTATGTATTATAATGTCTCTATCATTATTTGGTGATGATGGGGTGAGGTATTGATCAGTTCATACAAACTCATCTTCATCAGTGTTGGTGAAGATATTTTATAACTACTCATTGGATTGATTTAGAAGGGTTAGATTGAGAGAGACCAAATATGGACACCTTGGGTTTGGTTGAAGGTAAATGTGCTTGGTGTTGGTCGAGTGATTCAATGGTGTAAGAGGGATATGTCCATTCAATTACACCTTTGCTTTTCCCTTATCCTTTTGTTTGTCTTGTGGATAGTGTAACCACATGGATGGCATGAATTTTTGGAGGAGTTAGGTTATAAGGCTGATACAATTCCTCCTCACTCTTGGATGAAAGTAAGGGAGTAGGTAAGTGTTGATTGATAGTTCTTGGTTCTTGGATTAGTGGTGGGCTCATAGGAGGCTCATCTAAAAATAAGTCATCCACATGATATAGTGGATGGATTAATACCTAGAGAGATTTACAGTACTCTATATCATGCCCAGGTGTTCAATGGTATGACCATACTAGTTTATCATCATATCAGGATGGTTTAGGACTATGTGGTTCAAATGGTTTGACTAGTGGCAAGGTTAAGCAAGATGTCTACAATAACCTTTGTAGGATGGTTAAGTAGAAAAGGTGACAAGGGTGTTAGAGTTCTTTTTTTTTATTTTTGGGATGGAAGCTTTCTTAGGAGTAGGCTTAGAAGTGGGAGTTTTGGGAGGTGGAGTATTCTTTGTGGTTGATGGTTTGGAGGGATAAATTTTAGAATTAGTAGGCTTGGTAGTGGAGGATTTGGAGATTGAGGTCATGAAGAGGATTGGTAGGGGTATAGATATAAGAGGAGTTTGGGTTTGGGTTATCTTTAGGAAACACATTTTATTAATCGAAGGATGAGGTCTTAGGATGGAAAAAGGATGTGGTCCCAAAATGGAAGGCAAGGTAGGATTAGGTAGAAAGGCTCTAGGTTTTGAGATAATAGGTGGATCTTCCTTCTTGGTTAGCCAAAATTTTGGTGGGTTAGGTGGTGTTAGATCCACCTTTAGCATAGGGTGAGTAAGGTTTTAAGTAGGGATCATGCTAAGGTTTTTGATGGGTTTGGTTATGATGGGGGAAGCTGCGGGCTATTTCAAGTGGAGTTGGTTTGGTCAATTCAACTATAGATTGAGGGGAAGAGGTTTATAAAGGTTTGGTCGAGGTGATGTTGAGTTCAATAGTGGAAATGGAAGGTTGGGATGATAGTGGCATGGTTAGAGGCTCTTGTTTGGTTGGGTAAAGAAGCTAGAGATGGTGCCAAAATGTGGCACGGTCTATGTTAAGTTGGGATAAGTACTCCAAGATTTGAACCAGCCTTGGGAAGGGCTTATAGATGGGTTTGATCCCTTTGATATTGATCTCAAAGGACAAACCCATGGGTGGAGAGAGAGGAGTGGTTACCTCATCCTTTTCCTCAATCAAAAGGTCTAAGGTTTGAGAAGATGAGTCTCCTATAAGAGGGGTAGGTAGATTGATCTCTCCCTTAAGAATGCTTTCCAAAGGAAGAGTGGATTGCTATATGATAAAAGAGAAGGATACAATGGTAATGGCTGATTTTTTTGGTATGTCCTCCAAAAGAGAAGTGGATAGCTCCACTACCTCAAGAAGTGGAGAAAAGAGGATAATTGTTTCCCTTATCTCATTTTTTAAAGAAATAGAAGGTGACTCCACTACCTCAATAAGTGGAGGGGAAGGAAAGGTGGTTTGGGCAATAGATTCCTCAACAATGATTTCACTAAGAATCACATTAATGGTATGGACTACATGGTTGTGAGAGGATTTTTCTCTATTATTTTCATTGTTTGTGGAAGTGGCATGGTTAGGGAATGGCTGTCTAAAGATGTCAAGTGATTGATTTGAAGGTGCATTGGGGTTATCCAATACAAGTTCCCCCTTGTCAATGAGATTTTAGATGATGTTCTTTAAAGTATTGTACCTACTAAAACCATGTCCAATGACATGATGGAAGGCACATAATTCATTTTCCTTATACCAACCAACTATAGGATGAGAGGAATCAAATTATTGTGGAGTTTTGATCGGTGGGAGTTGTATGATATTCGCTTTTAAGAAATTTTCAAAGATCAAAGCATATGACTCCCTTAGCAGAGTAAATTATTTGTGGTTGTTGTGGTTTGGATTTTTAGTGTTCTGATTAGAGGAACTGGAAGATTTATATTGGTTAACAACTGATGGAGGGGCAATTTTAAGAACAACTACATTCATGATTCCTTTATTTTCAGTGTTGGTTTGATTTTTAGGTTTAGAGGAGGGAGTCTCACTTGATTTAAAGTTGGAATTCTCGTTTCCTAATTTTAACCTTCCCCTCATCAATGGTCGTGTTCTCTAACTTTTGTGCCATGGTGAAAGCCTCATCAAAGGTCCTAAAAGTCTGAGCTTGTAAAGTGGAGGAAATGTGTTTGGATAAAGCTCAAGTAAAGATCTCAATTAGCTCAGGTTGGGGCAAAGAGAAAGAAATTTGATTTATCAAGCTTCTCCAACAAGCTACAAAGTCAGTTATGGACTTGTCATCAAATTACCGAATGGATTAAAGATCAGTGATGGAAACCTTCTTAGAGATGTTCATGAAAAAGTGGTCTAAAAAAGTTTGAACCAGTTGGACAAAATAAATAAGGGAGTGTTTTGTAATAGCATTATACCAACCTAGTGTCAGACCTGATAGAGACATGAGAAAAGTATGAAGAAGGAGAGCATCATCATAGGTAATTAAATATCAATAATGCCTAAATGCTCTTAGATGTTATTGAGGGTGTTATTTCATCTGAAATTTTGAAAAATTCAAATTTTCCCATTGAGGAGGATAAGGTCGAATGGGGATGGATGGATGAATTGGTTAATTATAGATTTGGTCTTAAGATAAGAAGTTATGGGCACTAAAAATAAATAACTCTAAAGTACTAATTTTGTCCATTAACATTTTGACAAGATCCATTTGTGGTTGTGCACCCCCATAGTTGTAAGGCAGATTATATTGGGTTTGGGTAGGTGCAACATACGGATAGCTAGTGGAAGGTTGAAACGCTGTCATATATTGGTATGTGGGCATGGGTGGTTGGGATGATGCCACATATGAACACATCAATATAGGTGGTTGGTTGGAAGGTAGAGGTATATACACTTATGGGTTAGAGATGTATCTTTTGTTTGGTGCAATGGGTATTTAATCAAGAATTAACGTAGGTTGGGTAGGAGGTATGGCTATGTTGGTAGGTAGAGGATAGGTGGTAATTTTGGTACTAATAGGTGAAAGGGTAGAAGGTATGGTGACAACCAAGCTCTAAAATGAAGTGGAGGTAGGAGGGTTAGAAACAAGAGGAAGGGTGGTGACACTAGAAGAGGGTACTCCCACAGTAAACGGAGTATCATTTCCCAAAGGTTGGGTTGCTCCTATACTAGAAGGGTTATTGGTTGGGGTAAAAGGTGTTCAAGTGTTGGTTGGTTGGTTGGGTGGGTTGGTTTTAGATGGTGGTATTGGTGGGATTATTGGTAGAAGAGGATGCTTGGGTGACCAAGGGTTGGGTGGAAATTATGGAAACAAAAGTGTTTCCCATAAGGTGGGATGGCATGCCATTGGATGGGTCAGTAGGTGGAATCGAAGAAGGGGTATGGTGGGATATGGTTTTAAGCTAATGTTGGATGGATATGGGGTTATTATCCAAAAAGGTGGTGAAATTCATATCACTTTGGATGGCTGTTTAACGGATATTAGGACTTTCAAAAGGATGAGGAGAACTCTCTACATCTGAGATGTACTCCATAGATGAGGGAGAAGATAAAAATGGATGATTAGGAAGTGGATCTTGATTTTCTTGGTTTCTTAGCTATTGCCTACTCAAAACCATGAAAATAAGGGAAAAAATAAGATACAAGAAAACTCAGAACTCAAATAAAAAGAAGACAAAAAAAATTCAAGAAAATGAAACACACACTAAAACACGTTAAATCCTAAGGTTTTTTTAGTCTCTCTTATGTTTTATGCCTTAATTTTGAATAAGTTATGAAGACCAACTTGGACTTGTAAAGCAGGTACTAGAATAAGATATTTAAGGATGGTTTTACGTAGTTATAATTTCTCAATATCTATACTAAAACTTGGTATGTGGCTTGATATTGGGGCCTACCCTCTCACTTCACATACTATAGCAATAAGGGTGTCAGGTTATTAGCCAAGATATACTGAGTTGCTAGAGATTACACTCAGTCAGTGTACTAAGTTGGTTCTCTCCTTGGTTAAAAAATCTAAGTAGGATAGCTAGCAAAGGTGACTGTTAGGTGATGAAATCCCAATCGAGCCTTATGTTAATATTTTTATGTTTGATTAGGTGTAAGTGGTTTAGTCTTGTGTGTATGATAAAGGTGAAGTTATGATTAATTAAATTGATTAATTAAACTATGTGAGCTATAATAAGTAATAAAATAATATATGCAATTGATTTTAAGCCCAAAATAAAATTTCAATTTCATTATATGAGCAAAAGGCAAGAAGTACCTAGATGCAACTATGAACCCAAGAAAAGACTCAAGGGTCCCACCAGATGTGCCAGTATATTTTACATAAATTTTGATTTATTTATAAGAATAAAGTTATAAAACTTAAAATAAATATGAGGTTAGTAGACATGGATTTGGTATGTGCTCTGTGATTTAGACGGTTGTAGATACTCCTCTTTGTCTGGGGAGGAATGACCTACAAATAAGAAAGCACTAAAGGAATAGTTGATTAGTTAGATAGTAGGGTTGATTGTCTAGAAATATATATCCAAAATTCACAAGCTTCATTGGAGTCTATCAAACCACACTTTTAAATAACCAAGTTCTATAAATGAAATATAAATTGCTTGCATGAATAACATAAGATATTGAAATCAAATACAAGAAGTACTTGAAAGAGATGAATTTTCTTAATTATAGTAATAAATTATTAAATATTAATAATAAATAAATCAAATGTGGTTCAAAAAATAAGGTGATGTTCTATGATCAGGGAAAAAATTAGAAAGTGGGATTTGGTTAGGGTTTGATAGACCAAATAAACTTGATGTTAGAATTGACACATAGTTACCATCGATGGTTAGGGGTAAACCATTGATGGTTAGGTGACCATTGGTGGTTGGTTAACCATCAGTGGTTAGGATAAAATTATCAATGATTGGGTGACCATAGATGGTTACTATGAGATTTGGCTTGGGTCAAGAGGTTTTGGCTAGGCAAGGTTGTAGAAATACATGACAAAGAAGATAAATCATGAATCTTGACAAGAGATAAATACTTAGCTTTTGTTGGTATAAATAATGTTGAGGGTGGTTGAAAACTTGTTGTAGATCCTAGATCAATTTTGGCATAGTGATGGTACCTTAGGTTGTGAATTACCATACTTTTGATTTTTGTCCTGGTTGTTGGTTTGTTGGAAGCTTTCTTGGATTCACCAAAAAAAGAATACCTACATAAGAAGCTTTGACACAAGAATTTATTGATGGTTATTGATGATCTCTTTCAACTCCTCCTCCTCTATTTTATAGAAATAAGGAAGAGGTGAAATAATAGGTTCAAACAAGGTGTTCAACAGGCCATCTAATTTTAGTCTTAACATGCATAATCATGTGAGTAATTAAGAAAAAAAATCAAGGTGCAGTTGTGATGAAGTTAACCATTAAGGTGGTTAAAGGGTGACCATAAATGGTTGAGTCTAACCATTAGTAGTTAGGGGTCGACCATCAGCAGACGATAGGACAAAGGTAGAATGGTCAAAGTTAGTCAGGTTGACTTAAGTTTATGGGATAATGGTCAAATAGTGGTCTCGAGATGGTCTAAGGGTTAGTTCAACATGTATAACCATCACGTAAATTTTTTTAGTATCTAAATTTACCCTTTTAACATTTTTAAATTTATTAAACTCCAAATTAGTTTGGGTCATTTATTGCATATCTATAACATTCTAATTTTACATAGCAATTTATCTTATCTAAGTAGTTAATTCATTTATTTTTCAAAATTTGATTTAAAACATCATTTGAGGCTCAATTGGCCTCAATTTCATGTTAATGTATGATTCATGCTGTTGTTTTTGAAGCATTTGTGTTGTCATTGATGTCGAAATCAAGACAAATTTTAGTTATGTCAAAGTCAAAGTTGAGGTCATGCATGGTGAGATGATATGTGTCAAAGAAGTCTCATGACAAGAGAAAATTTGAAGGCAACCTCTTGTATCTATATTGAGGGATAATTTAAATGCAACCTAGAAATTTCTCTAAGGTTGTTGGTATGTCAAAGTCGGGATCATGGTATAAAGTAAGCTATTATTGTGTAATAGGTGTTTTGAGAAGCCTAGTCTAGTCCTAAGAGAAGGTGTATGCATAAAAAGCATAGTAAAGTTTGGTGATTTGTGTTGATCCAAGCATGAGAGATTATAATAATCTATGTAAAAATTATAAAGAGGCAAATAATCCTTTATATGAGTTTCAAGGTCAAGTCTTGAGGCTTAGGCCTCATATGGAGACCTAGTAAGAAGGCACATGTTTGGTAGCATGATAAAGAAAGAAGTATGAGACTTAGGAGTTGAAGGTTAATAGTGTGTGATCATGGGATGAGTTAATTTTACATTTGGATGAGGTATTTTGATTATTTCAAGATGTTTAAAGGTGTGATCATGGTCCAATTATGACTAGTAGTTTAATGCCTAGTATGCAAAGAGAATTAGCGTGGCCAAATAATGGATTAACATCATTTCTAAAGGGGCCATAGCTATTGAGAGAATTTAAATAGATGTGATATTTTGTGTTAACTATGTTGACAAAGTTTGAGATCATATCTTGAAGAATAAAGCATGAAAACTAGTGTTGATATCCTCTGAGTACATATAATGGGGTGTTGCAGACCTGAGAATGAATTTCTTATGCTCATTGCTACATTCAACCTTGCATGGGATTCTGAGTAGATCATGGAAGTTGAAGAATTTCACTAGCTTGATTTCTCTATTATTGGTTTTAGATTTTAGGGTAAATCCTTTATGAATGATTGCTAAGAAGGGAAACTAGTCAAAACCCTCATAAAACCCTCATAATGAACCAATAGGAAAGATCT
This sequence comes from Torreya grandis, assembly GCA_037957365.1. Taxonomy (NCBI): domain Eukaryota; kingdom Viridiplantae; phylum Streptophyta; class Pinopsida; order Cupressales; family Taxaceae; genus Torreya; species Torreya grandis. The sequence goes on along the minus strand of JARHVA010002107.1, from coordinate 1,883,422 downwards.
TGTTGATTATGGATCATTATTTTTTTTTGACCTATTTTGATGTTTGAAACATGTAAAGGACTTTTTAGGTTTTCTCTAGGTGGTTTTGGTTTGTCATGATAGTGAGTAGACACTACAAGAAACCCCTTGTTTCATGAAATTTTTGATATAGAAAATAAGGTTGACCAAGTCAAAGCATTTCACTAGATGGAGGATGATGTGTAAGACATATTTTTTTCTCATATAAGTTTTAGAGTATGTTGCAGACACTAAATAAGCTAAATATGCCTAATGAACAAGATAGTGAGAAAAGTAGGCAAGAATGAGAATGAGATTAAGGATTGGTTTCAGAGGATTAGGGATGGATCCAAATGCATAGGGTCATTTTTCAAGACATATACCTCATACCCCCTTGGTTTAGAAGTTTTGGTGATGTTCATACACAAGCAAAAATTTGTCATCAAAGTGACTTATCCAACATAGTGAAGTCTATGTAGGGTGAAGATGTGAGATTGGTTTGTAAGACCAATATTGATATTGAACTTTGAAAACTATCTATTTTAAGATATTATAAGGATTTTTGGAGCTATAGGTAGTTTTTAAGTGTGAGTGAGAATGATGTTTCTAAGTCATTTTGCACTAATTTTAATGAACAAATGCTCATAAAGGTGTTTTATATTTCTCATATTATCATTTTAATGTATTTATCTTTATGAAAAGTATATATTTAAGTATGCAAAGTCAAATGTTCTTGATTGTATGTTGATAGTGTTTTGCAATTCTAAGTAAGCCTTCTACAAGAGTGTTCTTAAGGCCTTTTGGCCTGTGTGGTGAAGACTAAAGCATCTATGGATGTTTTTGATGTTATAAAAATCCTATCCATATTATTTTAAGATTGGGTTATGTGAAAAAATTAATTATATGCATTAGATTTGCAATACAGACTTTTTGGCAGTGAGACGGTTTATTTACAAGTAAACCTATTTGGGTGGTTCAAGAAGTGAAAAGAGACAAATGTTTTTGGGGACATGAGATGAGATTATAAGAGGTATATTTGAGTCATTTTTGAAGTGTTTCATCCATTTTTATAGGCTCAATTTTTTTCAAGGAGGTCTAAGTGAAATGTGTGCTTAGAGAAGGCATAATTGCATTATGTCTCTATTAAGCTTAATGGTGGATTTGGCCCTTGAAGGTAATGACCAACCTATGTAGTGATTGTTTCACTTTTGAAATGTGTGTATTGATATAATTCAAGGATGATCCAAGTGTGTTAATTTTCTTATCCGAACAAGATGGGTAAGATTCAAAGTCAAGTATAAAGATAATGCCTAATAGGCCTATTTTGACTAGTTAGAATATTGGGCATATAAGTGAAGGATATTGAGTTTTAGAGAACAGGAAAAGGGATTAAAGATCATCAAAGAGGTGTTTTTAATATGCCATGAATATCTACTTGTGATTTTATAGGTTTTTAACAAGGTCATTTAACCTAATTTTACCAAGGAAAGGGCTAGTTGAGCGAGAAGGCCTAATAAGTTGTTTGAGAGAGAAAGAAGTGTGAAAAAAATAAAAGGAGGCCATATTTATTTGAGTGAAAAATAGGTGTCCAATGGTTATCATATTTTCAAGGTATCTAAGTTGTTTCTTGGTTACCTAGGGGGTTAGAGCCTCCTTGCAAGTTGGAGTTTGCTAAAGGACTAGTTAAGTTGGTGCTTGACTAGCGAGGGGTTGGTGTTCATTGTGGGTTGGTGCCTCACTAAAAATTTGATTCATTAAATATAAGACTATAGTCTAAGCTGTGCATTAGTGGGTTTTATTCCTCAAGAGAGTTTCCCACATATATTTAGTGTTCTCATGTTATTTGCTTCCATAAATGCTTGTATATGCATTAACTAATATATGTATGTGAATGAATGCTTCATGGATGATAAGTGAAATTGAAGGATTGTTTTTAATTAACTAATTCACCCCCACCTCTCAATATTTTTTTCTTACAAAATTTCATAATTTACTGAGCCAATTACTAGATAGTTCAGTCATGGATTCAATTTTGACCAATTTAATCTCCCTTACCGTAATTAAGACTATATGATGAAATTAAAGGGAGAACACAACTTAGGTGTTTTTGAAATTATTAGTGTTTTAATAGAGGTTGTTATAACATGATATTTCTCAAAGACTAATGAAATTTTAAACATAGGGAGTGTATGTGCAAAGGCGTCAATTGAATGCAATATGGACATCATGACATGGAAGGTAATAGTAATGCAAACCAAAAAATCAAATGTCATTTGAGACTCAATTTATCCCAATTTTATAATAGAATTATTTTATTAGTTCAATTCAAGATGTAATTTGGATAAATTTTATCCCAATGAACTTAATTGCAACTATATGTTACCATTTAGGTCTTAATAAGCCCAAATTTAATCAATAATTGTAACAATTACTTGATTTCCTCAATTAATGACATTTTTATTCAATTTGTGCCATGTGAACCTAATTGCAAGTATATGATATGCTTTGTGGCTCAATTTTCCTCAATTTTATCATTACTTGAACTAATTACTTGATTGGGTTAATCAAAGACATAATTTAGCCCAATGTGAGTTATTTAAACCTAATTACAACTATATAATGTGATTTGAGACTAAATTGGATTGAATTTCATCACTAGTTCAACCAATTACTTGATTGGTTCAATCAGAACCATAATTTAGGTCAATTTGAACTAGTTGTGACTGTGATGCAATTTAATCGCCAATTTCATCGTTGATTGAACTAATTTCTCGATTGGTTCAATCAGGGATGTAATTTGGATCAGTTTACGCTCTGTGAACCCAATTAGGATTATGCAATGTCATTAAAGGCTAAATTGGCCCTAATTTTATCATTGATTGAACTAATTACTCCATTGGTTCAATTAGGGATGCAATTTGGACTAATTAGATCCCCATTAACCTAATTGGTATTATATCATGTCATTTCATGATTATGGTTAATAGGGCTCAATTAGCCCAAACTTCATCGCTAATTCAACCAATCACTCTTTTGGTTTAATCAAGGACACAATTTGGCCTAATTTGATCTTTGTAAACCTAATTATGACTATATGATATGAGTTGGTGCTCAATTTTCTCTTATTTCACCACTAATTGAATCAATTGCTAGATTGATTCAATCAAAGATGCAATTTAGGTATATTTTAACCACCTAAACCTAATTAGAACTATGTGTGGTCATATAAAATGCAAAATTTAGTTACTTGAGTATGACTAATGACACCCAATCCATAGGTCCTCCTACTTGCTTATACAACCCTTTTAGGCTCTTCTTTCACTGATTCTCAGTCATCCATAGCCTTCCAGACTTAACCCTTTCAAACTCAAGTAGCTCTTTTAGACCCAGATCCATCCCCCTAGGTCTCATTCCCTCTGAATAATAGTGCCCAAGTTGGATAGAAGCACTAAAACTTAGGATGTCTAGTTTTTATCACTATTGTTCAAGTGTAAAATATGTTCTAACAGTCATATTTTTTTTGAATCTTAATCCTAATTCATGTCAGCCTAATACAAATTCATTTAACCCACAATCATTAAATCCCCTATAAAAGGTCATTCAAAGTCCAGTTAGAAGGGTTGGCACTCATTTACAAGAGAAAATCAAGAATACTAGAAAGATCACTCAAGCATTTATCCCTATTCTCTACATATAGCCATCCAACATTATTTCAAGCTTATTCAAACCCTCATACCAATCCCTAGTCATTTCAAGTACACTTAGTTTCATATATAATTATATTTTCATCCCACTATTACACCAAGCACTTCAATGAGAGAATTATTTATCGTTTGATCCCTCCTCAGAGTATTCGTATGTAGGTAGTGTGTCCACACATGGGGTGTGAAGTTCATCCAATGTATCCTTTACACACTAACTTATTTTCCCTATTTACCAAACTTCTATTTTAATTTCATAAAAGACATAAGCACACAAAGAATTAGCTCTACAGGAAGTTTCATTGATAGTGATGATTTGAAATTCGGTATACAGTCTCACATAGATGCTATGAACAAAACCCAAAAAAATCATATCTCTATGAGTAGTTTGGACAACAACAGCAAGACCAAAACTATAGCACTAGATAGTAGGGTGTCATATTTTCGACAGTCATGTCCAACCCAAAAACAAACTCTAGATCTCAATTTACAAAAGTGTTCCAATCATGTTCCTCTAGTATCAGACTCTGTCTTAGCCGTACCAGCCTAAAAGACGCTAAGTTATATTTTCTCTCACTTATTATTATTTTTAGGAAAGAAAAATACTATTTATTTACACAAAATCAATGGCTTAAGTATTGCATATTATTTACTAATTTTATCTACTCATAGCCATTTTTTATTTAGGAATTAAACTTTTAATTTTCTAAAAATAACAAAACATTTGGTGAACCTGACTTACTTTGAATTTCACATAAAAACCCTAGAAACGCTAAGGTAAATCCTCACTGATTTTTCATATTAATTTTTTAATTTTTTATTGAATATTAAAATCATAAATTCTTCTCAAATTTAAAAATTTTGTACTAAATTTTAAAATAAATTTATTTCAAACCCTAGTTGCATAAACTATCTTCTAGTAATTTTCCAATCACTTTATGAATTTTTAGTTGCATATTAAAATCAAAAAATCACTTCAAATCTCAAAAATTTATAGTGATTTTTTTTTTTTTTTTTAAATCTCAAAACCCTAGTTGCATCTACTAGGTCCCATTAAATCAAGCATTTTTCCATAAAATTTTGAATTTTATCTTGCATATTTAACTCAAAAATTTAATTTCAAATTCAAAAATTCATAGTATTTTGCAAAAAAAAATTTGAAAAATCCTTAGTTGCATGTACTAGCATCCATTTTGCTTTTTGAGGTATTACCTTACATCTATACTCAAATTTAAAAAATGTTGCTCATTTATTTACATATTTTTCTTACATTTCTTACAAATAATAAGGAAACCATCATGGGCCCTATCATGTACATGAATGATAGAGTCTATCATATGTTAGTACAAAGTTTCATTCTTTGCATTTCATATTTATTTTTCATTATATGGGATGATGTTAAGCAAGTTATTCTTACACATGTTAATACATCTTTTGCATCACCTCCCTTGAAACCTCTATCCAATACTGAGTCATGTTGCATGGTCCATTTTTCTCTTTCCTAGATCACTACCCATCACCAGAGAGCCTAGTTGACACCTTTTATCCTACCACCTCCTCGATCTGTTGATTATCTTCACTCTCCTCCTGTAGCTACTACTAATCCTATACAGATAGTAGATAATGTTGTTAGAGATATTACTCAATGTACCACTATGAATCCTCCAACTACCCAAGACCCCCATCACCCTACAATTCCTACCCATCCCAGGCCCAACCCTCCCACACAGGGAGATCTACGTAAGGCATATGACATTATTGATCAATTAAGAAACACTCTAGCTAAGATTTCCATGTTAGAACTACTTCATAAAGCTAATGTATTCAAGGACATTCTTTATCAAGCACTCACTCAGACTTCTATGCCTATTGATTCAAAACCTTCTTATTTTGCATCAGTGGTCAACATTTTAAAAACTATAGAAGATGCAATTTCTTTCGATAGTGAGGACATGCCTTCTCAAATAGTAATTGATCAAAATTTGTCATTATCCATACAATTTCAAGTCAAAACCAATGCAATCAAGAGATTTTTATTGATAGTGGTTCCAAAATGAATATATGTAATATCACATTCTTACAAGCCATGGGCATAAATTTGGCATCCATACAAAAATCATATAAGAACATTCAAGGGTTAGATGATATATCCCGACAGACACTGGGCACTATTACTTTAGATATCATGGTGGAACCAAAAACCCTCTCTACATAGTTCCAGGTCATGCCAGGGCCTCTCCACTATAATCTTTTACTTTAATGACCCTGGATATATACTATGGGAGCCATTCCTTCTACTCTCCATCAATGTATTAAATTTCTTCATGAGGGATATCTGTACACATGTCCAATAGATAATCAACCATTCAGGGATTATCAAACTACAGAGTCATCTTTGACTATTTTGCTAGATAGGACACCATATCTCATAGTACAGCCACCACCTCATAGCATTTCCCTTAATCAAATACATACATATGAGGTTGGATATACTAGCACTTCTTGTACTCCTCCACTTATAGTCACACCTTCAGCTCCAGATATTTTACCAGTCATAGCAGCTTCAGGGATCCTAGCTACTCCTTCAGTCACAGCTCTGACAGATGTTACACATCCACCATCATCGATAGTAGTACCAATAGTTTCAGTTGATTCCATAGTTACTCCACCAGTTCTAGACACCTTAGCAGTAATACCATCTTCTACTACTACAAAGGATGAGACTCCTATATCACAGTTACCCCTTGTGGTAAATTTTGAGTTACCCTATATACATAATGTTGATACAGATTCACAAGCTTCTTCAAATGATGATACGACACCCACACTCACAGATGACTATTTGTGTGGATTAAGCGTTACACCAATTGGCCCAAGAGAGTACCAAGATGACTTTGGAGCTCTTATACCACATCCTATAGCACTTTTAACATCTCACACTATAGTCACAGGATATACCCCACACTCATGACCACAAATAAATCACTTGGCACATATAGTTCACATGGTTACCTCTACAGATATAGAGCCAGTTATTTAAATTCAAGTAGGCAGCACACAGCATCAACCATAATTTATCTTATAAATATTACTTTATCGTGGATTGATTACATTACCTATAGTATGACACAGATCTATCAATAGATTATGACAACAAGATGGTCAACAGTTTATATTTTTCATAAGATTACATACCATGATACAAATTCATGTATAGCTTTACATCACAGATTGGATAAAATATAGGATCAAGGTATTATTTAGATTATAGCACCACCAGCACCACCAGCTCCACCACTTCCATTAAAATCATCTACTAGCAAGAGTAAATGTCCCAAAGTAGAGTCAACATGTCCACCACCAGAGCAACCTTTAGTTTTCCTTCAACATGATAACACCATAAATTCAACATTTGGTGCATATGATGATACTTATGATGATGATCTCAATGCATTTGATGATGGCCACAACCCTTTCCACCATTTCCATCCCCAACAGGATCCATCTTTGGATCCTTTCCCCCTTCGAACCTTGTCTTTTTTATTATCATGTACATACTACTTTATTTTAATGCTTGTACATAGTTTCTTTTCAGCATTGCTTATACATAATTTCTTCTACTTGATTATACATAGTTCAAAATTTCAAAAATACGAAAATAATATAACATTTGAAAATCCAAAAACATTTAAATATATCAAAAACACAAAAGCATTTTGATTGTATGCATCAATAATGTTTTACATTGCTACTACTATGTTAGGACTTACATTTTCTATTTCATGTTATTGTTTGTCGATTTATCTACATTACCATTCTTCAATTGATCTTCTTTGAGTGTGTGCAATGACATCCAAATCTTTGACTATTTCACTCTACCCATCGAGGGGGTATCCTACTTCTACATTTGAGACACACATCGATATACATACCCACTAGGGGGCATCTTCTACATGACTACACCATCCAGATTATGCCATTCCTACACTATACACTCCAAGTTATCGTGTTGTTGTACATTACTTACTAGATTACATAGATTACTATATCCATATTTCACTAGTATCTAGCACTTGTATATATATTTAGCATATACTTAGTCTTGTATTAACATGGCTTGAATACTTTCACTCTTGCTTTGATTAGTTAGATGTGATTCTATCTTTCCATTTATTACATGCTTTTCTTTCTTGCTTAGCGTAGCTTGTTAGATTGCATTTCTAGTACCTGCTTGTCTCTTGTGTGTGCCTTAGGACATGTGCCAATGCCATTTGCTTTTATTCATACACATGTACCTTTAGATATTTGCCAATGTCCTTTGCCTGTACTCGTCCATGTGCCTGAGGCCCTTGTGCTAATTTTGTTTGTTTCAATTATATGTGTATGTGGCATTTGAACATGCCCTGTATGCTTGTTTTCCAATTTGAGTGACATGTGCCCATGTCCCTTATTTGTTTGGACCCTTGGCCACTCTTGTATGATTCTTGTTTTTCATTCCATGTACTTGTTGCTTGTTTTTTTTTAATTATTGCAATGTCATGATCTATATCATGCATTTTCCTTGCTTTTTTGGATGCCATGATGGACATCATGCTCCATCCCTCTTTGAAAACTAACAACTAACATCGAACATTTCTAGTTTTAGTTCAATACATTACACATGTTATTACATTGTTATATCTATCTAGACATACCCCTGTTGATATAACAATCTCTCAATATAAATATTGCTATATCTCAAGATATCTTGTTGATTATCATTGCTATATCATGTATATTTCTAACTTAACACACTTATGGGAATTCTTCTTCTGAGGGCAGTCATTACATGGTATTTATTCCTACCTTTAGAAGAGGGGGCAATAAATAAAAGTTGTCATAGAGATTAGAGCTCCTAAGCAGTCGAAATAACAGTTTTTAGAACACTCAAAATAGAATATAGACATTAAACCAAGTAGAATAGACTAAGCAGACATCAGAGAACCCAGAACAGCCATAAAATTTGGCCTTGGACAATAGTGCCAAAGTCGGACTACAACATTGGACAGCGGAGTGTCATGTTTTTTGTGCTCCTATCTAGACAACAAAAAAATCAATTTTTCCAAAAATAGAAAGGTGAGTTCAGTCACAGGTTTGTCAATATAGCACAATCTAGATTTAGTATATTTTAGTATAAATTTTTCTTAGAAAATATACATATAGGGGGAATCATGCGTGACATGATGGCTCTCAATTCTAGTTTCAGATTAGACAGTTTATATAACATTCAGATCACAATCCATGTTCCAGACACCAATTATTAGGACCAATGTGGATAGCACATTGGTCTTCCCCTTTTTTTGAGTTTAGTTTATCTTCTAGGCACTTCTCAGTAGTTGTGTGCCTTACTCCATCTACAGATGGTTGGCATCTTTTTTCAAGTTTGACTTTCATAAAAGCTTAAATTTATTAGTACTCAAGTTCTAGAGTTGGCTTCCATATAATTTTATTGCACCAATTTTAGAGTGGCTCTCATACGTCTGATCTCTATTTTTTCAAAATGGCCAAGAGTGGCCTAGTTTCTAGCATACATTCAGCAATCCATGCCAACATTATCAGATTGTAGTACATTCATGAGCTTCAATATCCATCTCATATGACATCTATTCCATACTGATATTACTTCATAGCTTCACTTCATGAGGCAATGATGGAGCTAGAGGTCTAGCTAGCCTTTGTATTCTTGAGCCACCTATTCAGAGGGATTAGACACACAATCCAAATAGCAATTGACACATGCATGATTCGTTAGCTTCACTTAGTAAGTGATGATGGAGCCAAAGGACCTACATTTGCATTCTTGACCCACTTTTTGAAGAATTGATCACTTAGTTTCATTCATGATATAACTTTTGGTATAATACACACCCAGAATAATCCAACATCATAATATGTTTTGTATCTGTTCACATACCCGATGAGGTGTATTCATTCCTTTATCTTTCTCTCTCTTACCCAACTTTTATACATTCTTATTTTAGATATAGCATATCTAATAAGAAATGATCTACTCTATGTTTTTCATTATAGATTCACACTTCACATTGTGCTCTCTCTACGTACATCCAGCATCACAAAGCTTTATGAACTTCACCTTCATAGGTAAGTTCAGTTATGCTTTCTTTTTCTTTTTCTTTTTTTCCCTTTATCTTATTCTTTCACTTTGATACATCACTAGAATAGAAGGGGGGTGAGGGGGGGAAGAAGGGGAATTTAGTCATATAAAATGCAAAATTTGGTTATTTGAGTATGACTAATGACACCTAATTCATAGGTTCTCTTACTTGCTTGCACAACCTTTATAGGCTATTTTTTCACTAATTCTTAGTCATCCACAGTCTTTTAGACTTAACCCTTTCAGATCCAAGTAGCTCTCTCAAGCCTAGATCCATCCCCTAGGTCTTATTCCCTTTGGACAACAGTGCCCAAGTTAGACAGGAGCATTGAAACTCAAGGTGTCCAATTTTCAACATTGTTTTCCAAGTGCAAAATAGGTTTTAACAGTGATTTTCTCAAATCCTTATCATAATTCATGCCATCTAATGTGAATTCATTTAACTCGTGATCATTAAATATCCTATAAAAGGCCATTCAAAGTCCATTTAGAAGAGTTGGCACTCATTTACAAGAGAGAATCAAGAATACTAGCAAGATCACCCAAGTACTTATCCCTATTCACTGCATACAACCATCCAGTAGTATTTCAAGCTTATTCAAACCCTCATACCAGTCCCTAGTCATTCCAAGTACACCTAGTTTCACATTTACTTGTATTTTCATCACATTATTATACCAAGCACTTCAATCAGAGAACTACATATATCTTGATCCCTCCTCGGAGTATTGGTATGTAGGTAGTGTGCCCACACATGAGATGTGAAGTGCGTCTAGTGTATCCTTTACACACTAACCCCTTTTCCCTATTTGTCAAAGTTCTATTTAATTGTATAGAAGACACAATCACATAAATAATCATCTCTATAGGGAGTTATACTGATAACAAAGATTTAAAATTTGGTACATAAGCTCACATAGATGTTGTGAACAAAACCCAAAAAAATCATCTCTTTGAGTAGTTTGAACAATAACGGCAAGACTAGGACTACAGCATCGGATAACAGGGTGTCCTATTTTTGATGGAATTGTTCAACCAAAAAACAAACTCCATATCTCAGTTTGCAATAATGTCCCATTCATGTTCCTCTAGTATCAGATTTTGTCTCAATCGTAACAGCCCAAAATAATCTAAGTTATATTTTCTCGCTCATTATTTTTTTTAACAAAAGCAAAAATACTATTTGTTTACACAAAATTAGTAGCTTAATTATTGCATATTATTTACTGATTTTATCACTCAGATCCATTTATTATTTAGGAATTAAACATCTAATTTTCTAAAAATAATAAAACACTATATGATTTGATTTGGGGCTTAGTTTCAATTTCATCTTTGGTTTAATTGGTGATTAAACTAGGCTAATTAACCCCCAAACCATATCATATAGTGATGAACTTGGGGTTAATTGAACCCCAAATGGCATCGTATAGTCATTATTAGGTTCACCCAAATTGTGTCCGTAATTTAATAAATTGAGTAACTTTATAAATAATTAAATTAATACCAATTGAGGCCCAAAAAATATTGTCTAATCACAATTAAGTTCACATAGCTCAAATTTGACCAAATTGCATCCATGATTGAACTAATTGAGTAATTGGTTCAATTAGTGATGAAATTGGAGCCAATTTAAACTCAAATTTTATCATATAGTCTCACTTAGGTTCATGTAGCTTAAATTACTTTTATAATTGAATTAATCAATTAATTGGTTCAATCCATGATGAAATTGAAGCCAATTGAGCCCCAAGTCACTTTTTATAGTCCCAATTAGTTTTATGAAACTCAAATTAGCTCAAATTGCATATGTGATTGAATAAATCAAGTAATTTGTTCAATCAATAATGAATTTTAGACCAAATGATCCCTAAATCACATCATATAGTCCCAATTAAGTTTGTGGCTCAAATTGGGCCAAATTATGACCTTGGTTGAACCAATCGAGTCATTGGTGCAATTAATGATGAAATTAGGGCTAATTGAGTCCTAAATAGGTTCACATGGTTAAAATTGGCTCAAATAATGGCTTTGATTGATCCAATCGAGTAATTGGTTCAACCACTACTCTAATATTGGGGCTAACTAAACCCCAAATCATATTGTATAGTCTCAATTAGGTTTACAAGGCTAAAATTGACCCAAATTAGGTCCTCAATCAAACCAACCCTCCTAATCAGTCAACATAATTCCATGACCTATTTTTCAATCTTAATTACAATCATGCATTCAAGTTTTCCAACTATATTACATCTCCTTCGCATTTTTCTTAACATTTTTAAATTTAGTAAACTCTAAATCAATTTATATCATTTATTGCATATCTAAAACATTCTAATTTTACATAGTATTTTATATTATCTAAGTAGTTAATTCATAATTTCAAAGCAATTATTTGTGCTCTTAGGATAATGCTGCCCCATTTAGATAACAGCTCTCCCTAAGAGTGTCCAGTTCTACCACTCTTGTCCTCCCACCAAATAATGACTAATTGCTCAAATTCAAATTCATGTAACAGGACATACTATAAGTTTATCAAGCCCCATATAAAGGAATTCCAACTATATTACATCTCCTTCGCATTTTTCTTAACATTTTTAAATTTAGGAAACTCTAAATCAGTTTATATCATTTATTGCATATCTAAAACATTCTAATTTTACATAGTATTTTATATTATCTAAGTAATTAATTCATAATTTCAAAGCAATTGTTTGTGCTCTTAGGATAACGCTGCCCCATTTAGATAACAGCTCTCCCTAGGAGTGTCCGGTTCTACCACTCTTGTCCTCCCACCAAATAATGACTAATTGCTCAAATTCAAATTCATGTAACAGGACATACTATAAGTTTATCAAGCCCCATATAAAGGAATTCCAAAAAGATCATTATAAATCCACTTTTCAAACTATTTTGCACACACGAGGTTTTCAAACTGAAAATCACTAGAATTCTAATTGTACATTGAGAGCAAAATTCTTTTTTTTTTCCAATTCTAAATACATACATCCCTAGTATCTCTTATCTAAAGTTTGAATATACTTCTAAGATCACAAGTCACAGTTGAAGCACTTAATTACACCAAGATTGCATCAACATTTAGACTTTTGCACAAATATTTCACATACACTATAGTAGCATAGGAGAACTATATGGAGTTTGATCCCTTTTTAGATTATTGGTATGTGAGTAGTGTTCAACATAAGAGATATGGCGGTCAACAATAAATTCAACCGCTAATTCTTTTTTACTCTGTGAAATCATGTGTCCTCTTGATTTATTAAACTATGACTACAAGTTAAGGACAAGATATACAGTGGCCCACAGAGTCAATAGAACATATAGGAGAAGGTGAACTTATCACAAAAAACTCAAAATTCTATCATCTATAGGAAAAAGGAACTCCCTAAGAATAACATTATCTCGCGCCCCTATCTTGATACAGTGCTCCTATCTAGAGATCCAAAAAAACCTATTTTAGATTCACAATCAGTCAGCATAGCTCCACAACCTATTTTTCAGTCTCAGTTATAGTCCTAGATTCTGATTTTTCAACTAGATTGCATCTCCTTCATATTTTCCCATTTTAACATTTTTAAATTTAGTAAACTTCAAATTAGTTTGTCATTTATTGGATATCGATAACATTCTAATTTTACATAACATTTTATCTTATCTAAGCAATCAATTTATTTATTTTCCAAATTTTGATAAAACAAATCATTTAAGGCTCAATTGGCCTCAATTTCATAGTTTATAGAGCCAATTACTAGATAGTTCAATCATGGATTCAATTTGGACCAATTTGATCTCCATTACCCTAATTACAATAATATAATGAAATTAAAGGGAGAACAAAATTCAAGTGGTTTTGAAATGATCAATTTCTTAATAAACGTTGTTGCAATAGGACATTCCTCAAAGACTGATGAAGTTGTGAACATAGGGAGTGTAAGTTCGAAGGTATCAATTTAATTCGATATGGACATCATGACATGGTAGGTAATAGTAACATAAACCAAGAAATCAAATGTCATTTGGGAATCAATTTATCCTAATTTTATAATAGAATTATTTGGTTAGTTCAATTTGAGATGCAATTTGGATTAATTTGATCTCCATGAACGTAATTGCAACTACATGATGTCATTTAGGTTACAATAAACCCAAATTTCATCACTAACTGTGATAATTACTTTATTTTTTCAATTATCAACTTTTTTTTACCGAGTTTATGCCATGTAAACTATTATCACATAGATTTTGCACCTGTCTTGATTGTAGAACTTATCGCGCGAAAAATCAATGATACAATGGGATCATCTCCAAAATGTAGGACCTTGAAAAATAAAGGTGAACCTATGGAGAGTCAGATTCCTTTCACTAAATTTGTTGCAATTGATAAACTACCAACTCATGTGGAAATTACACTTAGTGATCTTGCTTCTAAACTAGAGTTTGACTAGGAGAAAAGAGTTTTGAATATGAAATTGAAAAAACTGAAAATGGTCATTGCACCAAATATTTTATAGTGGATTTTAATGCTTTCTTGAATGAACATAGAAAAATAATAAATATATTGAAAATTATTATAGCACAAACTCATGCAAATGTGATACGAAAGCTAATATTGGATATTTTCTCATAGAAGGGATAAAATTATTTTTAATCAAATAATCTTTCACAAGGAAAATAGAATGCCATAAATAAAATTTTGTGACTGAAATAAGAACAAAATTATCTATAAATATTTAAATAACCTTAAATATATAAATATTACACAGATAAGAAAGATAAATCTTCAATTTATTCTCATTCTCTAAGTTACAGCATGTAGATAAGTTATTCAAAATGCAGAATAATATCTCTAGCAACAAAAAAATAAATAGGCTATGCCCTAGTACCCATATTTATACCAAAAAAAAATCGGAATATATGTATTTAACAAAAAAATCTATGCCTAGTTGAAAAGCATGCAAAATCTGGGAACTCCATGCAAGTGGGTGTGATCTTCACCTGCAATGACGTCCTTAACAAGGTGAATGGTTTGGAAAAAAACATGCGAGTGTTGGGCATTCCACTTAACTACTAGAGGTGTGGGGGAAACTTGATAATCTTTATGCAATGCCTTTTTCTTCTTCAGTTCCGCTGCAATGGATTCTCCATGCAATGAGGCACCAAAGTGAAACTCAAATTTAGAATAATAGATAGATTTAGATAACTTTTAGGCTATATTTGTAAAACCCTAACTTGTAATTTTTAATTGGAACTTTTACAACTTTTGAGTCACAAAATTTGACAAAATTGGAAATGCATTTTACAATATGTGATTTTGCAATTTAAACAACTTAAACTTGTCAAAAAGGAAAGTGTAATTTACAAGTTTGTTTTTTACAATTTTCAACCTGTTAAAAAAGAACATTGAAATTGCAAGTTGCTCTTTCTCAAAAAGAGCTGTTGAAATAATAGTTGTAAATTACAATATGCAAAAAGAATTAATCTACAACCAATAATTCTGAAGACTTTTTGTCATTTTTCATGTGTCTTCTCAATATATGAATCAAAACACGTGAAGATATCTAGAATATGATCTTTATCGAAACCAAAAGAGTATAGGTGGCTTATTTCACATTCTACAATCGTGTTAGAGAGTCCCATTCATTCAGCGTTGTATTATTGAGTCTCTTTAACCATTTGATCTAACGTATTATCGTACTTGATAAGATGGTGGATGGAACTCAAGCTGAATTTGGTGTCTTGTGTTGATTCTCTTTCAACCACTCCTTTAAATTTATCCTAAACTTTCTGTACTGTAAGGATCAATTTTTGATGGTCTATTGCTTGACATGACAATTTATTCAACAAATCTTCAATGTCATATAGCATATATGTGGCCTTGTCATGTGCAACTTAGCTTTATTGGCACTCAAGGTGAGTATCCTTATTCTGAACTGAGTTACCTTGTCTAATTACTCTTACTCGACATCATTTTTTAGTATCTTTTCTATAAGGAGGATATCAATTTCAATTGTATCTATAGCTGTCAACTTTGGATAGAAAAGTTCCAACCTTTCTATCTCTTCTTGATACTTGTTTATTTGTTCTCTCATAGTTGTCTCTCCTTCAGACTTGTATAGTGGTCCATTACTAACTCAGTAACTTTGTTTCCCTTTGAGATGAAACTTGTAACGGAGCAATATCAAACGAACTCGACATCCAATTTAGAATAGATGTATTAGCATTGTGGAAGGGATTTTTAACTCATACAACATGTGGTTGAACTTCCAAGGAAAAATATTTGCAACAAATCAACTAAAGCCGAGATCGATCTCCAAGTGACAATGGTGATCATCTTATACCATCCCTGATTAAGTGGCACTGATTTAAACATGTGGTTACATAAGCGACAGCGATGACCAATCCCCAATCATCATTTTTTTGTGTGATGAAAATAAAACCATAAACAAATGATTACGAGAACCAATTGTATACCATATACTCTTTGCTGAATACTTCAAAAGTAATAGCCCAGTGAGAAACCCAACACTAGAGTAAAAATGCAAACAATTATGTTGGTATATATAGGTTATCATTAGAATTGTAACTGATTCGTAGATATAACTTAACACTCGCTGAAAGTGAAAGCATGAACAATTGTGTTCACTTATATTGGTGATCACAAGTAATAGTGATCATGAGTAGCACATTGCTTATGTGCACATGTTGATATATGTCTATTCCCAATTCATGCGATGTGATTTCTTTTTGTATGTGATGTGTGGTTCATTTCTCTATGTCCACACTAAATGGGAGAATGTCGAGTATTTTATATTAATGTTAAGTGTGTATTTGAATAATGTTATTAGAGTTGAGTTAGTGAGATGTACACGTTGTTAAAACAAATCATGGAGTGGTTATAGGAGATAGAATAGAATTATTCTATAGGGGAGACATGTATTTAAAGAAGTATTCACCATACGAATAAAATAACAAAATTGTATCATGTGTTTGTCTCCGACAATTATAATATTGTAGGAACCACTAGAAGTCGATAATTGTGCTAATAAAGATGGAACTCCATTTGCAAGTTCCATTTTAGGTCTCACCCTATGATTATTCGTTTGTTTTGTTAAAAAAAATTCTTGCCCCTTTTAAGCTTTCCCTCAATACAACCCTTTACCAAGTCAAATTCAGTTCTACATTTTTGGCTAAGGGATTGAATTTCTAAGAGTTTGGAGTAGTCATGGCTTGGTACACAAGACTGGAAGAAAAACCTTTCCAACCACTAAATCATCAGCTAATTCAAATTATAGATCAATCCAACCCATAAAAGCACCACAAAGGAGGGGCAAGGAAACTTCACAACCAACTGGTTGTCCTCAAAAATTAAGTGTTTTGAAGTTCTGATAGAATGTCTGTAATCCTTGGTGGCATATTCCAGTAGTCTTGAGCGTTGCAGTGCATAGTGGCTCATAATTCGTCCTACAAAATATCATTAAATGTTGCCCCCACTAACAACTGCAAGTCATTACCAGTTATAAATATATGTAGATACCTTGCACAATTATGCAAGGGGAGCTCTGAAGTCGTTGACGTCTGAAAATAACCACCCCATTGAGCAGCAAAGCAAGGCATCTCAAGAACGGTGTCTACAGAACGCAAAATAAAACCAGCAAATCCCATGGAAATAATTATAATACCTCTATCAGAATAAATCCAACATCCAAGGACAAACGACTCCATTCTCTTATAAAGAACAAATCCTGCAGACCAACTCCTCCCGCAATGTGCCAATTAATCTCTGCCCTTCACTGATGAGTCACTGATCAAAAGTGAACCAAATCCTGCATGATCCATGCTGCCAAAGGCAATCAACAGAACGGCAATTTCCATGTAAGAGGTGCAATACACAGGACTAAAGGAATATCCGAAATACAACATTTTTCTCTTAGAAAGAGATGTCAAGCATAACACCTAGACACATACATGTTAAATAAAGGCCCATGATTAATGGAGACGCCCATATTGACAAACAACTTTGTTTCCATTGTATGGTCTGCTTGAGTATAATAGTCTGATCGGGCAACAATGCCTTGTAATGCGTATGGTAATGTAGGTAACTTATACATAGAAAGCAAGAGATACTAGTTTGAAGTCAGGTGCTCTTATAGGTCAATGTAGGTAACTTGTACATAGGAAGTAACAGATATTAGTTTGAAGTCGGGTGCTCTTATATAGGGTAATGTAGATCTTCAAAACGAAGCAATCAAAGAGGCTAGAAATTTGTCTGATATCAGCTCAAAATAGCAGTTAGAAAATTTCTAATATGGCTATTTCTTTACAAGAACATCAACTCTGGAAATTATTTTCAACATTACTTCAATGATCTTGATGGGGAATATGTTTTCAATTTCTGATATAGCTAGAGGTTTTGTACCAAAGAAAAGCGTTCTCGATAGACAAGTGTGTGCCAAAAAAAGTTAGCCAACACCATTTCATCCATTAAATTACAATAAAATATTAGATATTGTCATTAGAAAATTAAATGATAAAACAGGCACAAAAAGATCAACCATATTTACCACCAGACACAATGCAAGCTTATTAGATATTGTTGTTAGAAAATTAAATGATAAACGAGGCACAAAAAGATCAACCATATTACCACCGGACACAATGCAGTCTGTTTATTACATGTATTATACGAGATTGAATCCAAGGCATTACAATTATATTAGTTAGAAGCATTACAGACATCACAGACCAAACACCCGATCAATTTATAATAAATGCACCATCTGTCTTGTATTCCATAATTTGTAGGAGAGAAGTACAACAATTAAGTCTTGCCAGACATCCAAGTCCATTTTGTGGGACAGATGTTGTTTGGGGCATCACCATCATTGTCCTTGATAGAAGCATCTGCACCATGGTCAATTAGGTACCTAGCAATATCCTCCCGCTCGCAAACAAAAGCATAATGAAGAGGGGTTTGCCCTTCTATGTCCTGATACAACAGTTGGATTATACAATTACAACATAATCATTCTCAAAACTATTTTTTATTAAACAAATGCCACATGCCTTGTGGGAATCGCACCCCCATGAATAATAGACAAGCATGCCCCATGGAAATTGCACTGTCTTGGACTCTTTAAAAAGCATACATATTATAATTGAATAGAAAGTGTCAAATAGGCCGTATTAAAGGTCCATTAAGTTATCAAAGTTTGAGCTTACTCCTATTCTCAAAACTATTTTTTATTAAACAAATGCCACATGCCTTGTGGGAATCGCACCCCCATGAATAATAGACAAGCATGCCTCATGGAAATTGCACTGTCTTGGACTCTTTAAAAAGCATACATATCATAATTGAATAGAAAGTGTCAAATAGGCGGTATTAAAGGTCCATTAAGTTATCAAAGTTTGAGCTTACTCCTATTCAAGTCATGATGTCGATAGGGAGGTTAAGTTTCATACTTTCAAAACAAGTTTGACTTCTGCTATTAAGTCAACTAATGATAAGATTGCTATTATCATTTGACTTGATAATTATCAAGAATTAGGATCCCATGTGATATTTGCTAAACAATGTCAAGTGATGCAGCTCAGATATGTGATACATAATAATTCATTGTAAAAAATCACAAAGTTGTTTGAAAAGGAGCTTTATCCTGTACTCCCGAGAAAATAAAGCCACCTAAACTGCTAAAATCACAGTTCATGTTGCCTGTTGATGTTTGATCATAATCGGCCAACTGTATATCTACAATTGGAAAACATCAACAAATAAGGGTGCAAAAGAATTATGATTCCTGTATTGTTCCATGGTTATCTGTCTTCTCAAGTACCCAGATCCATGAGGGACCGTTTGGCCTGAGAATGCGGTGTTCAACATGTTCATATAGCAGTGCATCTTAATTTAGCTCGTGGAATTCCTAAACATCATATTAATGGCCTCATGCAATTCCCAAAAAAATCACTACAATTTTATATCTAAACAACGCTTAGCTTACACCTATGTTATCCTTTGCAAGTGTTTTAACTACGGTGTTTACTTTGCAACCGTAGCCACATACACAATTATTTTCCCACTGTTAATGAACTCATAATGAGGGTGAGGAAAGAGTCACTGTCCCAAGGATGTCCCCAAGGGTTGAACAGACCCATATATGAGTTTGGGTCATAAGTTTTAGCTGGAAAAGGATCCTGTTGGCAACCCCATAGCTATAACAATTCGTTAATATTAGCTGTAATTGTTGTAAGCAATACCTTCAAAGTTAACCGGTTAAACAAATTCAAAGAAGAAATGCATAATATATTAATAAGAGATCTGAAATCCAGGAGAACAATGAGAAAATGGTAAAGAACTGATTCCGAGTGCATGCTTTCCATCTTTATGCATTGAACAACTATAAAATGTCTTATTTACTGTAATTAGACTACCTGGCTTAAGATTATGTCATTATCATCAACAATGTACAAGATGCATCAGAGCATAATGATGTGGATAATCCACTCACAATCAAGAATTCAGATGCACACACATAGAGGTCTACATAGAAATGTGACACAGATAAATTGTGAAAATCAATCATAATTGATTAATCTTCTTTGAAACCATCCAAACAAATTATAGGTATAAATATGACTAAATTACAATATTTTGGCAAATTTTATTTTGTTGGATGCATCATGTGTTGCAGGGATACGCCCCCGGCCCGACGCCCCCTATTCGGAGACGCCTCCGGCACGGGGACGTCCCGGGCACTCCCGAAGGCGTCCGTGGTTGTGCTGGAAACTTCCGACGCGGCCACGGGTGCCTCCGGGACGCCTCCAGGAGTGCTCGGGACGTTTCCGGCACGTACCCGAAAATTTCCGGCGAAAATGCTAAAAAAAAATTATTAAAAAAAAAACTCAAAAAATGCATTTAAAAAAAAACCCTAGAAACTTAAAGTAAACCCTAAACGCCGAAAATGCCCTAAACGCTTATAAAAGCAGCGCGTCCCTCTTCTTCAAAACACACCAAGCAGGCCGCGACCATTGTTTGGCAGTTTGCAAGTGCAGCGGCAGGGTTTGCTGAAGCTTGAAGACAGTTAAAAGAAGAGAGCGAATTTGCCAAGAGAAGAGATAGTAAATTTTCCAAGAGGAGAAGAGTGGACTGTGGAGTGAAGCCGAGCCGGAGTGAAGCACTGCCGCGGACGGGGAGGAGTTTGCAACTTTGCAGGTATGTTAAATTTTTATTTTTGCATTTAGTATTCAGTTTTAATTTTTAATTTTTAAACTTTTAAGTTGTATTTACTAAGTATTTAGTAAATTAATTTTAAATTTTTCATTTAATATAACTATTAAAATAAAATATAATATTAAAAGTTTAAATAATATTAAAAATTTAAACTAAATACTATTTAGTTTTACATTTTTAATATTATAATTTATATTTTATTTTAAATTTACTATATCCTATATAGTATTTAAATTTTATTTTTAATATTTCTAATTTTAAAATTCTTTTAAATTTAAGTTTATTTATTTATTTTAATTTTCTACAATGTTAAAATTTATTAAGTTTATTTATTTATTATATTTTCATTTTCTGTAAATTGAAAATATATATATATTATTTTAAATTTATTTTAACACTAAAAAGTAAAATCTTCCTTATTTTAATTTTCTCATTTTTTTGTAAATATTAAATAATATTAAAATTAAATATTAATTTTTTTCGTAAATAATACTAATTAGTAAATTAGTAATTATTAAAAAAAATCAAATGTTTATTTTCTTTGTTTAAAAATTAAAATTTAAAAATTAAAATTAAAAGTTGTAATCGTATTAGATTTTTTTATTTTTATTGTTCTCATTTCACTTTCCATAAATATTTATTATTTAAAAAAATCATTATCAAATGTATATTTTTAAAAAATATAAGTTTCTAAGTTCTAACCCTAACTTCTGGGTATGCTCTTCTCTCGCGTGTAATTGCGATCTTGAGAATCAGAAACAGAGTTGATTGCATTACATTTATTTTTTATTTTTTCAAGTTTAAATATTTAAAAAAATCAAATGTATATTTTTTATGTTTCTAACCCTAACTTTTGCGTATGCTCTTCTTTCGCGCATAATTGCGATCGTGAGAATCAAAAACAAAGTTAGTTGTTATTAATTTTAATTTTGTATATTTTTGCTTGGTTCTAGAATCTAATTTGATAATTCATAATTAAGATATCTATGGCATCCAGTTCAATGTCAAATGGAGGGCATGATGAAGCAAACCATGCTGAAACCTCACTTCAAGTGAAATATGAACCTGTCTCCCCTCTTTGGAAACATGTGACGATACTTGATCATTGTTGGAGATGAGACTTGTGTGTGGGTATGCAATGATTGTCATTCCACATTCAAATCCGCGTATACTCGAGTCAAAACTCATTTGACTGAGTATGGGCCATCAAGTATCAGAAAATGTGAAAATTTTCAAGCCAAAAAGAGTTGAGTTCATGAAAGAGCAAGAACAAGTCGATGCAGCAGTTGCTTCAAAAAACCGTTCTAAAACAATACCTCTCCAACGAGGTAGATCAGAGAGACCACCCATAACACCTGCAGCTGCGAGTCATCCTTTCATTGAAAGTCAAACTCGAGCTCATTCAATTGCAATACCAAAAGCTGGTGATGATGCAGATGCCACTTCACAAAAAAAACCAAAAGGACTATTGGAAAAAGCTTTCAATGTCGCACAGAGAGACATTGCTGATGAGTTGATTGCTAGATGCATTTATGCATGTGAGTTGTCCTTCAATGTTTTGAGATCGCCTTATTGGCAACAAATATTGAAAGCGGTCAATGAAGCTCCACAAAATTACAAAGGCCCTAACTATGAGAAAGTTCGCACCACACTCTTGGCCAAAGAAATAGAACATATTCACACTTCTTTACAGCCAATTAGAGATTCGTGGAAGGATTCAGGCGTGTCCATTATCTCAGATGGATGGAAAGATGCTCGAAATAGGCCTTTGATCAATGTTATTGCAGTATGCCCTAGAAAGGCAATGTCCCTGAAGGCAGTGAAATGTGAAGGCGAAATGAAAGATGCTCAATTCATTGCAAACATTTTGATAGAAGTTATTGAGTCTGTGGGCCCCCAACATGTCCAAGTCATCACAGACAACACAAAGAATTGCAGCGCTGTTGAATTGATTATAGAGGACAGATTTGAGCACATATTTTAGACACCTTGTGTTGTCCACTTCCTCAACTTGGTACTGCAAAAGATTGGTAAAATTCAATGAATAGAGCAAATTTATGCAGAGGCCAATGACATTCAAACATTTGTCACAAATCATCACATGTCTCCGGCCATCTTCAGAAAATTCTCAAAGTTGGAGTTGTTGAAAGTGAGAAATTCGAGAACAAATTCTTAGTCTTACTTTTGAAGTTCTTAATTTTGAAGTTATAACTTTTTAATAATTAATAATTTAATTCTAGTTGTTTATCAACGTTTACAGTTTGGACAATTAAACTTCATCTTCTTTTTTTTTTGTAGATTGTTGAAACTAAATTTGCCTCTCACACACTCGTCTTGGGACGACTTGTAAAGGTGAAAGAGGCACTAAGCAGTATGGTGATAAGCAATGTTTGGGGTGTGTGGAGGCAAGCAAACACCACTAGTATTGAAAAAGCCAATAAGATCAAAGCATTGATCTTTGATGATAACTGGTGGACCAAAATTGAATATGTGCTCAGTTTTACAGAACCTATTCTATCTATGATCCAATTTACGGATACAGATGCAGTTTGCATGGGAGAGGCTTATGATGAAATTGATTCCATGCTTGAAAGTATGAGAGAGATCATACAAAAGAAAGAGCAAGACCCAAAAAAAATGTTTTATAATGAAATCAAGTCTTTAGTCATGAAGAAGTGGAATAAAATGACCACCCCATTACATCTCCTTGCTTATGCTCTCAATCCGAAGTATTATAGCAATGAAATACTTCGGCTACCCAATAGGCAACCACCATATGATGATGTAGAGGTTGCAAATGGAACTAGGCAAGCATTCAAAAGGCTTTTCCCTGATCCATCTGTAGCTAGTGCGGTCCGCAACGAAATGGCCATGTTTGGAGTTTCAGAGGGCAGCATGAAAGAAATTGAGACTCTTTTTGACAAATCTAGTTTGTCTCCAATCAAGTGGTGGTATGTACATGGCCATGATGCCAAATACCTACGACCTATTGCAATCAAGATTCTGTCACAGGTATTCAATTTGAATTAAATAAAAAAGATTATTAAGTTATTGACATTTTTTTTTTTACATTGTTACAAATTTTAAATTCAAAAATTCTAACAATTAACAACCTTTTTTTGTGATAGGTGGCTAGTAATTCTTCAGCAGAGCAGAATTGGAGTAAATATGGATTTATTCATTCTGCTAAAAGAAACAAGTTGGCATCCAAGAAAACTGAGGATTTGGTATTTGTACATTCCAATTTGCGCCTCCTTTCACACAAGTCTGAGGACTATATGCGAGCGCCTAACAAACTTTGAGATATCCTTCCAGAGAATATATACTTGGATGCCTCCACATCTACATTTACCCAAGTTTCATTACTTGGTGTGGATGATGTTGATGACAATGAAGAGGATTCAACACCGGAGGTAGAGAGTGGAGCTAGTGGGAGTTGTCCAAGTGGAGCTAGTGGGAGTAACATTCATAATTATTCATTATGAATATGAAGACAATCTAGATGAATTATGAATCTATGATTTATTCTACATTTGCATTTTGAAAAAATGAATGTATTTGCAATGTATACTTTGAACATTTTGAAATTTGAAGCAATGTATTTACTATTTTCAAGTGTTTTACAAAAAAATTGAGTAATATGCATATATATATATAGAGAGAGAGAGAGATAGACATACCCACGACGTATCCAAATCAAGGTTTTATAAAAATGGCGGACACACGTACCCGAACCATACCCATACCCGTACCCGTATCCAAACAACGTAGGATGCAACCAACATGAGAAATAAATAGATTAACTTACTAACTTATCCTAAAATAGAAAATCTCCCTTATTATATGGATAAACACATAGGGTGCATTTAACAACTTCAGTCTGACTATCCAACTGCAGATGAAACGCTGTGAAAAAGTAAAGAGAAACTCCCAAATTTTTCGACAATGAACACCAAAAATGGCCCAAAAAAATGTGTCACAATCAAAAACAATACTAGTAGGTAGACCAAAGGATCACCAAATTGAGTCAAAGCACAACTGAGCCAAGACACTTGCATAACTCATCTTGCGGCAGGGAATAAACTTAGCCTTTTTGTTCAAGTGGTCAACAACCACAAAAACACAATCATGGTGTTGAACAATCATCAGAAAACTATCAACCAGGAGACAAGTAGGAATGGGTAAAGGAACACTCAAGCCCAACTTTTGGTTGGCTGGTTTGGAGTGGCAACAAACTGCACAACACCTCAAAAAGTGAATGGCATCATGTTGCATGTCAGGCTAATAGAAGAAACACTGCAAATGATAAGTGTCTTCTGCTT
Organism: Torreya grandis; assembly: GCA_037957365.1. Classification (NCBI taxonomy): domain Eukaryota; kingdom Viridiplantae; phylum Streptophyta; class Pinopsida; order Cupressales; family Taxaceae; genus Torreya; species Torreya grandis. The sequence goes on along the minus strand of JARHVA010002107.1, from coordinate 1,858,000 downwards.
GCCGAAATGACCACCATAAAGAGTAGTGTGCGACTCCTCCAGAAGAGAAGTGCAGTGACTGGAAAAGCTTGGATGCTGGAGACTTTGTAGACCTTCCCATAGTCAGGATCCACTGAAAATTGAGAAACCCAAATCTGAAATCCAAGATGTGAAGTGGTAATAATAGACAAGGTGTGCGCCATAGGAGGACAACTCAAACAATCTGCAACAGTGTTGGTGGTCCCCTTGTATTTGATGAAAGAATGAAACAGTTGTAATTAGGACGCCCACTTCATATGCCTAGCTTCTTCAATTTTATTTTGGGATTGAAGAAACTATACAAGGAAAGTGATCGGTATGGCCAATAGTTTCTTTGCCGAGAAGATAATGTCTCTGGCACTCAATAGCTTGGACCAAAGAATATAACTGTGTCATAAGTAGAGTAGTTTCATGGTGTTTCTGAATGATAGGCCACCGGATAGCCATTCTGGTTCAAATGGTTCCAAGTGCAAACCGTGAAACATCTGTATTGATCTCAAAAGGCTGCGAGGGATAGACCAATACAAGAAGAGGAGATGAACACAATTTATTCTTCAATGCGTTGAATGCACGAGAATGGTCCTTTGTCCACTGAAATACAACATTGATCTTTGTGAAATGCAAAGGTGAGGCAATGTCTGAATAGCCATGGATGAACTTACGGTAGAAATTCACAAGACCAATAAAACACTATAACATTGTGATGGTAGGAGTTGGCCATTTGAGAAGAACTTCCACTTTGGCAAGGTCCACCAGAATTCCATGCACATCAATGACAAAGCCAAGACGTCTGACCAAAAGAACAATTAGATAAATTGGCATACAGCTGGTTTTGTTGGAGTAATGTTCCAATTGTTGGAGTTGTATCTTCTAAGTGTGGGAGAATACTAGGACAACATCTAAATAGTTGATAACAAGCTGGTCAAGGCAATCTCTAAAGACATCATTCATCAATCTCATAAATGTGGCAGGTGCATTTGTGCGCCCAAAAGGCATCACTAGCCACTCAAAAAGACTCATTTTGGTTTCGAAAATTGCCCTCCATGTGACCACTGTCTAAACATTAGCCTGATGATAGCCACTCTAAGATCAGTCTTGGAGAAGAACTTTGCTCCTTGAAGATGATACAGTAGGTCATCAATGAGTAGTAGCAGATATCATTTTTTTATTGTGATCTTGCTAAATGCCCAAAAATCAATACATAGGCACCATATTCCGTCTTTCTTGAACAAAAGCAGGATTTGGGAAGCACAAGGCAACATTCTTGGTTGAATGAAACCATTGGCCAACAAGACCTGAATTTGCCATTTGATTCATCACTTGAAGGGTTGATGTGTGATATAATGGACCATTATGAAGGGTCATCAATTGTGAGATTGATTGCTCTATCTGGGGGAAGGGTCTTAGGATCCTGAAACAGATCTGAATATGAGTGCAAGTCTGCAACAATTGATCAAGACTTGCATGTTGTGTGGAAAAAGTGACTTTTTCTTGCTTAGAATTAGAGTGTGCCATAAGAAAATTGATGCAAGATTTTTAGCTTGAATGGCTGCTTTATGTGTTTGCTTGCAACTAAGTACAAGCCAAACAATTGATAGGGTTTTCCAAACAGCAGGCCATAAAAATCCATAGCACTCACATCACAGGTGACCTTATCCACAAACTTGGGACCAAAAGCAAAAGACATGATGCATGTGTGTGTGATCTGTGTGGATGAACCACTATCCTTCCATCCAAGTGCACACGGACGAGGATGTGGGTCCATAGGCAGATGCAATTTGTCGAAAATGGATCTCACAATCGAATTTTACTGTGGGCCATTATCGACATGATACAATCAACTAAAACGCAATGTGTAAGGTGTGCATGAGTGACAAACAAAATGTCACAGCCCCCTGTACTGGTGTGTTGGTGCATTAAAGTGATCTTATTCAGTCAACCTTTCATCTCATCATAGGTCCTATCATCACTAGTAGTCTTGACGAAACTGTTCTTCCTTTCCTCATTAAGAGACCATACAATCAAAGTCGTCTTCTTCAATTTAATAAACTGGGACTCATCATGTCTCTGCATTTTATAATACCCACAATTTGCCAAATTTCTTGACATTAGAAGGAGAATGAATATTGTAAGAAGATGGAGGAGAGCGATCATTTCTCTGTTGAAGAAGGATGTTGAGACTGCAAAGAGGCTGATCTGGAATTCCAGGATGAAAATAGAAGATGTGCTGGATTGAATGCAGCATAAAGTGTTGCAATATTAGCATATATCAACTCTCAAAACAGGTGTGGCATCAAACATGCAATATTAGAATGAGAGTTGGTGTGTCATCTTCAACCTTGACCATGGTTCTCAAGCGGTGGAACTGGTGGAGATGTACTTCTTGTCCAAACATGTGGACTCTTTTGACACCAACAGAGCCATCTGATGCCTCAATCTTATTCATAATTGGATGGGTAGAAAGTCTCCCAAAGAGTTGTGCAAAGCTATTCCCAGGGGTCAACAGCGATTTGAGTACCTCATTGTTTGGTGACCAAGACTTTAGTGACCACTACAAGCTTCAACTTAGTGAACGAGATTTCGTCTATTTCATCAATTATGTTAGAGTTGAACCAAGTTTCCATGTCAAAAATCCAACTGCTAAGGACCTTGAGGTGGCAAGATCCATCATAGATCTTGACTTCACATTTTGTGTGACAAGCAATAGGTTTCAAGACAAAAAAGTCGTTGACTTTTGTCCATCAAAGTGGCAACCATGGTGGCAAGCTCAACCATTTTGTTGGCAATCGTTGAATTCACCATGGTGAAAGTATTGCACAGTTGAAAATTGTGTCCATTCAACAAAGAAAATGAGCCTTATGCCCTATGTAGTATGAACAATTAGGACAAAAAGGCCCTACTTGTAAATGTCTCCAAGTGACAAACAATATTCCCCCCTTGGTATGTTTAAAGTTTTATTATAATAATGTTTTGGAAAACTTTATAGAAAAGTTATGTTAAATTGATCAACTTTAGTATAAGACCCTTGCAACTTTAATAAAAGTGGTGCCTTTATATAAAATATAGGGCAAAGTTGATACCTTAATAAATAAATAAAACATAAAACCATACTCATGAGAGATGAGTTCTTGTGAACCACTACTTTTGAAATATGGATCAACGTAGGCTGACTCAAAGCTACACAACTGAATCTCAAAATCGCATCACATAATTTGATATCTTAATAGAAGCAAAGTTGATACCTTAATAAATAAATAAAACATAAGGAAGCAAAAGGGGGGAAAGAATGGCTGTGCTTGCTTGCGAAGCTAGGGCTTTGGAAAATGAACGCTTCATTCAGGTTTCTATTCACAGCAATGAAGATTTAACGAAGGCAATTACAACGGGGAGTTGCAAATCATTGCTGCAAGGGCACAACAAGCACAAGGACATCCTTTTCTCGACTGGGTTTTCGAGCGCGATGGAAGAGGATGCGCACACCGTCTCTATCAGCCATATGGTCAGGCATCATCTAGTTGAAAGGATGCAAATGCCAGGCAAGGACAGGGGTGATGTTTTTGATTCAACCATGGCCATAACAAGGGGGATCCGTATGCATGGTAGTAATAATGACCCCATGCCAAACATGCTCCCTGTGGATAGTCGTTCTGCTTTGGATGCTGTCAAAGTGTTTGACAAAATGCCTGTGCACGAAACTTGCAATGAACATAGGACAATATCATATCATGATTCGCTCTATTCAAGTCCAAGGTTTTCTTCGTGACGGAAAAATGCAGGCATCGAAGCTTAACAAAGCTGTAGCCATGGCGCTGCGTGCCATAACACAAAGTGAGGAAAAGCTAGTGGATGGACAAGCTGATCTAATAATGACAAAGGATGGCAGTAAAGTGTTTGACAAAATGCTTGAACAGAACAATTCAGAAATTGAGCAACTAGGGTACCAATTAATAGTGCACTCTCTTTCTAGATTAACAAAATGTTTTTGGGTGAAAGGGTCAAATGTTGTGTTTGATTTAAAAAAGAGGTTGGAGGCATCTTTAAATGTTCCAACTGACTTTCAGTGTTTGGTTTTTGAGGGCAAGGAATTGAAAAAATTCTTACCATTGTCTTACTATAATGTAGGAAAAGACTCAATCATCTCCATGGCTCCCAGATTGCGGGGAGGGATGGATGGTTTAAAACAAACATCTAATCGCAAAATGTGTCCTTCAAAGATGCGGTCAAAAATGTTGCTTCCAATTCAAATTCGACGAAATGCTCTCCTCCTCAAGTCTATATTGTTGATCACGCAAAGGAGGTTCCTTTTGTGGAGATTTTGAATGGGGATGTGGATTATTTTTTTCATTCTCTAGCTGAGGATGCAGTTATCTGTAGATTTAATGGTCTATGGCCTTCTTTGACCACTTTATACAAATAGGTTCATGAAACATGGTCGAATCAATGTGAAATTTCTTTGTGCTCTAAAGGTTTTTTTGTTGTTCACTTCCGCAATCAGCAAGATTACCAGAAATGTCTTTCAAAAGGCCCTTGGTTTTGAGGCAATGCGGGAATGTTTATCACTCCCTAGCTTTCGGATTTTGACTCTCACTCTCAGTCACTAAGATGCCAATTTCGGTTCATCTTCCTAATCTACCTCTGCATTTTTGGCATGCTTATAAGGAAATAGCTAATGCTTTGGGGTCATTTTTGAATAATGATCATGAGAGAGTTGTAGCAGGGTTGTGCGCTTATGCCAGAATTTGTATAGAGATTGACTTAAGTAAAGGGGTTCCAGAAAGTCATTTTAAAATATGGCAAAGTTCAACATGTTCAAGTTTTAGATTATGAGAACACTGCTTTTAGATGCCACGACTGCAAAGTACCAAGTCATCTTCATGTATCTTGTCCTCAAGGGCATCCGCAACTGATTAAAAAGAAGGGAGAAAAGTACAAAACTAACAAATGGAGTGCATCAGATTCGCCGCTAGTGGCTAAAGACTGTTTTAGAGATTAAAAAACACAAGAAAAGAGAGATTTGGGAGATAGTAAGAAAGAAGAAAAAACCACTTCTGCAAAAGAAGAGGTGCCCAATGGAGTAACAGAAATTGTTCAAAATTTCCCTTTGAAGCAATCAGTTGGGGGGGTGAAGAGAAGACATGAGTCTGAAAACTCGGACTCAAACAAGGAATTGTTTGAAAATAGAAATTTGGAAACACGGAGTCTAGATAAACAATTAGTTGTGGTGAACTCCAAGCAAGAAATGTGGCAGGAGGTAAAAAAAAAAAAAAAGGTAAAAAAGGCAAGATAGATTATCTTTTAGATTACTTTCCCACAAGCTAATGTTTGATACCAGCTTTTGGGTGATAGAGAGGTATGTTGTTTGGTTGCTTTTCGCCTTTTGGTTGTTTGGTGTAACTGGTTCTTCTGGACCATGGCGTTTTAGCTTGGTCTGTTGTATGATTTCAGTATTAATATAAGGTATGGATCCCATCAAAACCAAAACTTATCCCAAAAAAAACATAAAACCAACTCATGAGAGATGAGTTCTTGTGAACCACTACTTGTCAAATATGGGTCAACATAGGTTGTCTCGAAGCTACACAACTGAATCTCGAAATCACATCACATAATTTGATACCTTAATAAATGCAAAGTTGATACCTTAATAAATAAATAAAACATAAAACGATACTCATGAGAGATGAGTTCTTGTGAACCACTATTTGTGAAATATGGTCAACATAGGTTGACTCAAAGCTACACAACTGAATCTTGGAATCACATCACATAATTTGATACCTTAATAAATAAATAAAACATAAAACCATACTCATGAGAGATGAGTTCTTGTGAACCAATACTTGTGAAATATGGGTCAACGTAGGTTGACTCGAAACTACACAACTGAATCTCAAAATCACATCACATCATTTGATACCTTAATAAATGCAAAGTTGATACCTTAATAAATAAATAAAACATAAAACCATACTCATGAGAGATGAGTTCCTCTGAACCACTACTTCTAAAATATGGGTCAATTTTGGTTGACTCGAAGCTATACAACTAAATCTCGAAATCACATCACATAATTTGATACCTTAGTAAAAAGATAATAAATAAAAACATACTCATGAGAGATGGTTTCTTGTGAACACTACTCGCGAAATATAGATCAACGTAGGTTGACTCAAAGCTACACAACTGAATCCCAAAATCAACATATAATTTGATGCATTGCGTTAAACCACAATCTATATAAATTTAAAGAGATAGGAAGCTCCATAATGAATGGTTCATAAGGCATGACACTTGTTGAAGGCTTCACTAAGACATAGGAAGGTACGTGGGATTGATTGTGAGGAAAAGTCCACGATTAAGCATGCTTGAGCCAAAGTAGTATTGGGATGGGTGAACCCAATACTACACCCCTATGAATATCACCTAGATGCAACAAGTGCTGAGTGGACCATTCTTACTCATGAGAGATGGCCTCTAGAACCACTACCCATAAAATATGGGTCAACATAGGTTGACTCGACGCTACGCAGCTGAAACATGAAATCATGTCACATAATTTGATGCACTCTAGAAAACCACCACCTACAAATAAGAACCCTCTGCAAAGTTGTACCTGACAAGCCCACAACCGGCAGAAGAGAAAAGGGCACTGGTGAGGGTGGGGGAACTGTCAGCGATGGCAGCAGCGATGTAATCAGCAACAAAACATACCATGGTGCTGACAAGATTTGCTGCAGCAATGAGGGTGTCAGCAGGTACAAAGTTGTAGCATTGTCTGAGGATGGAGTGCCAGCAGACTGTTACTGTAATAGTGGTTGTCATGCATGTGGCAGGCTGACAAACAGTGGTGACAACAATTGGATCAGCATGTACGCATCGCATCAACAGGATCAGTCAGGTGAAGATAATGGAGACCATGCGGTGTGGCAGATGACAACAGCAGCGGACATGCTATAAAGGTGAATGAAATTCAGCATACGATGTCAAGGGCAACCACACAGCAGTAGACAGCGGAGGTAAGTGTAATGGCAGCCAACAGCAAGCATGCATGAGGTGTCAGCAGCTCCAAAATTGTGTACAAAGGTACAAGGATGGCAGCACAGAGCTGCCATAAGTATAGGACAAGGGAATGTGTGTGGGGGATTGGCATAGTTCGGCCCTGCAAAACACCCTTTTTAAAATACATATATATGAATCTTTCTAAAAAACCACGCCAAACAAATGCACAAAAAAAGTCTAAACCTGTAACCTACAAAACACTGAACCCAATAAACTTATAACATCAATATCTCAGGCCTCAGGTATCCCTTTTGAAGAAACAAAAGGCTACACCAACTATTTCGGACACTCCAATTGCGATGGTGGTGTCAAATTTAGCTCAAAACATTTCTAAAAGTAGTTTGCTGAATGAAGCCCATATACCCAAATCCAAAATGGATTGAAAATAACCTAAACCCAAGGATAGGAATAAGGCTCTGATGCCAATCATGTCGATAGTCCACTGAAAATCAAGAATGCAAACATAGAGGTCTACACAAAAGTGTGTGACAAAGATAAACTCTGCAAATTGATCGCAAACTTGATTAATCCATACAAACAATTTATAGTCATAAATATGCCTAAATTACATGATTCTCACAAACTTAATATCGTTGGATGCAACCAACATGAGAACAAAATCAATTAACTTGTTAACTTATGCTAACTTAATTTTAACAACCCAACAACTAGAAGTGAGAAAATCTCAGTTATTACATGAATAAAGACATAGGATAAAAATGAAACTATAGAATACAAAATTATCCCATGTGTATTTTACCCTAGGAATCCTCATCAGGTAATTATTTGGAAAACAAAAGAAATCTAAAAAGAATCCGAACATATATCAGTGAGCCTTCTTCCAATTATTTGTGACATGCCCATATAGCACATGCGTTGCAAGCCAGACAAAAATCTGAACAATTTTGCATAAATTTGTATAAATTTGAAGTTTTTAATGATTTGTGTTGAACCCAGGAGTGGCACAGAGGTCAACCTACAGACCAACTAGTAGATGGATCTAAGTAATTTGCAGGTTAAGTTGAACATGCAATGTTAAAGGAAACAAATGCAGAAGAACCATTACACAGTCAATAAAACGAGAGATAGCAAACCACAGCTCTTTTGATTCATCATGACAGTAAAATAAATGAGTGCAATGCTGAACTGAGAAACCAAAACTGTGTATTCCCGTGGACCTAGATCAGAGCTGTAACTGTGTAGTATAAAATCTCAGATCAGTTACATGACAGTTCGGTTCCAAGAACCATATGATCATGTATCTCGAGTGTCAAAGATGTTGCTCAGGCAACAGTTACCGGAGTTGTATATGTTGTTGCTGTCCCGGTTTTATTTTGAAGTACAGTTGAGACCAGGTATGCTGATGTGGACTTTGCACTCGTATGTGATGTCCTGTATGTCCTGGCTCCATTTACAGGTAACAAATAGGATCACCCCAACTATGAGATGATGAAGGTGCACTGTGAATCAGATGTGGATTTCACAGTGGACATAGTCACCCCAGCTTCAAGGTAATGATGGTGTAGTGTGAGTTACTAATAAGGTTCAGAGTAGACTGCAAATCCAGTCCAAATGTGCTCGAATCATTTCATCTACAATGATGTACACAAAGTTGTGACAGCAAGACAGCCGATAAAATGGATGAACTATAATTACAACAACATTGAGCCTATAATCATGCATCTTCATGTTATAAGAAATTGGAATAACAGATTTAAAATGCTCTGGCAACAACACTCAATAACAACATTATTGTTGATGCGTCTTTCGACGCAGCCAATAATAGATGGGTGTTGTTAATCCCCGTCTCTCCTAAAAGGAGAGTTGTGCGAACGAATCTCCCCAAGATCTTGGTTACCAGGGCTTGGTACGCAGAGTACCAATTGGCTCATTGTTACCTTTCCATTTCAAAGGGCTTCAATGAGTATTTTAGACTAATCATATGCATTCTGAACGTAGAGCTTATGCTTTAAGGGAGCCAGCATAATGATCTAGGTTACCAGGGCTTGGTACGCAGAGTACCAATTGGCTCATTGTTACCTTTCCATTTCAAAGGGCTTCAGTGAGTATTTTAGACTAATCATATGCATTCTAAACGTAGAGCTTATGCTTTAAGGGAGCCAGCATAATGATCTAACTATGAATATGAATAGTTGATTCAAAAACAAATGTCTATTGCTTACAAGTTCAACAATGCATAAATGAGCAATAGATAAATAAAAGAACATACAATCAAAGTGAAGCATTAGATTCAGATTGCAACTCAGAAACTAAACTAATTTAATCTAACAGACTGATTAAAAAATAGAAAAAGAGAAAAGAGCAGGGAGAAAGAGAAAAAGAGCCCACTTTGTAATGGGCTTGGTCAATTCCTCTTGAATAGACAAGTCCCTAGACAAACTAGTCCTTAGTTGGGCCAGACCTAGCACAACTCCAAGTAAGGACGGTGCAAGACTCTATTGAACGAAGTAGTAGAGCCAATGAAAAAAACAAAGTCTATCAATTGAGAAAGTTTTCAGATAAAGACATTTACATTGAAAGGATCAATTGAGAATTCATCAAATACTCATGTGAATTACAGAGTCGACCTCAAACAACCTCGACTCAAAAAAGACTAACCTAAAAAACAAAAAAATGCAGAAAAAAATGGGCATGATCCCTCTAATCCTAAAAAGATTAGTCCCTTATTACAACAAAGAAGCCAATCTTATATAGACATGCAAGCCTATGGAGTTTCAAATTCAAATTCACCCACTAATGGGACAATTAAATAAATCATCAATGTGATAGATCCACTTGAGATCAATTGGGACGAATCCCACTTAATTCCATCATAAAAATATCAAGGGCCATGCTTCATTGAATTGGGAATGGACATCTGCAAGAGAATGCAATTGAGATTGTATCGAAATAGCTAGCCACCCACATCCTATGCAGTTAAAACCACACCTCTAACAATTAGAAGTCAGGCCTCTTTAAGGTAGATATTCGTCTTTTGTGCTATGCACTCAATCCCAACGTGCACAACATACCTTGAGTAATACCATCAAGCAGACTTCATTGAATTCCGCCGTTTATAATCATTTGTTGGTGAGAAACACTCTGCAACTTGATTCTACAAATAAAATTGAATGCACAATCTGATCTTTGGTTTTGATAGTCTTGATGGCCGTACGAGCCGTCAAATTTAAGCCAATGTCTTCCTAAAAATGTGGTACATCCACTTGAGATCAATTGGGACGACTCTCACTTAATTCCATCATGAAAAATATTAGGGACCATACTTGATTGAATTGGGAATGAATGCCTACAAGAGAATGCAATTGAGATTAAATCGAGATTGCCAACCGTCCACATCCTGTGCAGTTGAAACCACATCTCTAACAATTAGAAGCCACGCCTATTTAAAGAAGATATTTGTCCTTTGTGCTTTGTGCTCAATCCCAACGTATTTTCCATACCTTGAGTAATGCCACCAACCAAACTTGCATTGAATTCCGCCGTTTTTGATCATTTGTTTGTGAGAAACCCCTGCAACTTGATTCTACGAAAAAAATTGAACGCAAATCCCATTTCAAATTTTGACCAGTGTCTTGCTGACGTCATTTCCAAGTGTCCTATATTGGTAGGGTCTTGCCACGTGGCTACTCCACACTCTTCCGTTGCTCGGATGGGGTTCAATATGTGCTAATTGTTCCTTTGGCTTAGGTGAAATGGAATTTCACCATGTGGCATCATCCCACTTACTTGGAGGCTTTAATGGATTTCAGAATTGTATGGACCTCCCCGAAGCAGCGGATCGTCGAGATCATGCCATGTGAAAGCATGCCACTAATCCACTCGCCTAGAGGGTCTTGCTTAGTACAAAATCAACCAGACCGCAGCAAGTCACCGATATCTTGCCATTTGGCAACATCCCCTAATCCGCTCACCCGGTGGATCTTGCTAAGTTGGAGGGCTCCCTTGCAAATCTTTTGAATTGCTTACGTCCCACGGAGAGTCGAAAAGATGCCACATGGCTTCGAGAAATTTTTTGAGGAATCGACTAAGTGAAAATTTGACACACAACTCCAGAGAAATTCTGCAGAATTGGCTAAGTCTTTGAAAAAACGAAAAACTGTCACATGGCTCTGGAAGAATTTGGAGAAAATCGACTAAGTATCGAAAGCCTTTTCGGACGGGTCATGACCACCGAGAGCTGCGAGAGATCCCCACATAGTTTTAGGATCAATTTAGGCATTTGTGGGCAACAACACGAAGAAATACCGACATCACTTTTAAATCCAAAAGCCAATGGTTAGGAAATTTCAAATGAAAACAACTAAGGCAAAAGCCAAAAAACAACTAAGTATAGAATAAAAAACTGCATGATGACTTAGTCATTTGCTCAATCCCAAAGCCAATTTAATCCATTTTATAGAAAAGCGACTAAATAAAATAATAAATCTATATAAACACTTGGTCACTTAACATCAAAATGAAGCAGAAATAGACTAAATTGCTCAGGGAAAGAAACAGAAAACTCTGAGACAACTAGATAATTTGCATAAATCCAAGGCGAAAAGGAAGCCTTAAATGTATTTTAAAACACAAGCATGAAGAAAAACTAAGACTTAATAGAATCATGCAAAATCGAATTTATAAATCAATGCAATCATAGATGTGATTTCTAGATCAAGTACTTGTGATGAAAATTTAATATTATACAGGGTTGTTTAAATTAATGAAGCACATTCATAGTTTAAATTTGCACATCTAACAAAAATGCACTTCCAAGAAGGTTGCTTTAAACAAGCAACCACCAATGAACTCCTCAAAGAGATAAGCCCATAGTCCAGAGCAAAAAGAGGGTCACCGTTTTCAGTCTGCAAATAGGGTGTCTTGTGCAAACAACAGCAATTACCATTTCTATCACAAAGTCAAATGAAATTGTTTTACATGTTATATACACCTTTTATTCAAGATGTTTCGAGATGTCAAAATGAAACTTTGCCAAGAAAATATTTATAATGAGAAAACATTTTACAAGTTTGTAAACCTTAGCAAAGAACTAAAACCCCAGACAATTTAGGTCAATTGTAAAATGATAGCCCAGTGGATCTTTGAGATGAATAGAATCTATAAAGGCATAGCATCAGCCCCTTCCCAAATTTATTTACAACTTGATCAAGTTGTATATGATGTTCAATGATGATGTAGCAAGTTTTTATACCATGCAACCCACAGCCTCTGCAATATCCATTTGGAAAATTGGGTCCTCCTCCATGTAAGAGGAAGTTTTGATGTTAAATATAGCAAGTAGTCATCGATGCATGCTTGTCAAAGAGGTAAATTCTGCTCGTGATCCAAAGTCACTGCTATTCCTTGTGCAAAAAATATGTACTAGAAAAAAGCATCCCGTATATGTTCTTGTGCATCAAGAATGGATCTAGGTTTAGTATATCTAGAATTGGTAGAAGTAGCCATCCGATTGAAGAGTAATTGGAAGCAGTTTAATTTTTGCCAAGAAATTGTCACAGAAATTGCAAAAGAGAGTGGAACACCAAAACAATTTTAAAGTGTATATTTTTAAAAATCTGGATGCCATACATACAGAACAATTCTAGTTACTAAAATTAATCCAATGATTGATGTTTTTTTTAATTTGTTGAATTATGGTGCATCATATTATGATTGTATAAGTTTCATGCAACTAGCAAGGCAGGTTAACTTGAAACTGTAAAACATTGTCCTGTGCCATTTGAATTTTCTAGCCATGCCCCACACTCAAATTGCACCATTTTCAGAGATTATACCAGAGTTATCATGCAAAATGCCTAACAGAGAACCATAATGGCAATGCTACTACACACCTTAGAATTGACATCTGCTCCTTTTGAGACAAGAATTTCAAGAGTTTTCAAATGACCACGATCTGCAGCCCAGTGCAATGCAGTCCTGCCCTGACTATCTGCAAATATTGATAAATAAAATCAAAACAGCTTTTAAAAATCCTATGTCAGGTTGAAACATCACTGAAAATGTCAATGAAAATAAAAAGTCAACAATTTAAATATTCCATAAACTGTCTTCTTTTCTAATATGAAGTTTACCAGACTGGCATCAATTTTTTAAATCTTGAAACACTTCCTTAGCATCTTGAACATATTAATCATTTGCCTGGCTAATTACTTATATACTATGAAGTTGGGTACAAATGGTTTGGGGGACCAGACCCGGTACAGCTCATACCGGGTTCTGGTCCCAGTCGGGTTCATCCCAGTGTTCAGCCCAGTTAAGAACAGGTTCATCTGAGACGAACCCGAGATGTATACACAATTTTTCAGTAAAAATTCAAATTTGACCCAACCATAAACTAAAAAACCTAAAACAAAACCCTAAAAGCTAATTTTCCTCACATTTTACCAAAGCAATAAATAAAACAACACACTTACCTCTCATTGCAGACTTACCTTCTATGAATGATTAGGGCTAAAATAATAATGTGATTGTAGTGTGCCCTAAAGGGGCAATGTTTTTTTAAGTCGTTTATTGTGAAGAGAAGGTGAAGAATGCACAATTTATCACTGACGTCTTTATAGAATCCATTGAGGCAGGGGGCAAGGGGGGATGGCAGGTAGGACAGCCTCAAAACGTTGTCCCAATCATGATGAACAATGCTAAAACTTGCAAATCCGTCGATATGTCTATTGAGGCAAGGTACGCGCACATCTTTTGGATGCTAACCAATTCAATTGAGTGGATCAAACATGTGTATGCTAAGGCCAATGAGGCCCCAATGTTTGTCACCAACCATCACATATGGCAAGGCATCTTCAAGTCATTCTTGAAGTTGGCGTCGTTGAAGATAAATGAAAAGATCTTTTTTTACATGCAAGTTTAATATTTTTAATTTAAATTCTATACTATCTACTTTGTTTTCTAAATTTTATATTTTAAAAAAAGTAAAAAAATGTTGTAACTTGTAGATTTTCGAACTTTTTATATTTTCATTTGTTTTAATTTCCTATTAAGTTGTTGAGGCTCGATCTGCCACACAATCGTCTTGAGATGGCTTGTGAAGGTGTGAGAGGCATTGTGTAGTATGGTTATCAACAACCTTTGGGTTGTACATAAAACCGTTTGAATACAAAGCGGACCAAAAAAGTGCTCATGTGGATTCCTTGCTTAGTTTTATTGAGCCCATCATGAGCATGATCAAATGCCGATGTAGATCGACCATGTTTATGCGAGATTTGCGATGTCATCACCCAATGATTAAAAAATAGTGTAAGTTGATTATTAATATGAAAGAGAACAATCCTACATAGAAAGTTTTTTCAACCAAAATGCAAACATTTCTAATTGATTGGTGACATAAAATGACCACCATGATGCATCTCCTTGCCTTTGCATTAATACCTAGATACCGCAGCACTTAAAACATTTTTTAGCCTAAGAGGGTGCCATCATACAAGGATATTGAAGTAGTGATGGGTATAAGGCCGCATTCATTGGACTCTTCCCTAATCCAAAAGTAAAAGACACAATTCTGGGAAAGTTTGGAAATTTCATAGCCTCCACAGGTCACAACTATGGCACTCTTCGAGACAAGTGCTATATTTGGTTATCATTTATGATTTCTCCAAGTATTTGTTTCATATATCTGATTAGACGATATTGTATCATTTTGCGGCACTTTGTGTCTAAGTTGTATTTTGACTCACAAGACTATATATGATTATCATTTATGCTACTAATCCAAGCTTAGTGAAGGGTTCTTGCATTTTGGGTGTCTTTAGGAAAAAAAGAAAGAAAATATATTAATGTCTACTAATGACCAAAAACAAGTCAATGGGACTCGAGAATAAACCCAATTATAATAAAAAGTGCTAGAGTAAAAACACCCTGGGAAAAAACGCTAGAGAACATTGGGGGAGTTTGTTGGAGCTTTGGTTCAAGGAGTCTTTGCAAGAGTTTGAGATAGGCTTCTCCTCTTGGAAAATCCCTTTCTTCAATGTATGAACATTAGTGAAAATGTGTATGGAATTATTTAATTGTTGTGTATAAATTGTGACTAAATTGTACGAATAGTCATTGTTTGAAAACTCGTACTCGACAATTACTCGGCAGCCCTAAATTTTGACCCGTACTCCGAACTCGACAATTACTTGGCAACTTTATCACTCATTTAAAAATATATATAAATTCATAAAATAAACACTGACCTTCCTAAGACTAGCACTGACTTTAGGATCTATATATATACAATTGACTATAGGAAAATAACCCTCAGGGCATATAACAAAACCAATTTATAAAAACAAATATGCAATTTATATAATTATTGTGGCATTTTAGGAATAAGCTATTGACCATAATATCAAATTAAACCCACCCGTTGTAGGGTAAGGAATAAATCCATTAGTTAAAACTATCGCTATAGATACTAAAATCTAATTATACATAGCATCTCAATCTTGTATGCTTGACAAATACCAACCAGGGCTCTACCCTTCAATTATAGACCTTGATGCCGAAAGTCTCGCATTCGCCATCTCATTGTGCCTAATTGTTTATCTTATGGTCCGACCATATCATTCTAAATATCTATATCACATGTACACTACAAGCTAAAAATATGATTTATATCCTTCACTGTCAGTGACAAACCTTCAACAGTTTTTTATCTTGTCAGACACTACAATCCATATAAAGGCACTAGAGTCAACGCTAGTGTCCAGAATCCTTATCAAGTGTTTGTATCTCAAATGTCATCAAAGCTGAAAATCTTTCAAAACGTGTGAGTCAACATATTTGTCTTATCTAATCTTTCCATGATATATTTTCAAAAGGTGTGGTATAAATACAATCAAAGCCTTCTCATTATCCATCTAGCAAAATACCAAACAAACACATATTCAAGCTAATTCAATCGATTGCACAACTAAGTTATATTGTCTTATTCTTCCATATTTCTATATCAATCATAAGGACAGTCTATCATAAGTTTGAAACATTCAAAGAACAGCCTATAAGCAGTATTTGTCAAATTACAAGCTATATCATTGTATACCCTTCCATATAGCATATTGCACCCTTGTGCACACACAAGCCCACACTTAAGGAGAACTACATATATTTGAGGCGTTCTTTGGAGTAGTGGTTATCCAAGTAGCGCTCATTGACAAAAAGGGTCCTTGAGATCAGCTCGACTTCATGAGCCCATTAACCCATTTTTGGCAAGGTGACATGACCTAAGGTGAAAAAACTAAAGTTTTGAGCTATATACAATCATACAAACCCTGCGCGCACAGTCCATATACATCAACAAATAGGCAATAGAAAACCCTAACAGTGACAAGCGATCATTTCTTTATGTAGCGAATATTTCGTACTAGACAGAAGCGTTGAGCCATGGAAAGAAGCATCGACGATAGTGTCCATAGATCAACAGTAGTGTCCAAGCCTCCAAAAATAATATTTCTAGAATCTGACGAGACCCTGAGCATCAGTATGCTTGTTTCTACACCTGTACATCCGAGGTCCGTCTACACATTTGCAAACAAGCTAAGTATCATATCTTCTTTGTGTTGCAATTAACAGAACATCAATGGGCATTGTACTTTCTATATTTGGTAATTTTCCAGATTCAATATAGTGTGTTATATGAATTAATTTATTTGCCCTGCTTTAAAATAGTTTTAATCATTCATTTGATTAGGCTATTCTAACCTCCTTAACCTTTATCTATCCAAACCTAAAAGGGTTAAACATTTGGTCAACCCGACATTTGAATCTTCTCATGCAAATCCTAGCTTGCTTTAGGGTTTTCAATCTTCTAAGATTCATGCTCGTATTTATTCAAATTTGTTCTATCATTTGTATGCAACCTAGACGTAGTCCTAGATTAGGTGGTGTTCCTATTGAACTTCTTGAACTACCTCTTTGGCCACCTAAAATGTCTCGAGCTAATAACATGTTAAAGTTTGCTAATAATGAGAGAGCCAATAATGACAATGAAAAAGATAATGAAAAAATTATTATAGAAGATGAATCTAATCATGAGGATACTGAAACACATGAAAACAATGAGCATGAACAAGTAGATCAAGAGCAAGTTAAATCTATTGCATTATTTCAAGAGCACATCATGATTCTTGATACTATATTGGAAACTAAAAAAGCAAAAATGTTAGTGAACAACCATTGCTCTCTGTTGATACAAATATTAGGGCTACTGAATATGCCTATCACACATACATTCCAATCTCCCTCCCCTTGAGCACAGCATTGCGTACTACATCTAATGGGGGCACGAGATATGTTTTCAAACCATTGTTTCCCAAACAAACAACTATCGTCACATCCTCCATAGGAAAAATTAATACTTCAACTCAATTATCGATTTCAATACCTACATCAACACAAATAGCATTTTCATCCCCTTTGGTGGCTTCTCAAATCTCAAATCTAAATCCCAATGAGTCTATTGTGCAAACTCTTCTCCAAGTTATTCAAGCCTTGGAAGCTAAAGTTACCAACATTGAACAAAATACTTTGAAATAAACTAGTGTTATTGATTCACAAGATGTATTACATAATTCTCTAGCACCTGAGATATCTTTGCACCATTTGCCAACTGTTTTGTTGCACCCAAGTTCACAATTTATGATGGCAAGGGTGATCATGAACATCTTTGATCTTTTATATAGCATGTCTTGATTATACTTTCAAATGATAAACTTTGACCAAATTATTTCCAAGGAGCCTAAAAGTCTATGCTTTAAGATGGTTCTATGATTTATCAATCCGATCAGTGAAAACATTCAAACCTCTAGTGGATCAGTTTCTAGCATATTTCTCTATCAACATCATTGAAAAGATGTCATATGCACAAACTGCTAAAATCAAACAAGGGACCAATGAACCTATTAACAAATATGTTTTGCAATGAAAAACAATGTTGGCCAAAATGACAAACCCAATGACAAATAATGAGATTTGAGACACCTTTGAACAAAATTTTCTTGCACCATTACACGAGTCTATTGTCTTCAAGAAGTTTAAATTTTTTGATAACTTATACCATATTGTACGAAATCGTAAAATAAAACTTATTTCATTAAACAAGCTTAAGCATGTAGCAAACACACCGACTATATTTACTACCAAGTTTCATATCAAACCAAACTACAAAGTGAAACCTACATAACCTAAAAAAGAAGCAACCACAATAGTTAATGCAGTGTCACAGCAACCTAATCGACTTATCTTATCCATTGCACCTAAGAGACAATTTACATAATCACCCGAGTCTCCAACTTTGTTACTTAAGAAGCTTGTGGAGTGTCATCTCATATCTCTCCCTCATGTAGAGGTTGATAAGAGTCGACCTCTACCAAAAAGTTGTGATGTTAATGCATATTGTGACAATCACCAAGGCCTCAAACATTCTAAAAACATATGTTATACTTCGAAACACAAGATCCAATACCTTATTGATAATCAACAACTTACCTTTGATGATTCTCCAAAGGATTCAAGGTCACAATCAAATTAAAAGATGTTTAACGATCCATTATAAAATCATTCGAAGAAAAATCTGGAAGGGCAAATGGCATATAATGCACATCCTCCTCCACCTTATTATGGGCACCCATTAGATGGGATTATTAGCACTATACCTCCTATGATTCAAAAACCTATTACATTAAATGACAATGAAATTGTGGATGATAATTCAGATCTTCACTCATTGTTTATTAAAGCATGCCTCGATCATCAACCTATACACAGTGTTATGGTTGACAATAGTTTTAGGGCGAGCGTATGCACTATGACGTTCCTCACACATTTGGAATATACGCGTGATTTATACCCTTCAACCAAAACGGTCAGAGCATTCAATGGGACATCACATGAACTTATTGGTGACACTGATTTATCTTTACAAGTTGGTCCAACACATGTGATCACTAGCTTTTCTATTATACCATACACGAGAGTCTTTGATATGTTAGTAGAACGACCTAGGATACAAATTCCGCGCAATACCTTCCACTGTGCATGGGTGTATTTAAACAATGAAAGTAAAATATATTCATACCAAGAGGGTAATTATAATTTATGGAATTCCATATGAACATCCACTTGAACAAGAGAATTTTACTCCAAGAAAGCTAATTATACAACCAAGTTAATCATGCATGAAAGGATAAGCAACAGACAATCCCCTTCTTAAGCGGCCAATACTTGAAAGACTGTTGCACTAGACAACATGGACTTCATGGAGTCCTCATCTACACTTACGCGGTCCACCCAGTTGCTAAGAGCAAATACACATGTTCCAATTACGACACTGAATAAACCATAGAGCATTAAACAATGAGTTCCAAAAACCATTAATTTTTCAATTACCTCTTCACAACCACAAAGTCCTAGGAGACATGCGTAAAGTACCACAGATTCTACAGTTCCAAACATGACACCTATACATGCACTTGGTAATATCACAAGATTAATGTATCATATTTTGAGTTTGGAGCTTCCTATGAACATCCCTTAGATGGGATCATAGACTAAACTTTTCCTTCAATATATTCCAAAAATCAAAAAAATTATAAAAATATAAAAACATTCAAATAAATCAAAAATACAAAACTTATTCAACATTCACATGTTTACTAGCTCATTGGCATCTATTTTGTTTACTTTATGTTAATAGATAGCATATCATTTCTTTTCTATACGCACATATGTTTCACGTATACTTGAGTGTGATACACGGATAAACTAGATCCATGATACATGAGCATACAGATGTGGGACCTTTCCTCTTCACGCATGACATACAACATTGGGGGCATCTTGCTTCCATTTGATCACGATCAATATAGGTTGTATATAGATTTGGGACCTTTCCTCTTCACTCATAACAGATGACATTGGGGGCATCTTGCTTCCATTTGACCACGATCAATATAAGTTATATTGTTTTATGATTGTGTTTATATTATCATGTTGATCTTATATACTAACACTTACACATGTCTATACTCATACTAAAAATATTACACCGTATACTTGATGTGCTATGTTACATGACATTTTTTGCTAACACATATATGCAGGGACCGGTGTGATATGTTTATGCTTTTTATTTATACTTCATTCATTCACATTGTCACTTCCTTGAGTGTACTTGTTTGTTATTGTCTTGCTTGTGGAATATTTGAATATGTTCCTTACTTGTAGGCCCCTATGCCATTGAGTGTTATTTTTGTGTGTGGACATTTGAATATGTTCTCCCTTTGAGTGTGCAACATCGGAACATGCCCCTTGTTTGTTTTCTCCTTTGTGTGACATTGAGTGCTCTTGAATGTGTGCTTGATTGTTTGATTAGTTTATATTGTTACTTCCTAGACATTGGCATGATCCATATCATGCATATTAGGGCTTGATGTGATCACATGCAACGAGCTTCATCGATATATCTACTTAGACAAGCTACTCTTATATGCTACATGATTCATACACAGATAATATAGTTAACTTATCATTTTAAAATAAGGTGACTACTGGATTCCATTCCCCTCACCTCAAAAGGAGGGCATATTAGTGGTGGCATGTCATAGAGACAACTCCACACATAACACAATTGGCAAAATTTGAAACAGTTTACAGGGCTCGGATACACACTTGCATCAAAATCTTATACAATAGGCACTGATTTTTGTAGATTTTGACTAAGGTTTTTCAAATTTGTGACGGATATTATAGATAGTTATAAAGCCGAGGTTACATTTTGACAAATACCTCAACTTGAGACACGTTAGAGGTGTAAATGCCATGCAAATGCACCAAAAATTGCAAATACATATTCAAAACATTCTACCAAGATGCATTATTTTTACCAAGAAACATCGTTTTGAGTCTTTCCTATCTATAGTAGTTGTCTCCTTTGAGTAGTGTGATTGAGATTCAACGCCCTCGACAACCTTAACACTTCTACCTTTTTGCAAGTTGAGTTGGTTATACCACTTAACTTGGCTTTATTATACATTCACTTAGGTTGCGCGATTGGAATTCAATGATCTCAATGGTCGTGTCACAATTCACCATTGCACCAGATTGAAAAAACATAATTACCCTTCAGGTTTCCTCTTCAAATCTCCAAGGTTCAGTTTTGAACCTCTCTCAACTCCAATGCTTTATAAGGAAGCATATATATCAAAGAAAAGTACCAAGGGAAAACATAATTGCATCGACACACAGGTGTACTCCATCCTTGCTCTTTACTTTTCAACCATTTCCATTATTCAATTTTGGATTACATGCATTGATTTATATTGTAACATGGTCTCAATTACAGGGCATACACTAGTAGCAAATTCACCATTGCTCAAACAAAAGCAAGGTCTGTTATACACACCCAAGTACGCATTTATTTTCTTTAACCTAGTAATTTCACACTTATGCTTTACTATATTAAAGAAGGGCAAATGTAGATATTAAAATTTTATTATATATAACAATTCAGTCTTGTACACTTGACAAATACCAATCAAAGCTCTACACTTCAGTTTTAGACCTTGTTGCCGAAAGACCTGCGTTCGTCATCTCACTGTGCCCAACTTTTTATCTTATGGTCCGACCCTATCATTCTGATGACCCATATCCCCTGTACACTACAACAAACTTAAAATATAATTTATATCCTTCATTTGTCAATTACAGACCTTCAACAATTTTTTATCTTGTTGAACACTACCGTCCATATAGGGGCACTAGTGTCGATGCTAGTGTCCCAAATCTTTATTTGGTGTTTGTATCTCAAAAGTCATCCAAATTGCAAATCTTTTGAAACATATATGTCGGCCTATTTGTCTCATCTAACCCTTTTGTGAGATATTTTCAAAAGATGTAATATAAATACAAATCAAAGCCTACTCATTATCCATCTACCAAAATACCAAGACAACACCTATTCAAGCTCATTCAATCAATTGCACAACTAAGTTCTATTGCCTTATTCTTCCCTATTTTTATATCATAAGAAAAGTCATATTACAGATTAAAACATTCAAACAACAGCGCATGAGCAATATTTTTCAAGTTACAAAGCTAAATCATTGCATGTCCTTGCATATGACATATTGCACCCTTGTACACACACAAGCCCACACTTAGGGAAAAACTACATATGTCTAAAGCCCTCTTCGGAGTAATGGCTATGTAGGCAACACTCATTGACAAAAGGCGTTCGTGAGGTCAACTCGACTTCGTGAACCCACTAACCCATTTTTGGCAAGATGACATGACCTAAAGAGAAGAAACTACGGTTTTGAACTATATACAATCATACATACCTTGTTCGCACAATTCAGATATATCAATAAAAAGATGACAAAAAACCCTAACAAGCACATGTGGTTGGTTCTAAATATAGTGAATATGTCATACCGAATAGAAGCATCGGGCCAAGGACATAAGAGTCGATGCTAGTGTCCACAAGCCAAAAGTAGTGTCTAGGCCTCCAGAAATAATATTTCCAAAATCTTACAACGTGATCCTAAGCATCAATCTGCCTATTTCTACACGTACATCTCAAATCTGCCTACAAATCTACAAAAAAACTAAGTATTATCTCTTCTTTGTATTGCAATTAGCAAAATATCAATTGGCATTGTACTTTCTATATTTGGAAATTTTTCAAATTAAGTATATTGTGTTATCTAAATTAATTTAATTGGTTTGTTTTATGATAGTTTTATTCATCCATTTGATTGGGTTATTTAAACCCCTTAACCTTCTCTATCCAAACATAAAAGGGTTGAACAATCGCTAATCTAATCTAAGATGATATATACTGACTATAATATAGTTGATACAAGGTTGAAATCCCACAGCCTAGAAATATAACACCATTGATAAAAAAAAAAACCGCCCTTTTGGTTGTACTACACCTTGGGCAACCCTTCCATGGCCGATACACAACCCTACCCAAACAGGGCACAACCGAACAACGCAAGCCCTAATCGGAATAACATCCCCTCTTGGGACATTGACAACAATGTAGGTCATTAGACTTGGTACAACACCCAATCACCCTTAAACAACCCCTGACACATTCGCAATGTTCGTGGCCCTCAAATGCAACACAATCCTCTCAGCATAAATATCTTATTACATAAATTCTCCCCAACCGTATAACACTTGGGAAACTGGTATCTTTTCACACAAGTGACAAAGAAAATCACATACGAAATGATAAAATCATAGCAGAGCAGAAAACCACGAAGGAAATGATAAAGTGACATTCTTTTTTTTGCCCTTAATGTTATAATCGACGAGTAGACAGGTCGAAAGCGGTTACTCACAGATTTTGGAAAGTAACCATGGCTAGTTACTCGCCAAAACCTATGAGTAATTGCACTTGACCCGTTTCTTAGTAAGTTGGACAGGCTTTCATTTAGGCAAAATCTGCAGGGTAACTACAAAATCCGGCCAGGTACTCGCAGATTTTAAAACTGAGCATATAGGATCTTGCGTTTCAAGGGAAAGTTGAATGATTTTTTGTAGTTTCTTGTGGTTGTTTTCCTTTGTTTTGGGAAGGTTTTCTCATTTGTTCCCTTGCTGTTTTAAACTGTGTTTTTAGTGAAACAAATCAGTATTGTTATGATGCTCTAGTTGGGCTTGTGGATGGGAGTTTGAGGGAGGGAGGCTGGTCATCTCAGTTGTGCTTGTCTGACAAGCTTATTTGGGTGGGCAAACCATGCTGCCACTCTACCTCCTTCATTTCTTGGAGTGGTGGCTTGATGTTGTGTGAAATGATGGGGGTTGTGTGTGGGTGTGAGTTATTGAAAAGAAAATGGATGAATAGGAGTGTTGAAAATAAGGAGTTGGAAGCATGCAAAGAGATTTTCGTAAAATTCCTTGACTATACAATTGACCATCTCCCTCCTCCTAGTGTTGGCTTTAGGGAGAACCTCCTAGGCCCTTAGTTAGGACGAGCTCTATGGGCCCCTAGCTAGAGAGAGCTTATTAGGCCCTTAAAACATTTATGTTGTTTTGTGTGAATCAAGTTGTGGTGTTTGTACATGGCCTATTGTGTTAAAATGTTGCTTCTTCTCCCTTCTTGTTCTCCATCCCCCTTGATTTTGTGTTGGCCCATTGAGTTGTGTGGTATTTGGGCTTGGAGGACGACTAGCATCTCTCACATGATGATGTCATATAGATTGAGTGATAACCAACTTGCTTTTTGGCCTTTTGACCACTTGGGAGATCTTGGAGCTTGTTGTGTTTTAGGAGATTCTTGGAGCGATGGAGCATCTAGAATGTCTTATGTGAGCATGATGAAGACCCCTAGAATGTTTTGTTTGAGCTTCAAATGTGTTGGGATCATTCATGTAAAAAGTTGTGACTGTCATCTTGTCTCTACCTCTCCTTGATATAATAAATTAATTCTTTGTTATGAAAACATGTAGCGTGCAAAGAAGATTCATTAGAAAGGTTGAAATTCTTTGTAAATTCTTGTGTTCAACTTGTAAGAATTTTTACGGCAAACTTAGGACACTTTAAACCTACGGTGGAGATAGGCTATAATCCAAGGGTGGAGATGGCTTGCTCCACTTTAAAAATCATGTCACTTTATCTAATATCTCAATGACTTGAGTTATGTATGTGTGCAAACTTTATGTTTAAAAGTTGGGTTACTTTTTTAGGGGGTGTCACTTAAGTGATCCCCTTGGTGATCTTTTTGCATCAAGTGAGCTTTAAATTATAACCTAAGACCCCAAAAAGTGCATGTGCACATCTAATTCTAACATTTGATACCCTAGAAACCCCTGTTAGGTTTATCAATGTTTCTAAGCATGGCCAACCCCTTTACAACCTTATACGACCCCATCACTTGAAAACGGGACCCTATTCTTTTCACTAGAACCTTTTGGCCGTTTGGGCCCATTTGATGCCCATTTGACCAAACTGAGTAAGACCACATTAGTGGGGCTGCGACCCATCAACCACTTATGCCTATAGAGTCATGCAATCAATTACATAGTATGGCACTAGATCATTCGCCCCATTATGTGTGCCATCCTTGCCTTGCAACCCGAGAACTACTGGTTATATTTCGACACCTTCTCTAGCTATTGTCATTTTGTGTAGTAAAGTACTTCCACATTACAATATTTAATTCAAAAGAAAATTAACCTATTTTCAGTGAACTTTTTATGCTCAATTCTATGGGCATGACAAGTACAAAGAACACACTTATACGTGATGGCACCTCCATGGCCAAGCATCCAAGCACCTTGCAGCCTCTTGCAATCAAAATCTTATTGCAGATATAATTTTTAACTCTCTAATTTCCTTTTTGTTTTAAGTTCTTAATATTTAGTTTTAGTTTTTATTTTTATTAAATTAATTTTTACATTGACTTTGCCTCAATAGGTTGCAAGTTCCTCTTCAGCCAAGCAAAACTATAATGTGTACTCCTTCATCCACTCCGTTAACCACAACTGGTTGGCAGTGACAGAGGCAAAGGAGTTGGTCTACATGCATTCCAACTTGCACCCTCTGCAACACAAGTCGGTCAAGCACAAGAAAGGCAAAACAATCCACTGGGATGTAGAGCCACAACACCATGACTTGGATGCTGCCATTTCCCAAATTTCATTAGTCCACAAAGTGGCAAGAGACTTCTTTGCAGGTTCTGCTTGGCACAAATAATGGAAGTGGCACTACCACTGAATGTAGTTCTAATGAACCACATGATGATATCAATGCTCTTGATGAAGAGCAATATGATGATTATTGGTTTATATGCAATTGAAAGTGCAGTATGTAGTTTGACCAATGACCATTAATCTGTTCTGATTCATCACGACATTCTAGTATTGAATAATCCATTATTAGATTATCAATAGTACTTTGTGGTTAATTAGTTTATTCTTTACTTATTATTTGGCTACATTTTATTTGTTAAGCATAACTGGTTGGAAGCGAAATAGGCAAAGGAGTTGATCTATGTGCATTCCAACTTGCACCTTTTGTTACACAAGTAGGTCGAGTACAAGGACAGTGAAACAATGCATTGGGATGGAGAGCCACAACACCATGACTTCGATGCTTCCATTGCCCAATTTTCATTAGTCCATAGAGCGGCAAGAGACTTATTTGCAGGCCCTGTTTGTCACAGATAATGGAAGTGGCACTACTACTGATTGTAGTTCTAATGAACCACATAATGATATCAATGCTCTTGATGAAGACCAATATGATGATTATTGATTTATATTGAGTTTAAAGTGCACTTTGTAGTTTGACCACTGATTATTAATCTATTTTGATTCATCACGACATCTAGTATTGAATTACCTGTTATCAATTTATCAAGAGTGCTTTGTGGTTATTTAGTTTATTCTTTACTTATTATTTGGCTAAATTTTTATGTTTTTCATATTTTAAATATATTTTGCATTGTCGTACCCAAGCGTACCAAACCCAAAGCAAAAACAATCAGCATATACAATCCCCGCACCGTTACCAATAACTTAGCTTATATTGCCTATGAAGATGGGATAAATAACATTGTACAATTTGGACTTTAATATTAGTTTTGTAGAATGTTGCATTACAAAACGAGAACATGCAATAGGGCCACTTTATAATGTATATAACATCCCCTTTCTCTACTTTGAATTTGAAGTCTCGGCGAAACACAACTCAGAATATAATTCATAAAACACACTCAAGATAGCTTCTAAACCATATCTTGCCGATCTAACGTATGACCTTGAAACCAGCTACAAAATTAGCATAGATAAAGGCAACACAAAGAATTGGACTAATATTGCAATAATTACATGTCTATTACAATTTTAATTTGTGAATTGATTAAAATCCAAAATTATGTTAACTAACACAAAAAACTCTCTAAAATCTTGTAGAAAGGGCTAATAATTTAAAATTAGTGTTACCAAATAAGCCAATCATCTAGCTCATGATTGAAAATCAGAGATTTTCAAAATTTAGGGATAACACAAATTTTAAAAAGCTAATTTTTTTTATTCTACCGAACTTAAAGATGTCAAAATTATTTTTCCTAAAAAGGCTAATTTTTTATTTTATGATTTCCTAATTTTTATTTCTTAGACTCTCCCAAAAAATAATTGCAAATCAAGATTTTCAAGGACAGGACAGGCTAAAAAATGCATTGTGTCTCCACACAAAACAAGAGAGATTGCATGGTACCTTGCATTGGGCAGAAAGTAAAAATGAGAATAACCAATTCAACAAAAGTAAAATACTTTCCTCTATGGATTGCCAAGAAATCAAACAAAATCACTTCTCCTCGACATGATACCAACAAGCAAAACCTATAATCAAGTAGTGAGTGGTCAAAAACTCAATCATCAAACCAAAAATAAAAGCTAACACGCAAGAATAGCTAGATTAATGTATCAATAACACAAACCTCATCACTTCTCCTCTAAATGACACCAACAAGCAAAACCTAGAATCAAGTAACGAGTAATCAAACACTCAATCATCAAACCAAAAATAAAAGCTCACGTGCAAGAATAGCTAGATTAAAGTATCAATAACACAAACATTGATACTAGTGGAAGACAAGTACCCATGTGGGTCCACCTCATTTTTGTAAATTTAAGGCCATCAAACTTGCGCAGGACATCAAGAAGCAACATGCACTTATGATTCATGAGGTATTTTCTCACAACAAAGAGATTACATCTTCCATAAGCACAATAGGATACACAGAATACCATAAAAAACATAATAGACTGTAAACATGGGCACGCTAATGAGATGAACAACTCAATTCAAACGCATTTGGCATCCTAATGCATCCATTTTACACAATCGAGTTAAGTTTATCAAAATGCCATCTTGACAATAGATTTACGTTGCAGTGAAATGTGTAAATTTTATGGAATGCCATTATAAAAAAGATTCAATTATAGTTTTGTCGATTGAACCAGTTAACATTTTGCAGAAAGTACACTTCTAGGGCACTATGATTTGTGTCATTCGATCTCCAGAATTTGCATTAATCCAAACTAAGGTGCATTTAGATTAAAAAAAAATGTATTACCGAAACAAGAAAAATTTCTTTGATATGACAGACATTTCCAAATTACAAGCTTACTTTCTAACGTATCAACTAGCATTCCCAAGGCATTACTTTCCTATAGTGAATGTGCTGTACATTCCAATTATGACACCCAATCCTGAATTAGAATTTCAGCAACATTTAAACATTGCTTTTCCATTGGGATTTTTCTCTAATGGTATGAAAGAGGGCAATTGCAAGTTTTCAATAATTTTGACAAAAATATTCAACCCTTAGTCATGGCAAATTTGTCAAAGATATCTGTTGCTCATTATTGTAGTGTTACTGTATCTCTGTTTCCTGCTAATGGTCAAACTGGAGGTTTAACCAACCCAAAATATAAAGATATAATATTTTGACATTTCTCAAAAAACTTTGGACACATACCTACTAAGGCCAATAGTTCCTGGAAGCACATAAAGCAGGCCTCATGGCATGTATTCATATATATTACTCCAGGCACTTATCTAAATCATGTGTCAAATACCCATCTGTTAGGATTTGTGTGCTAACTTATATAGATAAAATCAGTTTCTTCCTATTCTTCACT
Source organism: Torreya grandis (assembly GCA_037957365.1). Classification (NCBI taxonomy): domain Eukaryota; kingdom Viridiplantae; phylum Streptophyta; class Pinopsida; order Cupressales; family Taxaceae; genus Torreya; species Torreya grandis. Next base: position 1,829,255 of record JARHVA010002107.1, on the reverse strand, counting down.
GAGTCCCTTTTGGTGGGGAAAAAACAGAGGGACACAAAAAAGGAGACGTTTAAAAGTTCCCCCAAAATCGTAGGGAAAAGAGGATGGCAATACAAAAAATAATAATAATATAAGTAATTACAAATTAAAAGTTAAATTTAAAACATAAAAGTAAATTTAGCAATAGACACATTTGTCATAATTGTTGATTTTCTGATTAATAGTAGCAAATAATTTCAAAATGAAAATACAATGATACATCATACACAACAATACAAAAAAAATCAAAACCAATCGCAATAGTCTTATGGAGTTTCTGGTGGTCTAGTACTGCGACAAATATTTAAAAAAAATATATCTGCTCAAAATACCACACTCCTCAAACAGAAAACTCAAAGCTCAAGCTGAAACTACAAACAAAATATTGAGCGAACTTTTAATGGCGAGAGAAAACATCTACCAGCTTACAAATAGATGAAAACATTCAAACACAGCCTCCATTTTAAAGTTCAGGTCATGAAAACATCATGAATTGTTAGAATAGAAATTGATTAGGTTTAGGGTGAATTTTCTTATTTTTGAAGTGTTGTTTTGTCTTTTTCCGGTTGGACTCCCATGGGGAACACATTCCACAAAGTGAGCACGTAGGGGGAACAAAGCTGGGCCATCCCTGACATCTCTTGAAAAGGGGACAGCTTGGGCACATTCCCAAGTCCCCTGTGGGATGGATTTCCAAGGGAACTGACCCCAGGGCGGCACCCTTGGAGAACATAGGTTGTTGCCAACTATTCAAAAAAAAGAATCCATGGCAGTCCTTATCAATGGCCATTTTTACATACTTTGAGACAACAACACACACACTAGACTACTGCTTGGGTCATTATAGCAGAGAAGCAGAAGCTCTGTTGGGTCATGTGATTCAAGGTTGTATATAATAAATGTTAGTGGTTACTATGGGGCTTGCATCTCGTGTGTAAGACACCCACTTAGATTTAATAATGTTAATTAGGGAGTTCGGTGGTTGTACATGGGTAGTTGGGCCCGTAAGGTAACGAGATTGGGTGGTTGAGTTCAGCATAAACAAGCTTATTAAAGCTTGTATGAGAAATAAGAATGTAATGAGCATAGCAAGCATTTACCATTTGATGAAATCTTCTTGAAATCAATAATAATTCAGGTTATTTTACGCGTACCTAAGTTCTTATCGGTGGTATAAAAGCCATGGAGCATGTTGGGAGTTGGCCCATGAGAAGTGTGAATTTACTTAGTGAAGAGAACCACGAGCACGAATTTTATTTTGCTGTAATTTAATGGTTGCATATATGTTTCCTAGAAGCCATATATAATATTTACATCATATATATTTGTTTACTGTTTACATGCACACACACATTGGTAAATTTACAGGTTTTTTTAGAGAGATAAGTTTGAATACATAGGTTTTTTTTTAGGAAAGCATGAAAGTGTGGTTGTAAGGATCCATACATAGGAGGAAGAATGTTGGAGTTCATCTTCTTGCTGGGCATTGAAAGGCATTAAAACAAATCTCAGTAAAAATATCAAAAACATCACGAGAGCAGTGAAATCTCTATTGGAGAAGTGTTGAAAGAGCTATATTTTTGTCAGAGCATCCAATACCTTGTGTGGTGTTTGAAGTGGAGTAACAATTCTGGAAAATGCATCAAAAAGTCTTTTTTGCTGCAGTGTGGATCCCATATAATATTTCTTTACTGCTCTTCATCTCTCGGGTAAAATAAATTGCATTTGCTTTATTTTTCTATCAAACAGATTGATTCAACATGCCATATAGAATGTTTGCATTGAAAAAAATATGAATATTCATAGACCAAGTGGCAAATGATGTTTTATAAGGTATTTGACAAAGAAAGAGGTCACAAATTCAAATCACACCCCTCCTCATTTTGCATGTAGTGCATCAATTCCAAGAACTAGCATGCAAATATAGAGTATATGAGTGTTTATGAACATCATACATCAAGTGATTGTGTAAGAGACTTGGTAGAAGAGGGCTTTTCAAGACATTGAAACCATGATGGAGGTCAAGAGGCCCATTCCCACTAGGTGCAAAACTGATTTTTAAATTCCCATCATTTCTAGTGTTGTAGGCTACGACTATATTAATTTTCGTCATTTTTTAATTTTCCCATGAAGGTAAACATGTAACCACTTGATTTATAGGCTTTTATTTCTATATCTGTTGGAATAATCAAATTTTTGGTTGAGTCTCCCTTTCAGAGTTTTTGAGAAAAATATTTTAGAAGTGAAGAAAGGTGTTTTAATGTAAATCAGGTGTATGTTTGATTGTAATCGACACCATGTTCTTATGTTGCTTTTGAAAATGGAAATTTTTTCTATGATATAATAGATGTAATCCCATACCTTTTTGTTGCCAATACCATCAGAGTTTGCAATGTGGTGTATTGTGGGCTAAATGTCCATCCGGTTCAACCAAGCTGGCAGAGCCAAGACTCACCCATCTTGAGTTCACTACGATATCTGAGATTGGGTTTTTGTAGTGCCATTTTTGGATAGATGACAAAATTTTATGTTTTTAGTCCAAATTTTTATTTTTATTTATTTGGTATCGCTGATGAGACGCACCCCAGTTATCTAATGGGTTTTTGCTGCATAGACTCCTCACCTTTCATCTGATGAAGAAGAGACTTTTGATTTTGATCGATCTTTGGGAGATTGTATAGCTGACAGGGGTTGCTAGCACTAATAGTGTTTGCAAATTGAACAGATTTGTTGAGACATTAGGGGTATATGTTTCATCCATGAGGTAACAAATTATCATCTTACATCGAGACAAGAATCAATGTGGTTGAGTATCCCCATGATGATGCTATTACTGCAATACAGGCACAAATAATCAGAGGGGTTCAGTATGCCCAAGATGATGCTCATCTTCGTGTCAGTTCATGTTGCAAAGAAGCAGTAAGCATAGGTCACAAGAGGTCAAGGAATGAAGAAGAACAAGATGTGGTGTTGACACCAATTGATCAATGCCAGAGGTATAGAGGGCCAAGTGGCAAGTTGCAATAGGTATTGTTGGACGGCTTTAGAGCCATTGGTCCAAATCATCTTTTGGCCCCCTTTGGATCAAGGAGAGTTTGTTGGGTCTTCTAATCCAAGGTTATATTTAATTTAATAAATGTTAGTGGTTAGTATGGGGAATGCATCTCATGGGTGAGACACTCCCTTGGATCTAATAATATCAATTAGTGAATTGGGTGGTTATACACAGCTATTTGGGCTCATAAGGTAATTAGGTTGGGTGGTTGAGTTCAATGTAGACAAGCTTATTTAAGCTTGTATGAGAAAAAAAATGTAATGGGCGTAACAAGCATTTACCATTTAATGTAATCTTCTTGAAATCGATAATAATGTAGTTATTTTCAGCCTACCTAACTTCTTATCAAGCCATTCCAGCCCACTCAAACCGTTTACCCTGTCCACCATTGACACATTGCAGAAAGAATATTTTTGCTTACTTCACATTGGATTTTCAAGGCAAGAACCCTTCGCAATCCATACTAGCCTTAAAATCTCAAGAAGGGTCAAAGGAGCTTGTGAGGCCAGGGCCAACTTTGAAGTCTAACACACAAAAAGAAGAGGCTTAGTTAGCTTGCAATTGAAGCATCCAATGCACCCTTAACTAAGCAAAGAAATTCATGTCTTCTAGTTGATGTTTCATGTACTTGGTTTATTGGATCTACAATCATTATTCCATGACCCTTGCAGTAGAGGTTTTATGTACTTGGTTTATTGGATATACAATTATTGTTCCATGACCCTCCTTTTAAAAAATCAATCGGAAGGAAGGCTACAATCCCTAGTTTCTTTCTCAAAGGAACTCAACTTTTAGCCAAGAAATTCTATAGGCCCTCCTTGAGAAGGTTTACATGTCAAGATGTCCAATAAAGCCTCCTTTCCTAAAGGTAGTTTCCATTTCAATTTAAGAAGAGTCCAGATAGCCATCTGATTTTGCTTTGGTATGCAAATGGAGATGGCTTGTAGCCCAATCACAAGCCTATGACCGAATTTCAAGGGAGTCTATGCTTATTGCTACACAAATTCACAATCTCGATAAGAGTAGAAAAAAGTGTTCCTTGGTTTTTTGGAAAATAATTGCCTGAGATTAACTGATCTTCTATGGTCTTGTCGAGTGTGCCATCCAACTCATGTTACCAAGTTGTCCCTTGCATTTTAGGGTAGAGAGATGTTTTCATAAGAAATGGTAACTTTTGTTACCCATGCCCAAGTATGCATATGAGGTTTTCCAATACAATTTAGAGACTAGCGTTTGATTATGAAAATACAGAATTCACATGTTGATCATGCTATGAGTAGTCATCCAACTTCAATATATTGAAAGGAGAGGAGATCCAAATAGTCATGTTAAAGAATAAAGGGCACTCAAAATATGAATGTTAATTCCAATAGTTTTCAGAAGTTCAATATTGAAAAATGGCTCTGCATGGGAGAAGAACATGCAAGAAGAACATCAAAAGCACACCCAATTAGATCCTTTGAATGAATCACTTAAAGTGGCATCAAACAAAGTTAGCAGCAATCTTGAGACAAATAAAATTTAGATCAAAGATAATTTGGTGATAAAATCAGATGAGGAAAAATTGAATTTGAAAAAATATTTGGCAGAAGCATTTGAACTGAATGCTCCTCCTCCAAGAAAATTGTAAAGACAAGGCTACAACCTTAGGTACCGACCAAAGAAATCAATTTATAAGTAAATGGAGGTTTCCACCCCTACGTTGCGTGAGGAACTTGAACCTTCCAATCCCCTCTGCAAACTCCAGAGTTTTCTTACAAAAAAATAAAAGAGGAAGAAAATCACGATAAGGAAAATTAATTTAATTCAAACTAATAAGAGGATCTTAGATCTGTACCAAAATATGGCCTGCATTCCACGAAAGATGATTTTCATAGGTTATTAATTTTCTTTATGCATAGCTTCAAGTTTACAAAAAAATCTTCTTGTACTACATTTTTCTGCTTTTATAAAATATACAGCTTTTTTTTTTTTTAAATTTAAAACTCCCCCTTCCATTTTTGAAGGTTCATGTAAAACATCAGTCGTATGTGGTTAGATCAAAACATGACAGGCCCACCCCAAAATGGTACATTGCAGTCTTGTTGACAATATGAAACCATCCAAGGAATGAGAATAAAACAGGTTTATAAATGTGTAATCAAACTCAAAATGAAGGGTTCAGTGGCTTGATAAGAATGTAGGAAAATCAACGTAATAAAGAAGACAGACAATTACATGAGATAACCAAAAATATAAGCAGATTGTAGCAAATTAAAAAGGATGAAGAAAGAAGATACCTTTCATATCAACAGGGATTCCTTCCTCTAAGACTTGAAGGAGACCTATTGTATTGCCTTCACTTGCATATGAATGTATAATTTCCAACTTTCTGTAAACCAAAAGGCAAATTTATCAAGTATTATATAGGCAAACAACATGAAAAACAATGCCAAAGCACCACACATGGCTTATACCTCTAGCTTGAATAAATATGCTTACGTTTCATCATCAGATCCCTCATAGTTCACAAATGAACTAAAAACAGGCCCCATTGGACCTTTTGTTGCAGATTGATGGGAGCTCTCCTCATCTTTCTTTCTACTCTTCTGAGGAAAAAGAGCGATTAGTCAAAGCAAGATCAAAGGATTGCCAATGAAGAACAAACTAGCAAGCAAATAAAAAATATCATAGAATTACAAAAGTCCTATCTATATTTATCATTAAATACTCACTTGCTTCATGCCATCAGCCCAGCTCGGTCGTATGTCTGTAAGAAGAGCAATGTACTTCTGCATGGCTGCCTCCGGAGACATGGTTCCCAATCTTTGCCAAGCATGCCTTGCACACGTAACCAAAAATGGTTCCTGCCATCACTCAGCCATCCCAGTTCTCACGTCCTGTAATCTTACTTACATAATCCTAATAGGCTACCCATAAATACTCGTTGCAAGGAATGCCTAACCCACTAAGACCAAGCAAGTATCATGTTCATCATTGGCTAGACCATGTTCAAATTATACCACACTGGCAATGATAGCCAACAAAACATTGAACTTGGGAGATCATTTTTGCCAAATCGAGACAAGTTCAAATTATGCATTTTGTAAATTATGTTTGCCATTTTAACATCATTTGTCAGTTTCACAACACTTTGGAGATCATCATTTTGTGGATTTCGAGTTTGGTTGCCTCCTAAGTAAAATGGATTTGATTTTTTGTACCCCAACACTCGACCATAAATGCAAGTTATCAAAACAAAAGACTCTGTTGAAAGGTGCTCTTTATTGTTTATGTTAGACTTAATGTAAAAAATTCACTCGTGTCTCCGACTAATGTCAAATTTAAACCAGAGGAAAACCTATATTTCATAGTAACAAGTTATAAAAACATACAAAAAAAGGAAACATTTTTTTCCAAATACATTTCAGCCAAAAACAAATAACTATTAAATGGGTAACATACAGAAAACACAACTAAGCAAGTGAGCAATACCATTTAGCTCTTGCAGTGATCTTAAGAGCCGAAGGTTGTGGTGCAGTACACGGCCCTTCCGTAGCAAGCTTATAAAGCCCATAAAACTGCAACTGCACATCATTTGGAATCCTCTCCGTAGATTGACCAGCCAGCGTTGCAATGTAAGATGCCGCCGCACCAAAAGCCTCATCCAATTCCGTGCTCTCGACACCCTCCCAATCATCATCCTCCTCTTCACCTAGATGACTTTCACCATGTAGGCTCCCAGCCCCAAATTCATCCCGCAAACCCTCACTTGCTGGGGCTTTACCACCCGCTGCTAGGGTATTAACCTCCAATCCCTTGCCTTTTAAGTTTTGATCATCTTTTCCCAGGACTTGAGCCTCCGAATCCTCGCTTATTAGTGTTTTGCCATCTTTTCCTGGGGTTTGGACATCCAAACCCTCGCTTCTTGGGATTTCGCAAACTTTTCCTAGGGTTTGAACATCCAAACCCTTGCGTCTTAGGGCTTCATCTCCCTTTTCGAGGATTTGAACGTCAGAACCCTCGTTTCTTACAGTTTCACCATCTTTTCCCAGGGTTTCAGCGTCTAAACCCTCGCCTCTTAGGGTTTTACCATATTTTACTACGGTTTCGCCCTCTTTATCCGCGTTTTCTTCTGCATCGTTTCCCGGCACTCGTTTTTTCCCTACACTTTGAAGCTCTGTCCAGCTTTGAGCCTCCTCCGCAGTGTCTGGCACGAAATCGGGCGCCACATCGCGGGTAATTCGCAGATTGTCGTCTCTGAAAGATATAACGATGGAAATCAGTTTCGCAAGCATGAAGGCGAAGATCAGAGCAATGAACGCGGACTGTGCGAGCTCCACCCAGTTCCCCATTGTTTTTTCTGTGTTTTCAAAGATTTCGGGCTCAAATTACACCAAATTTCAGAAGTTGAAGGCTCGAATGGACAAAATGGGTAGGCAGGAAAAGAGGGCACCGTTGAAAGAACAGGAAATTGGGGGAAAATGTTGTGCGAATAAGAGGATCTTTGAAAAGCATCTGTGGAGAAAGTGAATGATTAGGATTCCGTTCGTATGTTAAAGAAGTTTGAGAAAAGCAGGCTTGCACGAGGCCTCGGATTATAACCATAGAATATGCCATAGCATTGAATCTCCGTTAAAATTTATATATAAACGACCGACAAAGTTTATACAGTATTTGCAAGGGGAATTTAAGGTGCGTGATGGGTGCGTTTGTGATCATTGAGATAGGATGGGAGGAAAAGAAATTATTTGGCTTTTTATTATATGAATATTGAAGTATATAAGTGCTTATTACGGGAGAGGGGAAAACAAATTAATTATTTGTTCTTAACTAATTATAACTTACTATTTTATATTCTAATGTTTAACATGTAGCTTTTGAAAAATATATTTATTTTATATTTGGTTGTAAATAACATATGGAAGTAAATTGACAATTTGTATTTTTTGGAAGAAGATATGAAAACAAATTGATAACTTGCATTTTTGTAAACCATTTTCTTTGGGAAGGCACTTAACTTGTTTTGATGATCTGGAAGAGAAGGATCTCTTGTTAACGTGTTTGTTTGACCCAAACGTCAAAGACTTGATCCGATTCTGTTAGAACACTGCAATCTAGATTAATCTCTACTTGTTGGAGAGTCTCTGCAATATCTAAAGTATCCATCAGAGGTGGAAAGTAATGTTGCAAAAGTTTTGGTTGAAGACCGAATACAACCCAAAATAAGTCAGAAGATTAAGCTCAAAAGTGTTAACCCCTACTTGATTGGTGATTGTGTATGGCCTATACTGAAGTGGACAAAGCTTGCAGTAAGGTCATGTCAATCTTTCATTCTATAGGTGTAGCCAAACTCAATCACCAACCTAGAAGATGTGTGGTATACGATGTTTATTGTGGTGTTGCTTGTATTTCACATTTGTCTATTGTAAAATGTTTTACACTTGTTATTGAAGATGTTGAATGTGCTTAATGAATTGAACAACTTTGCCAACTTCCTTTTGAGCTAAAGGAGTTGTTATTGTTGATGGCAGAATAGGATAAGCTACATTGATGGGTGCCAAAAGGCTAGAAACCTAAACAAATAAAAAAATGTTTGTGTAGCTATGCAGAGCTATGTTGTAGTTGTGTTGAATGAAGGAAAGACTTTCATCCCAGGTATGTTGCTTCTTGGAATTATACACTCTTAGAAGATGAACTATCATCGTATTTACCACTTTAATATGTCCATCAGTATGAGGATGAAAGGTGATAGACTTGTTCAGATTTGTGTATAGTGTAAACCAAAGTGTTTTCTAAAAATGACTCAAAAACCTTGTGTCCCTATCAGACAAGATAGTTTCTTGGATTTTGAAGTAGATCCAAAGATATTGAAAGTATAATTAAGTTATTTTTAGAGTTATTATTTTCTTATAGGGTATGAGAATTGTCATCTTTAAGAGTCTATCAATTACTAATTAAACGCAATCATTATTATGCTTGGTAGCAGGGTCGCCTGAGAGAAAGTCCATGGGAATGGATTCCCACAGTCTCATTGGAACCAACAGAATTATGTACAGATCTTGCTTTTTGTTGATTGACTTGACAATTGCACATGCAGTACAAGACTTGATATACTTGGAGACATTAGACCTTACATATGACCAATAAAAGTATTTATGCAGCACTGTAAGATTCTTTTCAATCCCAAAATTAATTGTAACCTTGTTAAATTGAGCCTCCCATATTAGTTTGTCTTTCTACCTCATGTGAAATGTACGAGTGCCCAATATGATATAGAAGTCCATCCTGCAAGTAGAAATCTAATACTTAATTAATGCAGAGTAAATCTAATAAATATCTACAAAATCCTTGTCAGATGGATACAATTTTGACTATGTGTTAACTTCATGTCCACATGCCTCAAATATAGAATGGAGAGTTTGAATCAATGGTCGGCTTAGGCAATATGCAACTGGATTGACACTTACCTTCTTATGTTTGATCTTTAGATGGAACTGTTGAAGATAAGAAGACCATTTTGATGTCACTCTCACTACAACTTGTTATGATTTTGTAAGAATTGAAGTGGCTTGTGATCTATGTGGATCACAGTCTCCTTACCCAAGATATAATGCTTTTAAATGCTTACATGCATGAACAATAACATAAAGCTCATGATCATATGTTTGCTAGTTTCTTATTGATGAGATGAATGTTTCACTGTGGTAAGTAACCTAGTGATCATTTTAAGTGAGGATTGTTCCTAGTGCAAATTTAAAGGCATATGTTTTGAACTCAAATGGTTATTAAAGGCTTGATAAAATAAATATTGGTGTAGAACATAGTCTTCATTTCAATTCCTCAAACACTTTTTGTCATGTGGTATTCTAGTTGAACTTTATTTTAATGCCACCTTAGGTAACTTGGTTTAAAGGCCAAGTCACATAATAAAAACCAAGTATAAATGTCTTATATAAATTTTATAATCCTATAAATTATCGAATCTTTGTGAGATTCTTTGGTTGTGACCAATCCTGAATGACTTGAACTTTGGTTAGGTCCACATGCACTTCTTTTGCATCTACAATGTATCCAGGATGTTAAATTTGTGGCATGGTAAATGAACATTTTTCCATGTTTACATACAACTTTTATTTCTGCAAAGTGTAAAACACTTGCTTTAAATGATAAAAATGTTCATTCCATGTTTTATTGAAGATCGGGATGTCCTCAAGGTAGACTACGACAAATGAAGTAGTCAACGACCTTAAAATATCTTTCATCATCCACATGAATGTGGCTAGTGCATTACTCAAGCCGAAAGGCATGACTAACCATTCAAATGAACCTTGTTTGGCCTTGAAGGTTATCTTCCATAACTCTATAGGATCAACATGAATCTGATGATACCCAAACTTGAGATCAATTTTAGTGAAGTATCTTGCACCACAGAGCTAGTTGAGAAGGTCCTCAATCCTTAGAAGAGATTGATTTTTCACTTTGATAATTGATGCATAACTTCCATGTGTCATCCTTCTTTAGTGATAGTGCAATTGGATTATCACAAGGTGACAAGTTGGGCCTAATATGTCCTTTTTCCACTAGCTCGTGGATATGTTGCTTGTTCATCATTCTCTATAAAGGATCTACGGTATAAAGAAGCATTAGGAAGAGGTAGTTTAGGGATCATATCAATAATATGTTTTACTACATAGTGTGTAAGCACTTATTTTGGTAGCTAAAATATGTCTATGTATTCTTCTAATTTGAGCTACAATTTGGTTACTTCTAGCATTAATGTTGGAGGAATTATGATAATAATTAGTGTCACAAGGACTTTCTTGCATGTTGGGCCCTCAATTTTGTATATACTTTTCCTAAGTACTTTTTGAAGATAATGACGTAGAAGGAAGCATAGGCATAGATGAGAGATGGTGTGGAAGACCATGGCACATAAAAGACACAGCACGAAAGATCATGGCATGGAAGAGGCAAGTCATGTGGAACAAGGAAACATGAAACATAAAGGAATTGAGAATGTAGGACTTAGACAATAGAGAAAGAATTAGGTAAGGGTGCAAAAATTAGATAGGATTGGGGAACGGTTTGCTCGAACATCAAATAAGAATAATCAAGCATGAATCTAGCAATGGTCCATGAGAAAATAGGCACACAGTGACGAGTATCTAGCATAGAGAGAACATATAGGGTCAGTTAGGCCCAGGTCCATAGGAATTTAATGTAATGACTTCCCACTACTCATTATTGTTAATGGTCATTGGCAAGTCATATTTATGTAATTAATTATGTAATTAAATAGCTGGGGAAGAACCATGTATAAATACCCCCTAGTTTTACTTAGTGCATTGGTTGAGAATTGTAATCTTGAAGTCATCGTAATTCTAAATATGACACATGTATATAATGAGAGGAAGTTTTTGTGTTGATGAAATACTTATATAAGTTGATATGAATATAATGGAAATATAACTATTTTGTTCTCAGTTTGTGCCCAATTTCCTTTTCTTTGATTAGTTAAGTAGGAAATAAACAATTAATAATTAGACATGAAACTAAGTATGAATTTAGAACTAAGTACATGTTCAAGCACCCTCACTCAAGAAACTAAATGAATAAACCACCTCACAAAGATACCATCAAACAATGATCTTAGGTTACATGCTTTTGGTGAGCATGCATGATATGTCAATGCACTAGCTCGTTAAAACTCCTATTCTCTAAGGCACATGACTAGGAAAAGAGCCCAACATTTTAATTCCATTGTTGGGACCCATTACGCTTATTCACATGATGGTGGGAAAATGCTTGAATGATTATCTCTAGAAAATGTCGAGCATTGGGCTACTACTGTAGAAGATAATTTTATGCTTTAATATTTTGAACCAAGAGTTTCTACACATGGGTAGAATAACACCTTTATAACTCACTCTATAAAGCTTTCTTTATAGAAGTGCATGTTCACTTGTATGTCTAGCTTTTGGAATACACGCAAGATCATTCAAGGAATTACGGATGGAAGATCTCATAGTTAGTAGAACATCAATCAGCCTTGGCAAGATCATAAATTCCCTAGATGCATGTGGTGGATATTTGGTGGCAAGGAAACTTAATAACTATATTTTAGAATATGCAGTCTCTACATACTCTTGTCCAGAGGAAGCCCTTTTAACTTCTTTCGAGAGCTACATGGAAGGTATCTCAAGGTGTTTTCATTAGAAATTAAGAAGCTTATAGTTAACTCAAGACTTGAAAACTTCCATATAGATAGCTAAACTCTCCCTCACATGAGTAGCATAGTCAATGGGGAAATGAAGGGGTACATATTGATATGAAATTATTGGTTTAGCATGGTAGTCATCTAGTGAGAGTTGTGTAAGTGCAAGTATGATGAGGTTAAGCGAAGGGCTATGATTGGAAGCGATGCAAGGAGGGAATGAGAGGACTTTGGAAGTGCCACGAGGATCTATAAGGAGGGATAAAGGCATAATGAGGACTCCCCAACTATAAGACTACACCTAATGTCAAGATAGGTACATGCGAGAGAAATAAGTCAATCATTAGTGACTGTAGAACCCAATCTAGATAGGCCCAATTCCCCACCCATAGTGCATGCTCATGCATTTGAGTTGGATGAAGTTCTTATAAGAAATTGGGATACAAATAATGTAGAGTCAAAGTTTGAACCTATTGAAGAAACTTTTGAAGTACATAATTAAGATAATATTTTATCATTAATTTCTTTTCCATTATAGATCAACCCTATGGCTCACTTTGAAATGCATGGTGGACTCAATATAGCTAATGGGCAGAGTACAGGCCCTTCAATAATTAATCAACCTATTTCTATGCCCAACATATCAGGTACTTATTTTTCCATAAGAGGTACAAGAGGCAGTATTGATGGTAGCTCAACTAAAGGATCCAAAGATGGCATAGGAGGCATTGGTGTACCTCCCCCACAAGGTCCAAGAGGAACTGGAAGTGCATCATAACATACTCCATTTCCAACACTTAATCTACCTACAATTTATTATGAGATGACGCTTCATCTGCCTGAATATCATGGTGTTGAAAATGTAGTAAAACATGTTCATAAGTGCGAACTCATTTGGTGGACGTGAGGCATTACTTATACTAAATGAAAGGCAACTCAGTTTACCACTACCTTTTTAGACTGCATACATAAATGGTACTAAAAGTTTGATCTACAATAAGATGGGGTAAACTACAAGTAGTTAAAGGTGGCTTTTCTTCAAGAATTTGACATTTTAGAGTTTGAACAACATAGTATTGTTGCCCTAAAGGATATTAAATAAGAACTCACTGAGAATGTGTGTAAGTATGATGTGCATTTTAAAACGCTTCTTTTCAAGTTATCATCTGAGATATACACAACACAGCATGCCTAGTGGTTTGTAAGAGGCTTGTTACTTCTTTTTCGATGCACATTATCCTAGAAGACCTCAACTAACTTGTGTGAGGCATTAGAAGTTGCCCTTCATGTTGAAGCCATTAGAAGTATAGATACAAAGATTAGTCCCTTTATGGAAGCCCAATTTGTTATAATGGCATCTCAGTTGAATAAGCTCACTGCGAACAATACTTAAGATACTCGTAGTGGTTTATGGTGTGTTGATTATGAAGGAAAAGGTCATAATAGAAATAATTGTCCTAGGAAGAGTATTCACACGGTGGTAAAGCAGTCGTCCTATGGGATCTTCCAAGAAGACCATGATGTGAAAGATTGCCCTATGCTTTAATATGCTACTTAATCAAAAGTATCATCACATTGTAAAATATGCAATGCATATACACATGAACAAATGATTTTCAACTTATTAGTGAAATTCATGAGGTGCATGCATGAGGTACTTGATAGACCTGTATAGCTAATAACCAGGAAAATAGTAGAGGTTAGTCCTATATAAGTCATGGTCACAGACGCAAAAGTGGTCATTATTTACTTAAAACCTGCTACAAGTATGAATCTCTAGAGCATTACTAGCATGACTGCCTAGTTTATATAACTTATGCCTTTTGTAAAAATGAACATCATCTAGAAGAGTGCCTAGACTTGTATGTCATCATCACTAAAGAGCAAAATGTGAAGGGTGTTGGGATGATACAAATTGAAAAAACTCAAACTACTCAATGGAGACCGTGCCCTACCACTCTGACTAGTCCCAAGGTAAATATTACTACACAAAGTAGTGCTCTTTCCCAGTCTATCTTAAATCAACTTGCTAACAAGGTTCAACGGGAAGAGCCTCGTGTGAATCACTACTCGAATGCTCAGTAGTAGAAAGAAGTATTGTAGGACACAATGAATTTGGTGCAGGCATTATAAGGTAAAATTTAGTTCCTTAAGGGTAGAGATGTTGTGCACACTGAAATGAAAAAAGCCTCATTTTTTTAAAACTCAGTGCATGATGAGTTTCATGAATTGTGTAAATAACTTCTTGATGAAGACATCATTCCCCTTTTAAGGAATTGGTTGAGTCATTAAGGACCAAAGCCTATGAAGGATCATCAATTGAACCATGCATGACAATAAGAGGCTCATGTCCAACCTAGTATGGAATGTAATAAATAAATCTTAGTAATGCAACTATTGATTTTTGGATCATTCAGGCTATACTAGTTGATACTAGTGCAGAGGTAAATATACTAACCAAGGATGCTTGGATAAATATGGCAAGCCCTCCTTTATATCCTCTCCACATGTATTATTCATGGCCAATAGGACTCATGCATTGCACATAAGAGTTATTAAAGATGCCACCATTGATATTTTGGGTGTCACTTTCAAGGCTGGCTTTGAAGTGATTGAGTTGGTTGAAGTTGATGACTTTTTGGCTCTTTTGGGTCATCCATGGTGCTATGTAAACAACACTAACTTGAGATTCAAAAAGTGCTACATCAATTTTGAAAATGATGATCAACGTGTCGTGATCCCATAGATAATTCTTAGGGACCTCCTTTTATTGAACTAGTTAACATCGAGGAGGATCTCAATCATATCTATAATGTCACAGCTAAGGGAACTGAGCATCTTGATCCTAGTCCAGATGGTATATTATAGTGGGTAAACACACAGTCCATTTTTGACACTACTAACAATGCCTACAAACATTAGGCTCACATAGAATATGATCTTAATGGATGAATTTGTGGCATAGTTAGTAGTCGAGAGGATGTTTCGTGTAAGCTACTTAAGCACTAGAAGTTTTTTTGCCTTATTGGTGGATGCTTGATGGTTGGACACCCTTGTAGTTAGATCAAACACCTAGGTTTCAATGTCAAATAGAAGTCCAGGAGTATGTGCATCAATTGGAAACTTTTTATGTATTTGAAGATGAATGAATGCACTCACTTATTTGTGTTATTCAAGGGACAACTACTCGATGGTGGGAAACCCATTGTCATAATTTGCTCACCTAGGATCAAGTGCATGCTGTCATGCATTATATTTTCCATCATGATAATTACATTCGTGTCACTCTAAGTTATGATGGTGTTAATGATCCAAACACTCATCTTGAGGCTTGTGAAAACCTTTGGAATGCTGATGAGACATTTTTACCTAAATATTTATGTGTTCATGAATTTTATGGTACTCTACACACCTGAGTTAGAGCATGGTATATTCATCAAGAACTATGCCTAAAGATAGATTCCTAGAGTAACATTGGAAGCAATATGATTTTAGCACTATCTTACTCATCCCCTCACATGGATTTATGTTTGTCCTTGCAACTATCTATCTAGCTATTGTAGGTGATTGAGCACCGATTAAAGATTGCATATAACAAATACATTATGTGCATGAGGATAGCTTGTCCATCTTTCAAGAATCTAATATTATTGCCTCATCTTTTTTATAGTTTGACTCTCAAATAGACCATGCATTAAGGGAACAAATACAAAAGGGCAAGTAGAAGATTGTGTACCAAGTTGAGGAAGGTACAAGTTTTGACCCATAAGATTTGTCCCTTGATCACTTAACTTTACATACTGAATATGGGGTGTGTAATGTCTAAGACACCATATAGACTAACCAACAGTCATATTATAAGCCACTCTAGATGATTCAACATAATATTGGAATGGAGGATGGACTGAAGATGGACACTATGGGGAATTATTGGTCTAACATTGAGATCACCAAAGTTTTTGAAATCTTATAGGAATATCAAGATTTTTTCCCACACAATTACTCATATATAAAAATATGCACCTATCATTGGGCAAGATACACATCAATTTAGTTGAAGGTACTCGACCAATTAGAAAAATACCTTATCGAATGAATCCTAATATGCAAGCTTGAGTTAAAGAGGAGATTGATAGTATGTTATACATTGGAGTTATAACTCATATTGATGAATATGAATGGGTAAGCCCCATGGTAATCAATGTCAATAAGGATGACCACATTCGCATTTATGTAGATTATAGGTTACTCAATGTTGCTTGCATAACTGACCCTTTTCCAATGCTTTTCACTGAGGAAATTTTAGGAGTTGTTGGGTGCGAGATTTATACATTCACCAATGGTTTTTTTGGCTATCATCAAGTCTATATCATAAAAGAAGATATACTAGAGACCACCTTTGCAACTGAATGGGGTTTGTTTGCCTATAATGTGATGCCTTTTGGCTTCAACAATGCTTTGATCATGTTCTCACATATTGCAGTAGAGGATGTTAATGATTTTATTCATAAGTTCCTTTAAGTATACTTGGATGACTAAATTGTCTATGGTTTAGTGCATGATCATTTTGCTAATCTTCACCTCATGCTTGAGTGTTGCCGTGAACTTTAGATTTCTTTGAATTTGAAGAAGTGTGTTTTTGCTACTCTATTTGGAATTTTTTTGGGTCACATTATTTATCGTGATGGAGTACTAGTCGATCAGGCTAAGATTACAGTCATTGTTCACCTTCTAGTGTCGACCACCCAGTGCGAGGTTTGTGCCTTCCAAGGATACATAGGGTACTATAGGAAATTCATTTGGGGATATGCTAAGATTGTCACACCATTAGAGGAATTACATAAATAGAATGGTCAATTCTTATGGATAAATTATCATCAATAGGCATTCATAACACTCAAGGACAAGCTAAGCACTGCCCCGATTCTCTAGTTTCTAAACTAGATAAAGCCCTTTCATGTACATGTTGATGCTTTAGGTATGGTAGTGGTTGTTATCCTTGCACAACCTGGTGAGGGTAGTCTTGATCATCCCATCTAATTTCCCAGTTAGAGTCTCACTCTAACTGAATAAAATTACTCAACTATAAAATGCAAAGCCTTGTCCATAGTATACATGCTCCAGAAGTTTTGCCAGTATTTGTTGATTACCTCATTTACTTTATTTATAGATTGTGAAACACTTAAATACCTCATAAACAAGTTGATGATGCATGGATGCATTTACTGATGGATTATTCTCTTTAAGAAATTTCATTTTTTTATGATGGTGTAATCGGGTAAGACTAATTATAGACCAAATCACTTGTCACACGTTGAATTTGGTGAACTGACATGCACCATCGAGGATGACTTACCTAATGTACAACTTTCCAAGTCACGCATGTACTTGAGGAATTGGAAGATATCGTAACTTTCTTTAACATAGGTTCAACACCAACCCACCTCAACACTCAAGAGAAAAAGTAATTGGCCATCTATGTTACTCCTTTCTAACTAATAGGAGGTGACCTTTATAAAATTGGGTAAGATGAAGTATTACGATGATGCATGATGCAACACAAGTGCACTAAAATTATTCAGAAGGTTCATGGTGTTGTTAGAGGACATTATGTTGGTGATGTTATAACGTGGAAGGTTTTATTATCAGGGTTATGGTGGCCCACTTTATTTAAGGATGTTAAAGCTTACACATGCCAATGTGATATTTGTTAGCACATGGGTAAATCAAATTAGAGGGATGCTATGCCCCTTCATCCAATATTTACTTGTGAACCCTTTGAGAAATGGGCTATTGATTTTATTAGGCCCATTTTTCCTATAACGAGGCATATTGCAGCATGCTATATCATTACTACCATTGACTACCTCACTTGCTAGGCTAAAGTAATGCCAACTTAGGATTGTACTATTACAACTATCACCATGTTTCCTTGGGAGAATATCATCATAAGGTATGGATGTGCTTTAAGCTTGACTAGTGACCATGGAACTCATTTCCTTAACAAGATAATATGCATCTTTTTGTCTGAGTTCATTATTATGTACCACAAGACTACACCGTATCACCCTCAGGCCAATGGTATAGTTGAAGTTTTCAGTAAAATCTTGGGTCATACATTGACAAATATTTGCAATATTGGTCACACTAACTAGGATGATTGAGTTTATATGGTATTATGGACATATTAGACCATGTATAAATGGTTGAACAAGAGCAATCCTTTTAACCTTGTCTTTAGATCTGAAGTAGTTCTCCCAATTGAGTTCCTAGTACATTATTTATGTAGTACATGTGTTGGTCAATTAGACGATGAGGAATATTTGAAAGCACACTTGGATGCTTTATTATAGTTATATGAAACATGTTTTCTCGTGCATTAGAGTCAAGGAGTGGAGAAACATAAATAGAAACTTTTTCTCCTGGTATGCATGTGTTGTTCTATGACTCCAAGTTTGTGCACCATTCACGTAAAGTTTGCATCCATTGGGATGGTTTGTTTATCATTTCCTAGCATTCATCCCATAGGCACATGTAATTTGAAGAGGTTAGATGGAGAGCTCCTTCTAAGACATCTCAATGGTAGTCAACTTCACCCCTACCATTTTGAGTGATATTTCCCTTTTGTTAATAAAGCATATGCCAATAAATTCATTTAGGATTTTGGTTTTTGTTCAATAAAGCATGGTATTATTTGTGCACCTTTTGTTTAGGTTTAGATCAACACTTGGTTCTCTCTTATTTTCTTTGTCATGTTGTGGATGACCACATACATCTTTTAATGTGGGGTATGTTTGAATGAAGTAAAGCTAGAGAGCTCAAAGGAAACAATGAAAGGAAATGCACATGGAAAAAGGGCACGTGAGTGGAAGCACATAAGGACAAGAAGATACATAAGATGTGATGTGTAACCATTATGAATGGATCAAGATTAAAAAAATAGGTTCCTACCTTGGAAATAGGAATTTTTAAATTATTTTAAATTTGTCATGCACTTTGAGAAAAGCGTGAGATGGGACAAATATGTTAAATGTGGTGAAATAGTAAGTGTAATGGTAAGCGTGCCAAATAGATGTTGTGGCAATACCATTAGAGGAATTAATGAGTGAAATGATAGATGAAGTCATGGAGAAGTAAATATAGGATAGCCCTCAAAGCTATAAAATGTTAACAAGTCTTCATTTTAACACTTTACTATTGTTAATTCATAAATTTATAGAGCCAAGTGGAGCATTTTCAAGCTATTAAAAGGAGCATTTATCGACTTTTACTTACAAATGTATAATTTTTTAAGTAAGACAATCATCATGAATAGAAATATTGGTGAAGTTGTGATTAGAGGAACGTAGTTGAAATAATTATAATTTTTAGGTGTCGAAATATGCCATTAGAGGACACTGAAGTAGGAAAGTTGAGGGAGGTGGAAAAAATAAAAATGTATTCTTTTAGGAAGATTAGATGATTTTGCCTCAACATTCAAGCTCTTTTAAGGGTGATGCAACCAAAGAAGAAGGCCCAAATAAGTAAGCCCTTGCCTGTGATCCATGAAAAAGAAGAGTTTAAGGGTGCAAAAGCATAGTCAATTTTGATAAGAGAAGTACCTAGTGAATATGATACACAAGAGGAAAGCTTGGCATAATAGACAGAGGGAACATGCATTAAGAAATCCAATATGACATGCGAGGAAAAAAAGAAAACTAAAACACTACCCTCACCCATTGTATTGATCAAAAAATGTAATATCCTGAGTCGGTGTTGCACACGTAGGAATGGGAGTCCAATGTGTCAACCTATCAAGTATTTGATTATAATCACCACCAACTTGGGAATGAAGTAGAGTTATAGCATGACTATAAGGTTGAGTGGTAGAAGACTAAAAATGATCTCATTTATGATCTCACTATTTTCAATCATCTCAATGATGTCAAAGTGTTTCAGCTATTCAATTTACCTTATTTCGAGAAGGCCATGGAGGTTATGAAATTTCTTAACTCACACACTCATGAAGATTACTTTTACTTTGTTAGGCACAAAATGAGGATCACTACCCATAAAATTAGCAAGGTCACAGGTCTACAATACTCAAGCACTGACCTTAATGGAGATTTGAAGGACTAAGAAGAAATTAATAAAATGAGAGTGATACTTGATTACAAGAATTAGGGCCATGCCATCTACATATCTAGTGTTGAGATTTTTTGCCCAAAAAAAAAACCTCATTTTTGTGCACCCTACACTCTATAAATAAGAGACCCATTTGTTTTCTGATAACCCTTTAAACCTTCCCATTTTTTTCTATTTTCCTTATCTCATGAAATCTAGAAATCCAGATACAATTTGCACCACTGCAAGTTGCTTCGTGAGTTTTGAGTCCCGCGAGGCTCCAAAAGTCAAAACCATGGGTTTTGCACCTCTCCATGTACTTTACACATTTTTAAAAATGTGCAAAAGGCATGGTGGGCTTCAAGTCCCACCACACACATTATCCGATGGAATCCAGAGCTTGGAGAGCACATTGGACATTTTTTATAACTTGCAAAGTGCACACTACACCTCATATCCTACCAACTTCTAGTCACCCCATAGAAAGTGGACCTGCTTCAAGTAGGTCTAACCTCCGTGGACCAATTTTAACCTTTCCCATGGGAACCAGGACCTTGGGTGCACATTCCACATTTTAAAAAAATGTGCAAAGTGTACATTGAGCCCCGTACCCTACCAACCCATTAAACCAAACATGGAGGAGGGACCTACCCCAAACAAGTCCAACCTCCACCAAACCAATAGCTAAACCACCCATAGAATATGAAGTTAATCAAACATGAAAAGTCCATGACAAACCTCGCTTCCCACCAAACCATCTTAAACCATGAAGAGTGTACCTACTTTAAAC
The DNA here is from genome assembly GCA_037957365.1 of Torreya grandis. Taxonomy (NCBI): domain Eukaryota; kingdom Viridiplantae; phylum Streptophyta; class Pinopsida; order Cupressales; family Taxaceae; genus Torreya; species Torreya grandis. The sequence goes on along the minus strand of JARHVA010002107.1, from coordinate 1,808,093 downwards.
ATGTCCAACCTTCACCACCTCTTGCTATTAATCGCATTAATTATAGGCTTAGTTATAAATACCAAGCATTTTCTTTGTAAAATATTATTATGTTTTAATTTTCTAAGTGCATTTTTGAGCTTTGGTCATTTTCACCTTTATCTAGATCTTGAGTTTCATGCATATGGACTATACCTGGTGATTGCAATTTAGACGTACATCATCTGTATTAGCTAAATGATACTCCTTGTGTCCTTTTAGCTTTAAAGCTTTCATTTTCAAGGAGTGCTTCTATGGTTTAGGTTATTTTTCAAGTTTTTAAGGTTTTCTTGTTTTTAGGGCTTTCTCTTTGCAAAGTATGGTTTGGGGCCACTATAGTTTTACAATTTACTAGCAATTTTAGGGTTGGTATGTAAAAAAACTTTATCAATTGAACTCGAGGCAACCAAAGGGTCTGGGAATTTTCCAGACTGTGTTTTCATCTAATGTTTTCAAAATCTCATCTACGCATAAGCAAATATTCCTAAAGCACCTTTTTTCCCACCCACATCTTAGAGAATATTCCTCCAAGATTCCTCTTGCCTGTAGAGTCCCTGTGGACACTGGATGTGCCTCAAGCACCCTTGACCCTCATATCTTCCAAAAATACCATGGAAGGTGGACTTGCCTCATGCACATCCTACCTATGTCAGAGTTTTCTAGGACATGCTCCAAACACCTCCAGGTTTCATTGAAGGGAATAAGTTCTTTAATCACCTACAAATTTCACCAACTTCTATAGTTGGTCACTCAGAGGATTTTTTCAGTGTCCCCATGCCTCCCAAAGAGATGAAGTTTAAATCAAAGGGCCCTAAAGTAGTTTCTTGCCTAGAATCTAGCCTCATAGAGATCACTGATAATGACTTAGGCTATATTAACCTAAGAAACTTTTGGGGTTAGGATCAGGGTAGATTTCAAGAATGATTGGATATAAAGTATTTATGACTCTAGATTCCCACAAGCTATAGTTTTCCCCCTAACTATTCAAAGTCCTAAATTGATCTTGATGATAGCTTAACATTATGACCCTGATAGGAGGCAAGTATATAATGATAAAGGAGAAAAGATCCTAGGCCTTGACCTTGATTACATTAATGCAATATTTTCCATCCCTAAGTTCAAGAGTTATTTGGATATAACTCCTCAAACATCTATTGAATTCTATGAGGAGAAGAGAGACAAATGCCATAAAATAATCAATAAGTAGTGGCTTAAGACCCCTAAGCACTCTTCCACTAGATTACCCAAAGTAATGTATATGTCTGATTTCATAGAAGAAGTGGGAGATGTTATAACATTGCTACATAGATTCACTGGCAGTCCTGATGCTCAGTGCTATGAACAATGGATGTATCAATACATGTGGACCATAAAAGAGCATAAGAAGTATATACATTGGGCACAACTAATTAGTGATTCTTTCCATCAACAATTATTGGAGGTTTAAACCTCTAATAAGTTCTACATCACATCATATGTCATTTACATTCTGGCTAAAGGGAGATTGTTCCGAAGCCTAAATGCAGTACCTGAGGAAATAGAAAGAGTATACAACTACTACATTAACCTCACCTTTTAGGCTAGTATGTAACAATTTAGAAGGGTTAATGATGCTTTCATCAACAACATCATCACTATGTTTGATTTAGAGCTTAAGAGGGAAAGGTTTTCTAGAGAAGCAAAGGAGGAAATTACTAAGTGGGGATCATTCTTTTTGTAATTCCCCACATATTCCTACATTAGGGCAGCAAGCTTCAGTGGTTATCCCTACACCCTTCCCCATTAAGTAAGTGATAAGTGGGCATTGTTGGAATTGGTGAGGTAGCTTGTAGAGGCCTATAAACTCCTCTCAGATAGACATAAGGTGGGGATCCACTTCCCTATTTCTATTGGCCATTATACGTGCCAAACTCTTTTGAAGGCCAAAGGTGCAGAAGCAAAAATGAGCCAAGTAACATTAAAAACTTTGAAGTATAGACCATACTTTGACCCTTATGGAAAAATCACCTATGCATTAGATTTGTCATCATATAAACATGTGTCATACTATGAAGATTATTGGGAGGATTGTGATGGAGAAGAAATGGTCAAGATGAGGGATTATTCAAGAATGTCCTTACAGTAGTAAAAGATTATGACCTGGCATCAGTTCCTGATAACTTAGAAGATGATACTTCCAAAGTGGATCTGCCATGCCTCAATTTATTATGAAACCCCTGACACCAGTCAAGTGGTCAATTCTCAAATCATTTTCGCTATTTGATAGAATAACCCATGTCATCAATAGGACCTTTAATTGACTAAAGAGTAAAGAGGCGCAAATCATAAGAGATACCATAGGAGTGAAGGAAAAGCTCTTGAGATTAAAAGTTATGGGTATAACACCAACAATAGGGGGCCTAGTGAGTCATTAGTAAGACCTGAACAGAAGAACAAGAGGAAAACTAAGACTAAGGCTAAGAAAGGAGAGTCAAGCAAGGAAAGGGAAGCTACAAATGAACCCATAGATCTTCTAGCAAAGGAGACATCATCAGAAACACAAGGGTCTACTGCTTCATATCCTATAACATTGGCCTCTATAGCCATTGTTCCTCTTTCCCCTACACCTATAGTTTAGGAGGCCTCAATGCTTCCACCAGCAGCCTCTCCCCGTCAAGCACCCTAATCCACATTGTTTCACAAGTTTTAGCTCCTCTCCCTCTACTCATTTACACTTCATCTACCACTATACTCACCTTAATTAGCTAAGTGAAAACAACATTGATAAGTTTAGGAAGCCCCATGGTAGAATCTCAAATTTCTACTCCACATTCCCTTCCTCCCACCTTTCCTTCCCCATTCAATTCACTCCCACTTTCTATTTCATTCATAATTCCCCCTATTTCATCACCATTGATTCCCAACACCACTTAATAGTACATCACCTCAGAGTTAGTTATCTTGACTGTCATTCTGTAGGCCACTCTAGTCTCTAGAGTGAGTACTATTTTCTCCTCCTCTCAAACTACCATTTTCACCTCACCAACCTTGAGTGGACCTACACATCTAATCGACACATTCAGTGCCTTGGCTTCTACCCTTCCCCTAGTTCCTAAATTCATGCCCTCTACTTCCATTGCATCACTCTCCCCTATTTCCACTATTTTGTCCATGCCATCAATCAAGCTTGGATCAACCCAAACACTTAGTGCAACAATGGGGTTACAAGATATTGGTAGAGGAGCCTACATAGACACCTCTTGAGTAGCCTACAGTGTCATCTCTTTAGGAGTCCTCCTTGGTCATAGTGTCAGTTAATGTAGTTACATTAACTACAAATTCTTTGGTGACCATGCTAGATGTACATAAGGTTATCCCTAGTTGGTTAGCCCAGTCAGTAGGCAAGAAAAGGAATATAATGATTAACCCTAGTACCTTAGACTTTGATATGTTAGAAGTCAAGAAGAAGAAAAAATATACTCCTAAGACCCTCTCAAAGACATTCACTGATAACAAGGGAGAGAGATATATGGAGATTGTGGTTCCTACACTGGATAAACCAAAAGGAGACCTTATGGTGATAGATTATCAGGTCTCTCAAATACACCTTGGTCGATAGATGAGAGAGGGACTCAAACATGATGTGTAGTCAGGCATCGACTCTCTCTTTCAAAAAATGGATCATGACAAATCCACCAAGGATGAACTCAGAAAGAAGGTGGATTAATTGTTCGAAGTACTCAACCAATTCATAAACCCTAGTGAATCATCACAACAACCACAAGTAGTGCATCCAATCAGTCCAAATCAAGCTACAATTGATTCTGTATGAGAGATTGCTCACATAGGAAGGGCTACTAAAGAATGGTCTAAGGAGATAATCACAAGTGGCAACAGAGACCTCACCACAATGCTAGAACATTATGATATCATCATGGAAAGGAATGAAATTCTAAAATCATAGATCAGTAGCTATGAAGATGTGATCCAAACTCTAGACATGTATTATCCTAAGTTGACAGTCATAAAGTCAATTGATATGAATACCCTCATTGTTGAGAAAATATTGAATAACTCTACCGAGCATGAAGAATTACATAGGGCTGCCCAATTCTGGATAAGAGTATTGATCAAGTCTACTAAGCAAGCCAAATAAGCTCATGATAAAGCCATTGATGTGTTATATGAAATTGATGACATGATGAATTTAATGTTATGTAGACCACTAAATAATATCGACAGTTTCTACCAGGTAGAATAGGTACAAGAATATTTCAAATCAATAGTTGAAAAGGAATCTAGAAAGGACACAGTCTTTGTTTTAAGCTCAATTCATAGGTTTATTAAATATGAAAAGGCGGTTGATCAGATGAGAACCGAGATGCAAGGCATAAGAACTTGAAGAGAGTTATTTGACGTACATGCAAACTATGTAGCTTCTAATATTTATTCTTATGGGCTAGATGAGGAACAAATATAAGAAATATTTAAGGCCTTTGATGCCTACTTAGAGAAGCAATGAACAAAAAGAGATAAGAAAGCTGAGGCTAGCCTGAAGACTGATTAGTTTTTCCTCTCTTTCTCGAATATTTTTAAATATTGCTATGATGTGTAATTTCATTTTTGTAATTGTAATTTCAAAGAATAACTACATATTTTTTATATAACTCTTGTAAAGAAAGAGAAAACATGTATTTTGTCACTTTATATCTTTTAAATATGGAAGTTGTAAAAAGCAAATTGTAAATTACACTTTCTATTTTTTGATTAACGTGGAATAAAAAGTACAAAGTCATAAAGGCAAAATATATACCCCACTTTTTAAAAAAAAAGTGATAAGGACTTGAGTTTTGAAAAGTCTCACTTAGGTTTATAAGAAAAGGGTTTACATGTAAAAAGATTTGAAAATTTATTTTCAATATTACATTTTCCTCTTAAAGACCAAGTTCTCTTTCAGTGCCTCTTCTTGCATAGAGAGTTGTCTACAACCATTATTCAGGGAACTTGCATGATGATCTCCAACTATGTCAAGACCACTTCCAAATTAACACAAGACTCATTCATGCCATTTTTTAGACATCCCATAAGTTACAAGTGCCAGTAAAGGAGAAACTCACCCCTTTTGCATGATGGTTTCAGATTTGCATAATCTCCTTTAATTGGGTATTCAAGTTTTGTTAACTTCATCTCATCTATGAGATATTTTGTATAAAAATGGGTAGACCCCATGGCGCAATTCATCTTTTGTTTTTAGTAATATTTTTCTGCATTCTGAATGTATTTGCTACAAGTTGTAGCCTTCAGAGAGAAATAAAGTTGAGTTTTGCCTTTCTTGTCTTTGGAATTTTTATGCGATGCAAGTTATTTAAATCCTTGTGGAAGTTTTATCTTTTATTTCAGTTTAAAGATAAATCATTTGTGGTATTTTTACCCTCTCAATAATGTTGTTTGAAATAAAATAAATATCTTTTTCCCTTTGCTAAATATTAACTAAAAATGCCTCTAATTTCCAAATTTGTAAAAAGTCTGTGCTTAATACAGACTCAATCTATTTTTTCTCTATTGTGCTTTTCAAGCAAACATCTAGATCCACTATCTAAATTTGGTGCAATCATGTTATTTCTAAGACTTCTACAAATTTCAATTTTTCAACCCTTTTCATGTGATATCCCTATATTAGGATCTAAAAGCACTAAAAGAGCAAGATGTTTGAAAGACTGATATCTTATTAGTTTTCATCGGATTTTAGTGAAAGGAAGTCGATCTCCTCCAAAGATAAACCTCAAAATTGCCAAGGTCCCATGACTTTGGAGGGTTTTCCATTATTTCATTAGGCACTTGCACAACAAGCGACAATATCAAGATAGGTGCAATCCTATGTGATAACATCTAGTCTTTAGGATCTCACCCTTTGAGTAGTTGTGTGCTTGGCCATGACCAAACTTGGAGGGGTGGATAGGTTAAGGGAAGATAATTTTGTACACTTATATGTAACCAACTAGATAGCCTAGGGTCTCAAGTATAATTATTCCTAGTATTTTACTGATTAGATCGTTGCAAATGTGGAGAAGGTCCACCGCCTACCTAATCAAAAGTTGCTTGACGCACAATTCTTTTATTTTTAGTATTTGATGAGATTGATGTGTTAGAGTACATTAGTGGTGGGTTAAGGTGGGCCTACCCACTTGAAAAAATGTCTCAAGTTAAGAAATTCAAATCATTCACATGCCCTATTACTATTAACCCCACTCACAAGTTTAGAATGAAGGGTTGGTAGGATGGAATGAAAGAAGCTTTTGAGAAAAAATGGTGCATCTCAAAGGATTTGCCCTTGTAGATGGGGGACCAAGCCCAATTTGTGATGAAGCAACACTTTTCATTAGCATTCATTTAGATGAACCCAACAAATGACTTGTTTAGGTGGTTTAAGCTATCATATGCTTTCACAACTATGTATTGTATGAATTATGTAATTAGAATATATGATGCACATCCTATGAATATTAATGCAAATAAAATTGACATTGAGTCCCACACTCTTTGATAATTGTATGTATATCCATGGATAAGGCTTATAGAGAAAAATAGGAATTAAATAATACCAATATCAAATCCCATCAAATCCTGGTCAGGGATAAGATTCATTTTTTGTATTATATGTTGAAGCTAAAGAAGAATACATCAAGGAGTACCAAGGTTAGGAAAGAAAACATTACACCCCCACCAGATATTAGATGGTAGTAGAAGGATAAGAGGTTAGGGCATGATGCTAGCTCGAGTACACAATAATGATAACCAAAGCATCAAAGGACTACCCCTTCACCACGAAGAGATAGAGTGCCTGTAGGTCAACTAAAAGGCCTTGATTCTACCACACAAACATATGTTCCTTTAGAAAAAGATATTTTAGTGCGTAAAGATGGGAGATTTGAATGGAGAGTGATTACTCCTAAATCACCACTTGAGATGAGACCTTCCCCTATGGAATAAAAGGAAAAAATGCCAAACTGGAGCTAAAAAAGGAACCCTTTCTAATGCATCATGAAGAAACTGACCTTGATGACACACAAGTGGACATTAGGAGTCCCATTGGTAAAGATGTAGATGACATAAACACAATTTTGGGCATTGGTGACCCTAATGCCAATAAAAGTCACCAAGATGATGAACTTGATGTTGAAATACTTGAGTGTAACCCCACTAGAGGGAAAGAACCCATTGATAAATCCACGTAGCAAAGGCCACTAGCTATCAATGTAACCCCTTTTGTTCATGCCCAGTATCAACAAAATGTCCTAGAGAAAGACTTATATATGTGGAAGTATTTTCCCAAGGAGGACTCGATTGATCAAACTTGACAAGAAGTTAATTTTTATATGGATATATATAATGAATAATGCCATTGTGAACTACCTTCAAATAATATTATTTTAACACTGGGAGAGACAGAGTTCCTTGATACATTTTGGGTGGATCCTCGATAGTGCAGATTGGCTTGAGTAAGCACAACCTTTTTACAGTTTACTCATGAAGTGACAAGGTAGGATGCCTTATAAGATTTTGATATGAAACAACTTAAATGGAAGCATCAAGAGGTTGTTTCTCTATATCACAATGAGTGTACGAAACAAATCAATCTTGAAGAGGAGATAACAAAATTCAAGTGCCAACTGGAAGCAACAATGAAATCAAGAGTTAAGACTCTAACAAACTATAAGTCAATTTTACAATAAGATCCAACCCTTATTGATGGTGTTCCTATTGAAAGCAAAGTTATCGATAAATTGGGGACCCTGATGGAACTGTTATTGAAAATATGTAAAAACTAGGCAAATCCTTGACATGGGCAGACTTAGGCAACAAAGTAGTTCATCGAGGTTGCTAAAGTTTGTAAGATATTTTTAACTAGAGTTGGTGATATAGTTTCCATCCTTAATGGAGTTTTGTCAAATTAGCATAGCCCACTAAAATTTTGGAAGCAAGACTTCAAGCAAAAGAACTTCAATGCCAATAATTGGCTGATAATGCACTTACAATTAAAGATAGAGCCGAATGTGTCAAAACATTTCAAGATATGGAGGCCTTCGAAAATAAAATAAGTGTTTATTGTCAAGAGTTGAACACCAATTTTATAGTGTTTTGAGGATAGGTTTTGATGGAGGTTACTCTTCTTGAGGACATCCATAAGGATGCTTCTACATCATTGGAATATTTGACCATTCAAGTGGGTGCCTTTATAGAACAACCCAAGGAGACTAAGTGTCTCAAGGAAGAATTCAAAGAAATCACTTCCAAGCTCTAGACTACGTTAAATCATTGGGAGGAAGTGAAGTTTTAAGTTGAGCACATGAGACCTAAGGATAATGTATAGTCTAGGACAAACTATTGGCTTAGTGTGTGGTGATGTTGGTCCCTCAATTTTGTATTTACTTTTCCTAAGTACTTTTTGAAGATAATGATACTGAATGAAGCATAAGTGTAGAAGAGACATGGCACAAAAGACCATGGTATAGAAGAGGTAAGTCATGCAGAACAAGGAAACGTGAAACATAGAGGAAAGGATAATGTAGGACTTAGACAATAGCAAAAAAATTGGGCAAGGGCATAGAAAGCAAAGATGGTTAGGGAATGGTTCACTCGAATATTAGAGAAGAATAGTCAAGCATGAATCTAGAATTGGTCCATGAGAAGATAGGCACATGATGATAAGGATCTAGCATAGAGAGAGCATATAGGGATAGTTAAGCCTAAGTCCTTAAGAATTTAATGTAACAACTTCCCATGACTCATTACTATTAATGGTTGTTAGCGAGTCATCTTTATGTAATTAATTTTGTAACTGAATAGTCGACAAAAAACCATGTATAAATCCCCCTAGTTTTACTTAGTAAGTTGGTTGAGAATGGTAATCTTGAAGCCATTGTAATTCTAGATATGACATATATATGCAATGTGAGGAAGCTTTTATGTCAATGAAATACTTATGTAATCTGATATGGATATAATGAAATTATTACTATTTTATTCTCAAATTGTGCCCAAATTATTTTTCTTTGATTAATTACGTAGGAAATAAATAGTTAATAATTAGACATGCAACTAAGTATGAATTTAGAACTAATGAGCACTCTCACTTAAAAAACTAAATGAATGCACTATCATGCGACAAAACCATCAGAAACTGATCTTAAGCTGCGTGCTTCAAGTGAGCATGTGAGAACCTTTTCTTGCATGATATATCAGTGCACTAGCTCATTGGAACTCTTGTTCTCTTAGGCATATGACTAGGAAAATATCGTAACATTCCTTTCATGTCTTATCATTAAAAACACACTTTGTTTACTAGATGTGAGTAGCTTTTTACATTATTTGGCACTAATGAGTGACAACTTTGGAACAATTCTGATATGTGGTATTGTTGTCACTTTGAGTCATACGCTTTGAGGAGGTATTTCAGGTCTCCTCACCCAATTGACACAATGGGAACTCTCTAAGGTTGTGGGTGGCCTATGACTAGAGAGAACCTCTAGAGAGGGTTGTCTCCCTTGATGTTACACCTATACTATCACTACATCTACTCAAAGTACAAGGAAAAGGGAAAGAGAAAGCTGACAATAATGGAATAAAGGGGTGATACACCACCTATTAGTCTCCTCCACTTGCCTATGACTGCATTATGAACTAAGATGAGATTAAAATCTAATTACATAACTCAATAATAACTCTCCTAACATAATTATTTCAAAATTAAGGTTATGATCAATACACCATTTAATAGGGATGATCAAGATGTCTAATAGAAGAAAATAATGAAGATTTTCCACACAAACCATTTGATACACTGCATATGACCTAAAAGAATACTACCTATTTTCAAAGATGTGAGAATGAAAAGGACATATGAGAAGAAGTTCAAGATACTATCACTAACATTCATCACATAATCCATTAGAAAAAAAAACTAGATGTAAGCTTGAGAAGGCATAGATCAGTTTATATTCACTCCAAAGGTAATAAACAAGTGTTAAGTTGAGTAGGGCTTCACTATACTAACTTGGAAGATCCTTTTACAATCCATTCAAATCTAAATACATAGAATAATGAATAAGAGGGGATGGGAAGAGACTAGAAATCTCATGAATGCTATCGCAGTAATTTTTTTAGTTACAAAATAGAAGAATCCCTTGATAAAGCATGTAAAGAAGTGTTTTCATCTTGTTCTCAATGCATTAGAACAAGTGTTTGTGAAGTTCTCAATGAGGGATAACATATAAATTCATCATGTCTGACTTGATTCTTATTGAAACTGACTCTCCCGTCTTGGAGTTATAAGCCCACTTTTTGAAGGGTAGTTACAAGTTGAGGTCTTGACTCCTTGATTCTCATCATGACCTCCCACCTCCTTGGCATATTTCTATACCATTATTATCTATTGCAATGCATCTCCCAACTTGGTGAGAATGAGACTTAAGCTTAGACATCTTTACACTATGATCTCTCTCATTTAAACCAACACCTTCATATCTAAACTTGTTTGATCCACTGGGAGGCAATGAGGACAAGTCTATCTCTTCATCTAAGATTTAGTCCTTGATTAAATATTGCTATAACAGCCTATCAAATTCATGTAGGTCTTGTATAATATCATATAGCCTTTTTACAAGCTTACATGTCACCTTCAATGAGTCTTCACAACTTATTAACAAGAGGTTTGGAGAGGCCTGCAAGCATTCTTGAGGGCATATTAGCTGTCACAAGGTCTAAAGGCTGGTACTTATTTGAAAAACAAATTTTGAGACTTCTCTTCAAGCCACCTTATTCATCACTACCTACAAAAGCTTATTGTATAGTGCAAACACCTTGAAACAGGTTTTAAAAACTACCAAAGGGCTGTGACCATCCTTGAAAACTCTCAACACCATGAGACAAGAAAACTGCCTATGAATAGGCTCTCAAAACTACCTATAATCACTAGAATGAGCTTGTATACAACCTACATAGCCTTCCAAAAATGTCATTATGTGCTTACATATATGTCATGAAGTGTCTTGATGCTATTTATGAGCTTAAAAAGTTTTGCAAACTCAACTCTCTACTTAGAAATAAGGAACAATACTCATATAGACATGTTGTTTGCTTGAAACCTTATCTTGGCACCCTAGAAATCTATGGAATGGCTTGTAGAATGTCATTAAACCTCTACCCAAGATGTAAAATCTTCTCCACATGGTTAACAAGCTCCTCAGAGCCAAAAACATGAAATCAAGCCTTAAAAGTGCAGCTTCAAGCCATTTCTTTGTGCTTTCACTCCACACTTGTTAGGATTATGGCTCTAACAGGTGCTCATGAGGTGTGAAAACATCATTTAGGAATTTTTAAAACATTTTGAGTGCATTGGAGTCTATTAGAGAGTCATTTACAATCATTGAACTCTTTGAGGGTACAAAAGGTAGTTTTAGACATATTTATCTTCTTAGAAATCACTGATAAAGCACAATCCCTTGATTGATTTCAAAATGTCATAAAATTGGAGTGAATAGGATCTATTAATATCTCCTAATTAAATTTGGTCCCATGCATTTGATCAGTTGAATTCTCATGTAATAAAGCTAACCTTCATGAGCTTTTAGGGTTGTAAGTGAGCAATTGAAACAATTTTTGAGCACAAAAGGTCTTCAAATTGCTAGTTTCTAACTTAAAAACCTCATGAGACATATGTAAGACTCAATACAATGACATTATATCTATAGATATATTTATTCAAGTTCAAGACACTCATCATATCTTCAATTGACAAGAACTTGATTTAGTCCTAAAACAACTACAACATGATTGTGAATAGGGCTATTAGGTCTTCGGAAAAGATGTTATCAATCTAGGTTCCTCTCAATACTTTTTTGAATGTTTTCTTGAGATGTTATATATCACCTAAAATAATAATAACCCAATCCTTTTATTATTTTCTTAAGGATTAAACTTCAACGATAATGTTGCTCTTTTAGATCTCTATAGGCCTAATAGACTTTCTCTAGAAGATCCTAGCTCAATCCAATCACCAAATGACTTGGATCACTTATCCAAGTGTTTTAATATGCCCAAAAAATAATAATTGGCTTTAATAGGAAGTCTATATCTAAAAATCTAAGCAAACACAATCTATTTTCTCCTTCTAGTCCTCTCTCGATGACTACCTATAAGTAGTCTTGAACACAGTTAGTTGTAGATGGAATCATAAGGTGAGCATTGTCACCAAATATTACACCCTAGAGTAGATTGTTCAAGCCTACTCTAAGATTTTGGTAACATTGGAATACATCTAGGTATGTGGGTTGCATATAGTAGAGGCATACCTCTAGATTTAAGGGCTAGCTCCCTAGATTGATCCTTAAGTGCTTATCACCTACACCAACTAATTGCTTATATGAAAAGGGGTAGACATAGACATGAAAGTAAGATACTATAATGGGTTGATACACGATATATATCTCCACAATATTATCATACACTTGCACTAAGAGACATGACCTACAACACTAATTTCAAAATCTTGAATTGCTCTAACATTAGTATTTCAAACATGGAAGTGATATGCATGAAACTACCCAAGGTAAGTGAAACAAAGATCATTTATAGACACTAAGGATAATTTTACACTTGGAAATAGACCAATAAACTTGATAAAACTTCATGTTACCTACTATAATGGAAACAACTTGCACTAAACATGGAAGGATTGAGAGAAAATAAGGATGGATATCAATCACTTAAATTTTCACTATACATATCTTCACACACTTAGACAAGATAGTTTGAAAACTCAAAACCAGATTGAATATCTTATTTTAAAGGTAAATTACAATATCAAACCAGTAGGGATTCACCATACCAAGTGTGGAATTAGCATACAAGAGCCAAAATGGCTTGCATTTATAGAATGTGAGAAGAGAGAGAATAAAGTGGAGCTTGAGGGTTATAATGTCACATGTCAAGGAATGAAAACTAGTTACATTGTAGAAGTATGAAGTGGATAATAAAGGTCTAGAAGGTCTCATTGGAAAAATGTCTGAAGCATAAAACTCTCCACAACTGGCATAAAGACTCTTCAACTGCCTTCATGATTAGGCATCTTATGACTGATTGAAATAGGGATAGGGAGAGTTGGCACATATGCACTATCAAAGAGGGGTTGAAAACACACCATAATAGTCATCATATGTGTCCCAAACCATAGCCTTCTTCTGGACACTTGTTCTTACCATCTTCAGTCATTCATTAGCCTTCTTTCATTCATTCTTCACATTTATCACCCAAGTAGCCTTTAGTTTCTCAATAATATCCATGGAATATGTGTTATTACACCTTTCTAGGGTTCTCTTGACTTCCAATCCATGAATTAGACTTAAAATCCCCCCCAATTGGACTTATCATCCTCTCACTTGATAATCATTCTTCATTTTCACTGTCTACCATAGACTGCCTAAAGTGAATGAGTTTGCAGAAGTGTTTCCATGCCAAATTGTGATGATAAATGAACATAGGGAGTTATAATAGGTCTCAATTGACTTCCCAAAATGGATCTCATTCTTCAACTCTCCTTTGCACCTAAAAAACACACAAAAATCTACAAGAAATCCTATATTCACCCTATCCGTACAAGTAAGGTACAAACCAATTATGTGTCATGGAGCCTCAGAGAGTCCTCTAAAATTTAAAAATAATTTATAGGTAATCTAACTCCCCCTTCATGCATATTATTTCTTATCTTCTCCATTGGGTCAAAACCAAGGGTTTATGAGGGTTTAGACTCTTAATGATTGTTCATAAAATCCTGACATTCAAAAGCCAAAAAAATTATAGAAAAATAAAGTTAGGGACCTAATTCAACCATGCCTATCTCCTTGGGTCACCATGATTAGTGTTCGTATAGGTGAGAGTGTGTTAAGTTGGTTTATCGAGCTTCTCCTTTGCATTATGTACACCATGGAATGATCTTGAGCCAAAAATGACCCCCTTGTGTTTGTTATCTATGGAAAAATGGATCCAAATAGACTCATACATTCCCTTAAAGGTTTTCAAATGCATTAGAAGGTTCATCTTGTCTTGGAAGTGAACTTAGACCCCTTTAGGGCGTAGGCCTAACCATAGGCCTAATGGGCCTGACTATGCTTGAGTTGTCTATGACCACCATGTTTGATTTAAAACACCTATAAGGGAATATTCATGCTTAAATATATCTACTTAAAATCATTACCTCATTCTATGGTGATTCAAGATTTGTCATGTCACTTTTACAACATATACACACTATACTTGCAGTCTTCGGTTGTCTAAGAGTGCCCTTTGTTTGAGACAGAACAGAGGGAATCTCCCCTATTTTTCCTAAAAAATTAAAGGTATGGAGGGATATAATAGGTCATAAGGACCTTTTTAAGTAAATTTCAAGTTTACATCACTTCCTTAGAATCTTCAACTTGACAAATCTCAAGATAGACTTATGGTGTTGATGACTATGTGTAGGGATGTAGAATTGGGTTTGATTATAGGTGATTATAGGTTGATGTTCCTACTATATTTAATTTATATGAGATTAACATGAGGTGTATATAATCGTTGTGAAGTTAGTATCAAACATATTTAACACACCATACTTCTGCCAACTTCTTAAAGCTCACACCTTTCACTAGCCTACACTAGTCCATGAACTGTGATGACTATAGACTGAGGTGTGAAACTTACCCTTGCTCTATTTATTGGGTTTGAGGACCTCACTAAACTTATGGAAATTTTGTGAAGGTGGTTCTAAAAATGTTCAACATACAACCTTTATTCCAACTTCTCAAAGCTCACACCTTTCACTTGGCTAGGCCTAGTCTGTAGACTTTAACAAACTATAGGTGTTCATTTCAAGAAAATGAGACCCTTATAGGTAATAATTAGGGCCTAGTTACTAATTTTTATCATTTGGTTATATATTTATGGTAATTTGGTCATCTCATGGTTATTTAAATTCATATCTTGCCTGAAAACTATGCCAATCATCCAAACTACCTCTCTCTTGACACTTAGCATGAGTTAGCCTGACTGTTGGTGACTGTAGATACCTGTAGATGTGCATTGGATAAGAATTAAAAATTCTTGTAGGTGATCATATATACATAACTTGTGTTTCATTCGGCTATCCTCCACTTAGGTGATCTCTTCTCATATTTGGAAATCATAGTTTCACTCAATACCATAAGTCACTATAAGATTAGTTATTTTAGCCCATCTTACCACAATATTCATTGAGTTCTTCAAGTCAAAAATGTATAAGTTGGAAACCACCCAAAAATCATATTTTATTGATCAATAATTCATCTTATCATGTTAAGACCTTACCTCTATGATTGGGCTATAAGATGGAAATCACTAGGCTAGTCCAGACCTCCAATTTCTCGTCATAAGATGGCATTGAAAATAGATAAAAACCCTGATTTGGAGAGATTAAGGTAATTTGTCCCTCTAACAACTTTTTTAACCTATGGGCATGGTTTTAAGTCTATGTACATATGAAAATCTTACCATGATGCTTATATATCCTCCTATACCTATTTTAAGGTCTTAAATGCTTTCAAACATCTTCATACAACACCCTCAGGCCTCTGTTAGAGTTACAGTTAGATCACTATTGGAAACCAATAGGTGGAGATATAGTACAAGATTGTGTATATTGAAGTATTGGTTGTCACAACCAATCTTAAACCATTTTGGATAGATCAAAATAATTGTTCACACATTGAGAATGTATTCAACACCTTGTAATCTCTTCATCCCATCACCATGACTACTCAAAGCTATTTTTTACTTGACTGTAAGTGACTACTGCAAGGGAAATTGACTGTATGTATCCTTTTTTACTATGCTCTTCATATAAAACACTATCAATTCTAATATTTTTAAGGAGAGGTGGTCATCATGACATATGAGAAGTGGAAAACATCATATCCCCCTTTGTCATGAAGGCACTTATATGAGAATGACCCTGTAATAGGTGAAACACTAGTCTGTAACTCTAATGGTGACCTCAACTAGCAAACTGAGATGTTCATGCCAAATCCCTCACACCACACATGCAAACCAAAAAAATGACCATGTGAGAAGGATGTTAACACTCTTTAGAATCACGTAAAATAACTGGTCTATATGAGACTATGCAAACAAAGAGAAAACCTAAAGTGTGCGGGAATAAGTAGGCAAAAAATGATAGTAAACCTTCTAAGTAATGGTTTATGAAGCTCAGGCAACAAAACCTACAACTCTTACCATGAAGTTGGAGTAGAGAAAGAGTATTTTCATTCAATGAGAGCATTTGACCAATCTCACCTCTTGCTGTTTGTACTAGACTGAAATTGGTTGATCATTTTTATATGTAAAAGAGAGTGATAGAGAAGCATAATGGTTTTGTGCCATTTTTGAGTTAGTCAAAGTGGATGAAGCAAGAAACTAAGTTGAGGGGACTTGAAGGGTCACTCTAAATCCTTCTACATGTGCCAAATCTTATACACAAGCCATACAACTGCTCAAAACCACATGAAACTGCCACTTTTTCATTTATATTCTTGTTATGACATTGCACCTACATTTTTTTAGTTATGAAATAGTTCCTCTAACATATTATGACATGGGGAAGATTAAATTACACTTTATAACATTTGTCTCTTTATGGAAATCATACAAACTTAATAAATGACTCAAAATGGCCTTAGAATAACTTAGGACAAACTAAGACAAAGGTGACAAAGATGAAACACATGTTTGAACTTATTATAGACCATAAGACACACATCACACGCTAGTAGACCCCTATATCAAGTTTTAAACTATAGGAGGTTGACCTAATTTGACTTGTGGTCAAATTAGTCAACATTCTTGGTGATTTCCTAGGGGTGGCAAGCTAGCTATGCCAAAGACCAGTAGCCTATTCCTATCCATTGCGCTATGGATTCACCTATTCACAATTTTAGACACTGAATTGCCTTTGAAACCACACCAAATAATATAAAACAAACACAAGACAACACACCAAAATAGACAAACATGTGTTCTCAAGAATACTTAGGGAAATACACCCAACAAAATCAAATATACACACCTATCCTAGTATTTACAAGACCTCAAACTTGAGGTGAAGAATAACTCACCATGTTTCAACCAAGGTTAAAGATGGTTTATTTTGCATCCTTCCTTCTCCATGAAAACAACCTATCGTGTAGAACATGCTTGTCAACAAACACTTGTTCATGTTGATGGTCAAAAGACTTACCATCTTTGCATCTTCTTCTACCAAGAAGTCTGCTACTTGGAGCTTTCAAGGGCACTCTTTCTTGCCCTCTAAGAATATTCTTAGAGCTTGTAGCTTGATGGACTTTTGTCATGTTCAAATAACAATTCTTAAACTGAGTATTAGGAGTCATTAAAGTTACCTCAACTCTATCCTTTTATTGAACATGATGCACTCGATGTTTAGGGATATTAATCTTGCTCTACTTTTGCTATAACACATCTGAAAGTGATTCAACCTTAGGTTGAGGTGTTGACTACTTTTCAAACACAAATTTTTCTACCTTATGTTCACTATACTCCATGACTACAAACTTTTTAACAACTTGATGGACTTCTGCATTCTTAACAAGACACTCAACTTCGTTCTTGATAAGACATTCAACAACCTATTTGTTAGGTTCATAAAAAAACTTACCATCAGATATACACTTCTTAGGAGGATAAATAGGTCTGCTCAACTATTCAAATTCTTAACTTATGGAATGGAACATTTTCCATAGTTCATCTTCCTCTTCATGACTGCCATCTTCAAGAAATCCTTCATCAATTGCAAGCAAAATGGCATTATTCTTCTCACCATATTGATCTATCATACTTTGCAAACTATCATCATACATAATGCAAATGAGGTAATTACCCTCAATAGTTTGTGAAAAAGAATGTTCAATGCTTACCTCATATTGCTCTTATACTCCCTCATGGATGATGTATGTGCTAAGATCGGTTTATTTAAAGTAAGTGTATGGATCATATTCATAGGTGTCTACACCATACTCATATAGAAACATATAAAATATTCCCTCAAACTTAGAAGATATTCTATAATCCACAATAGACTCCTTTTGATCATTGATGACATAATTCAGATTGGAGATTGCTTCTACATAGGGATCAATGTGAAACTTAGCTAGTGGTTGAGTTCTAATAGTTACCTTTACTCCATGTCTTGTCCATAAGGCCAAGAAGGACCAATCTGATAAGAGGTATCCTCTTATCTTGGCTATGAAATCTCTTGAGAGGCCGATAAAAAAGTGAGCATGTAAGTCAATAATCACAATGTCTTGAAGATTAGGGAAACTTGGACAATCATGAAGGAAAACTCTCAAACTTTTAACTAGTTTGACTAACTTAGTAGGTGTCATATCAAGTTGAAGTACCCCTTTACTCTATGGTTCATATTTTAGGCTCAATTTATCAATTACAACCTTGGGCATCACTAAAGCACTAGCCCCACTGTCCACTATGCAATTGTGAACAAGTTTGTCCCCCACAATGAGAGTGAGGTAGAAGGGTGGGGGCTTCCCAGATTTGGAAGAGGGATCGACAATGGGATTAGGAGCATTGGTGAGATCAACATCACCATAATTTTATGGTTGAGGGCTACACATGAATTTGAGACAACCGCTTTGTAAAATCTCCTTTTGGCTAGGTAACTAAAGCATTTCCCAAAGAGAGAGACTAACCTTAGCATTCTTCAAAGTGTCAACAATGTTTAGAGTAGGAGCATTTACCTTTTCTTTTGTCTTTGAAGGTAAGGAAGTGTTTGGATCTTGAGACATTAAAGCATTTGGAGTAACACTTCCAACATTCTGATTTGGAGGAGGTGTAGGAGTTGTAGGGATTGCCACACTTGCAGTCACAACTTGTTACCTTGTTAGAGGGCTACTTGAGCTTGTATGAACCCCATGGGAATATCCCAAGGCCTTCCTCTTTGATCTAATATTGTCTATAGTTAAATTAACTAGGTTGAGAACATATGTGTCCTCTATTAGAAAATTTGTAAAGTTTTCTCCTCGAGGCTACCATCCTTCATTTGCTTGCATGAGGACTTCATCTTCTACTGATAGTTGAGGAGCAAATCCTCCTTTAGAAACAAAAGCTTGCTCTTCACCTTCATTAGCATACATGAATTGACCTTGCTTCCATTCTTCTCCTTGGACCAAATTAATATGCACTAGTACCATTGCTTTTGTATTGGAGGTGGAAGTGGGATTGTATGCGTTGGTAGGTCTATTTGTTAGGATTAGGAGCATAATTGATTACCTTGTATAAGCAACTAAATATGGAATTTAACCAGAAGTAATAAGTAACTAGAAATCAAAAATAACACATAATATGAGAGACAATACACACTTGTATTAATACTCTTCCAGAAGGAAATACAATGAAGAAATTACACTCTTCCCACACCTCTTGGGCGTACCAGTAATCTTCCCTCAAGAGTTCTCTCTCTCAATTACAAACACAATCAACTCAATAACCGAGTTAGTGTTTCAACCAGTCAATATCAATACTGCCAGTACCACCGAGTACACACACATACTCCAAGTCTGAGTACACCAGGTACTCCAAGTAGATCTCACCTGATCTTACTACCTGTTGTGTTGCTGATCTCCCTGATCTTGCACACCTGCAGATCAACCTAGTTTTACACACCTGCAAACCTAGATCTCTCTCACACACACACCTGCAGATCAATTGACCTTACTTACCATGTAGATCTCACCTGATCTTGCTATACCACCGATCAACCTGGCCTTGCACACCTACTGACCTAGATCTTACTCACCCAAAAGAACCCTTGTCCTTGCCTCACCAAGTCCTTATGATTCTCCCTTGGATATAACCCTTCTGATTCTACAAATTACAATACAGCCCATGGGTCTCTTAAATAGATCCCATATAAATAATAGTTAGACTTTCTAATTACAATAATTAGAAATGCAGACTCAAGACTAAAATTAGTCTTTTACATGCAAACAAATAGTCTGTCTAAAAGAAGACCAGTTCTGGAAGCACATGCAAACGCATGCACACATAGGCTGCTGATGTCGGTGCCTATCTGACCGATGTCAGCCGATCCATAACCGATGTTAGTTACTGCAAACACTAAAGATGATCGACGTCGATTGATCAAACTGATGTCGATTGCTCTGTAACTCAACAACCTCCTCCGTTTGCATCTTGGTGAAGCTTTTAGCTCCATAACCTAACACTATTGAAGTTAGGTTATCCTTGACCTCTCCCTTGACCATATTGTTGAGGTGGGAACCTATTTCTTTACAAAGGATAGGGGTAGGGGTTTTGATGAACACTGTGTTATAGATTTTCTTGCCTAAGCTGAGCTTTTAAGAACTAGATCCTTGCATCTTTATCCATGGCATCTTCTGCCTTCTTAGGGGTAGTTATAGACTTAGTACTTGTAGTTGGGACTTAGGAAACACTTGGATTATTAGCAAAAGTATTTTGTAGTAGAGACATGGAAAATTTTGGAGGCAACTTCATATCTTGTATTAGGCCATTTTTATCTCTAATGACAAGGTCATAAGCTTCAGGGAAGGTGTAATCACCCATGGAATGCAACATTATGGATATTTTAGTACCAATAGCCCTTAAATATGTGGAAAACACAAAGCTAGTAGGTGGTCTCATGGGAGGAGGCAACCTATGCAAATTATGGAATCTCTCATTAAAATCATGCATTGTTTCCTAAGGGCCTTTTTGAATCATGTTGAGTTGATGAATGAGTGATGTGTGATCACTTTTATCTTCAAACCTTAATGTCAGTAGCTCTCCAAAATCATCCCAAGTTATGATGCACCCTCTAGGCAAAGTCTTATACCAGTCAAGTGCTTTCCCTCTAAGGGACATGACAAGGATTCTAATGGAAATATTGACCTCAATAACATTATGAAAACTACATAAGTTTGAAATATCCCTTATATGCTCACTAAGAGTGACATGACCTTCACCATTGAATGTGGGAACACTTTTGGTAGCATTAGGGGGAATATCATCATATGCATTGAGGTGAATGTGATTTTTAGTGTTAAAGGTTGGGAAGGCATGCTACCTAGCCATATTTTACTCAAGTTATTCTTCAATTTCTTGATATTTTTGGCTTGCAAAGTCCTCTTGTTATTCAAAGGTCAAGATAGGCTGGGGATGTTGAAATTCAAGAGGAAGTTCTGGTTGAAAACATGGGTTTATGGGATTGAAAACTCTAATATACAATGACCTAGAGAGGACCATGAAGTATAAACATAAAAAATGATAAAAAATGTTCTAAAACAATATATTACCTTGAATGGAGTCACCAAATCCTGAGTAGAACACCATATACAGTTGTGATGTTGTCAAGACTAACATTCACCTTGACAAGTTATCTTTAGGACAATGGTCCCACTGGGTGTGCTAGAATTGTTGTCACCAAATATTTCACCCTAGAGGAGGTTGTTAAATCATACTCTAATATTTAGGTAACATTGCAATACTTTTAGGCCTATGGGTTGCATATAATACAGGTAGAACTCTAGGTTTAAGGGCTAGCTCCCTAGATTGATCCTTAAGTGCTTGTCACCTACACTAACTAATTGATTGGATGAAAAGGGTTAGAATTAGACATGAAAGTAATATACTATAATGGGGTGATACACTAGAAATATCTCCACAATATTATCATACATTTTCACTAAGAGACATGACCTACAACACTAGCTTCAAAATCTTGAATTGCTCTAACATTAGTATTTCAAACATGGAGGTAATATGCTTGAAATTACCCAAGGTAATTGAACCAGAGATCTTTTTCAGACACTAAGGCTACTTTTACACTTTTAAATAGACAAATACACTTGAAAACACTTCATGTGACTTGCTAGAGTGGAAATAACTTGCATCAAACATGGAAGGATTGAGAGAAAGCAAGGATGGATATCAATCACTTGACGTTTCACTATACATCTCTTCACACACTTAGATAAAATAGTTTGTAAAATCAAAACTATATTTAATATATTATTTTAAAGTCATTTTTACAATATTAAACAAATAGGGCTTCACCATACTAGATGTGGAATTAGCATACAAGAGCCAAAATGGCTTGCATTTATAGAATGTGAGAAGAGAGAGAAGAAAGTGGAACTAAGGATCATAATGCCACATGTCAAAGCATGAAAAATAGTTAAATTATAGAGGAATGAAGTGGAGAATAGAGGTCTGGAATGTCTCCTTGGACAAATGTCCATCTAAAGCATAAAACTCTCCAAAACTAGCGTATTCAGCTACCTTCTTAAAACTACCTTCATGATTAGACATATTTTGACTAATTGAAATAGTACTAGGGAGATCTGACACATATGCACTATCAAGGAGGGGTTATAAACATGCCATAATAGTCATCATATGTGTCCATAACTCATGGCCTTTTTTTGGACATTTGTTCTCACCATATGTAGTAATTCATTAGCCTTCTTTCACTCATTCTTCATATCTATCTCTCAAATCACCTTTTGTTGCTCAATCATATCAATGGAAGAGATGTTATGACACATATATAGGGTCCCCTTGCCTTCCACTCCATGAATCAAACATTAAAAGGCCCTAATTAGACTTATCATCTTCTCACTTGGGAGTAATTCTTTATTTTCACTATTTACCACAGACTGCGTGAAGTGAATGAGTTTCCATAAGTGTTTCCATGCCAGATTATGATAATAAATGGACATAGTGAGTTATAATAGGTCTCAATTGACTTAGCAAAATGGATATCATTCTTCAACTCTCCTTTACACCTACAAAACACACAAAAAACCTACAAAAAACCATGTTTTCACCCTATTCGTACAAGTAGGGTACAAACCAACTATGTTTCATGGATCCTAAGAGATTCATATACAAGTTAAACATAATTTATAGGTCATTTGACTCCCACTTCATGCATATTATTTCCTATCTTCTCCATCTGGTCAAAACCAAGCGTTTATGAGAGTTTTAGAGGGTTTGAACTCTCAAAGATTGTTCATAAAATATTGACATTAAATTACCAAAAAAATCCATAAAAACAAAGTTAGGGACCTCATTTAACTATGCCTAGCTCCTTGGGTTACCATGCTTAGTGTCTGTATAGGTGTGAGTGTCTTAAGTTGGCCTATAGAGCTTCTCATTTGCATTCTGTGCACCTTGGAGTGAGTTTAAGCCAAAAATGACCCCCTTATGGTTGTTCTCTATGGAAAAACATCTCTAAACAGTATCATATCTTCCCCTAAAGGTTATCAAATACATTAGAAGGTTCATCTTTCCTTGGAAGTGAGCTTAGATGCCTTTAAGGCTTAGGCCTAGCCATAGGCCTAATGGGCTTGATTGTGCTTGAGTTGCCTATGACCACCCTTTTTAATTTATGGCACATATAGGGGAATATTAAAGATTCTAAATATCTACTTAAACTCATTACCTCATTATATGGTGCTTCAATATTTCTCATGTCACTTTTGCAACATCTACACACTATCCCTATATTAATAGGTTGTCTAGGAGTGTCATATGTCTGAGATAGAATAGAGGGAATCTCCCCTATTTATACTATCAAATTGAAGGTATGGATGGATTGAATAGGTCATAACAACCTTATTTAATAAATTTCAAGGTTATTTCACCTCCTGAGAATCCTCAACTTCACAAATCTCAAGATAGACTTATGGTGTTGATGACTATGTGCAAGGATGCAGAACTCCGTTTGATTGTAGATGATTGTAGATTGATGTTCCTATTCTATTTTATTGATATAAGAATCACATGAGGTGGATATAATCATTGTGAAGGTATTCTCAAACATATTCAACACACCATACTTTTGCCAACTTCTCAAACTCACACCTTTCACTAGCCTACACTAGTCCATGAACTGTGTTGACAGTAGACTGAGGTGTGAAACTTGCCCTTGCTCTATTTATTGGGTTTGAAGAACTCACTCAATTTATGGAATTTTTTTGAATGTGGTTCTATTCATGTTCAACATCCAACCTTTATGCCAACTTCTCAAAGCTCACACCTTTCACTTGGTCAGGCATAGTCTAGGGACTTTAACAGATTGTATGTGTTCATTTCAAGAAAATGAGACCCTTGTAGGTTCTCATTGGGACCTAGTTACTACTTTTTTTATCCTTTTGTTCCATATCAAGTGGAATTTGATCATTTCATGGTTGTTTTAATTCATTTCTTTCCTAAAGACTATGCCAATCATCCAAACTACCTCTCTCTTGACACTTAGCATGAGTTAGCCTGACTGTTGGTGATTATAGATTCTTGTAAATGTGCATTGAATAGGAATTGAAAACTCCTATAGGTGCTCATACTGTAGTCATATAAAATGTGAAAATTGGTAACTTGAGAGTGGCTTGTGATACCCATTCCATAAGTCCCTCTTGCATGCTCTCATGACCCTTCTAAACATATTTTTGCTTATTCCTAGTCATCTATAGGATTTTAGGACCTAATTCAAGCTCAGCCAGGCTACTTTTCCTATGATAATTCCATCCCCCTAGGTCACATACCCTTAGGATAGTAGTACCCAACTTGGACTATAGTGCTGGACCCTAGGGTGTCTAAGTTTGGTACTTCTGTCTAATCACATTTTGAGCCCAGGTGACCATTTTCTCCTGATTCCTCTTCCTCATTGTGTTGACCTAGCATGAATACATTTGACCCATGACCAATATATCTCTTTAAAATCCCATTCAAAGTTCATTTAGAAAGGGTTGATAAATATCACAAAGCAAACAAGAACACAAGCAAGACTAAGGTATATTTCCCTATTCTCTGCATACAACCATCCAATACAACCACAAGCTTATTCAAACCCTCATACTAGTCCCTAGACACCTCAAGCACACCCAATTTAGCATTTTGCATCTTCATATATACTATTGCACAAAGCACATCAAGTGGGAGAAGTACATATGGTTTGATCCCTCTTCAAAGTATTGGTATGTAGGCAATGTGCCCACACAAGGGGTGTGGATACACATTTAGTGCATCTTACACAAACTATGACCCCCCACCCCCCCCCCCCCCCGCCCCCCCCCCCCCCCCCTTTCTTAAAGTTTGTCAAAGCATAATGGAGTCTAGGGTTTGAAGACTAAATCAACTCTACAGGGAGTTCCATAGACATACAATATCCAAAATTTCACAAGTAGGCTCACATAAGGGTAATGAACAAAACCCAAAAACCTCAAGTCTCAGGGACAATAATGGTGGAAGAGGACTATAGTGCTAGACCCCAGGGTGTCCAATTTTAGTGCTCTTGTCCTTTCAAAAAACAAAATCTACATCTTGATTTGTCCCAGTCCTGCACAACAAAATCCAAACCCTATCTTAGCCATCTCAGTCCAATTTAAACTATGTTACATTTCTCTTCATTTATTACTATTTTTATTAGAAAGGTTCAAATTATAATTAAATTATATAAATCAGTAGCTTAATTATTATAATATTATTTACTAATTTAATTAACTCTAACCCTTAACTAAATTAGGAATAAGACTTTAATATTCTCAAAATAGTTAAATCATTTGGTGAACCCAACTTACTTCGTTTATGCATAAAAACCCTAGAGAAAATTCCTTGCTAATTTTTCCAATATTTTTTTGAATTTTTTACTTGCATATTTAAATTACATATTGACTTTAAATTTTAAAATTCCATAGTAATTTTAAATTTTTTATTTTCTTCCAAACCTTGGGTCCCTTCAAATACTGGGTCCCTTCAAATAAAAAATTTTGCAATAATTTTCTAATTTTTTTTACCTGCATATTTAAATTAGAATTTCACTTTAAATTTTAAAATTCCATACTAATTTAAAAAAATTATTTTCTTCCAAGCCCTAGTTACATATACTAGGTCCCTTCAAATCAAGATTTTTCCAATAATTTTCTAATTTTTTACTTGCATATTTAAATTAAAAATTCACCTTAATTTTTAAAATTCCTTAGTAATTTTAAAATAAATCATTTTTCAAAACCCTAATTGCTTTTAAGGTATCACCTTACATGCTTGTGAGCATTCATATCCTTTTTATGCATATTCCAGTCCATTGTTTAGATTACATTTATTTAATCTTTTCTTCCATTATTCAAGTTATTTTCCTTATGCCACCTAAGCTCTTTACATCTCTTCCTGTGAGATGAAGTGTAAGACTTAGTGGCAACCCTCCTAAACTCACCTAGATTCCTTCAACCTGAACATATACCATGGATAAACAACCAGCTCAGGTTCCTATTATAGATCCTACACATACAAATTACACCAATTTCTATGAGGATAATTTTGACAATAAGTAGTATGAGACTAAAAATGATGATACAAAGATTGATGTTTATGACCCACCACATCAGACTCTTGATCCACTTCCACCTATTTTTGACAATAAAGTTATCCTCAACAAAGACTTGATCTTACAAAGTTTTCAGGAAAGACTCAGGGAACAACCTTGAGATCATACTCGTATCTTGTAATCTATCATGGAAGTTAAAAAGGCTCAACAAGTTGAGTATTCTATTCCTTCAGAGCATACAATTACACATGACACTACGAGGGAAACTATGTCTCAAAAACCCCCTATAACAAGCCAACCTTCCTTTGAGGCACCACTAATTACGACTAGTACATCTTTGTCTCTTGATGTGGTAGCCCTTGTGCAAGAGATAACATCTCTTCACTAAGGTGATATATCTTGAGCAAGGTGCTTCTAGACATACATAAGATTTGGATTCCATTGCTCTACTGCATACACCATTGGCACATCATATTATTTGTACACCCTTGTCACAAGGTTTTGTTTATCCCAAGCTCACTTTATATGATGGCAAGGGTGATCCAGAGACACTTTTGAGAGCTTTTCATGCAACTTGCTTGGACTATGTGCCAAATGATTGGATACTAACTAAGCTATTTCCATGGAGTCTAAAGGATTATGCTTTATAATGGTTTTATAGTCTATTGAATCAGTTGGTCAATGTATTCAGTCCTTTAGCCGACATGTTCTTAGCTCATTTCAGCATTAACATTGGTGATAAGGTTTCTTATGCCCAAGTTTTACAATAGAAACAAATGTCAAATGAGCATCTCACAGATTATGTTCTTTAATATAATACTATCTTAGCTAAGATGACTAGCCCTATGGCTGATCAAGAGTTACAAGATCTCTTCAAATAGAGTCTTCTACCAGCTTTGTATGAATCAATAGTGTTCAAAAGATTCTCTTCCTTCACTGAGTTATGTCATACACTAAAAGAAAGGAAAGTCAAATTATTTTGAATGGGCAAACTCAAGTAAATGAGCATATCAAAAACAACAAACAAGAGTAACAACAAAGTCTCATGCAAAGTAAAGGTCAATGATAGCAAGATTCAGAATCAACCTATAGTCAATGAGGCTTTAGAGCCCCCTCAACGAGTGGTTTTATTAGCACCTCCTTGGCAAACTTTTTCTAATCTACCAGTATCTCCAGCCAAAGTTTTACAGTAGCTATTGCAATGTAATATCACATCTCTCCCTCCTATTCAGGAAATTGATCCAACAAAGCCTCTTCCATGGGGATATGATCCAAATGCATTTTGTTATTTTCACAGGGCATTAAGCCACACAACAAATAGATGCATCAGTTTGAAACACAATATATAGGACTTGATAGATGGCAATGTTATTGATCTGGGCACTTCAGTTGAACCTCCTCAGGTAAAAAAAACATAGGATAAAGCTTTGAAAATATTTTCAAATCCTTTCCCACAACATTCTAAATAAGAGACAGGGGATACATCAGGTGTTCATCATACATATCATGTACATACTCTACTAGCTACATACCAAGAACCTTCAATTGAGTTCCACCATCTGAGCAACATGATTGGTGTATACAATTCCAAAGTTCTAGTTAGACCTTCCATCTCCTTCTTAGAGCAAGAGATAGTTGAGGATGATTCAGATTATCATGCACTCTTTATTAGAGCCTATATTTATAATCATCCTATTCATAGTGTTCTCATAGAAAATGGATCTAGTGTGAACATTTGCACTATAACATTATTGTAGTATTTGAGATATTTAGAGCTGGATATTACACCAAGGGACATAATTATGAGCAAGTTTAGTGGGCACATACAAATTTCATTAGGTGAGATTTTACTTCCTCTACAGGTTAGTTCAATACATGTGGCTACACCATTTACTACTGTTCCCAGTGTAGGAGTTTTTGATATGTTAGTTAGTCGACCATGGATTTAAAAACTTCAAGTCGTAACTTTCATAGTTCATAGATGCATGAAATTTATTCATGTTAATCAGGTTATTATAGTTGGTGGAGTTCTATATGAGTTACCACTCCCCACTTCAGAGCCATCTACTATTTTGTAGTCACTAGTTTCATTTTTTCTACCAATTTTAGTTCTTCTACCAATTTAGATTTAGACACAATTGAGGCCTCCATCACTAGCACAGAGAGTTCATACACTTCCATAGAGGTCTCTTTTAGAATAACCATAGTTTCAGGATTCTAGACAACTTCCAGCTATAGTGTTCACACCCAGGGCAATATCATTGAGATCTCATGCCTCTACACACAGAGTACATGTTTAGAGAGCTTTTCCTATTACCAGATGGGTCCCTTAGAGCCCTATAGTTGAATCCACTTCTAGAGTTACAGGGAGAGCCCACAGTTAGTTTCTATTTTAGAGATTTTAGGGCATTTACAACATACATAACTTTTAGAACCACAATCTCAACCCTTCCATCGTGCTTTATGATCATGGATGATCCCTATCCTTGATACAAGACACCATGATAGGGAGTCTCCCATGAGACTCATTGGTTAGTATTCATCTCTTCTCAGCCTTGCTTGTACATAGTTTCTTTAAGATTGGTTGTACATAGCTTATATAATATAAACTAAAAACAATATAATATTATCAAAAATCCAAAAACATTCAAATATGTTAAAATACAAAAAATAATATAACATTTCAAAATATAAAAGCATTCAAATAACTAAAAAAAACACAAAAACATTTTAATTATAAGCATTTTCCATGCTTTACATTTTTACTACCATGCTAGACTTACATTTGTTGTTCTATGCTATTGTTTATCAATTTATCTACATTACCCTGCTTTAATTGATCTTCTTTGAGTATGTGCAGTGACATCTAGATCTTTGGTTGCTTCACTCTACCCATTGAGGGGGCATCTTACTTCTACATTCGAGACACACATCAATATACCTACCCACTGGGGGCATCTTCTACATGACTACACCATCTAGGTTATGTCAGTCTTGCACCACATACTCTAGTTATCATGTTGATGTACATTATTTACTAGCTTACACTGATTACTCTATCAACATTTCACTAGTATATAACACTTATGTATTTCTTAGCATATACCTAGTCTTGTACTACATGTCTTGCATACTTTCACTTTTTGCTTTGATTAGTTAGATGTGATTGTATTTCCAGCATTTACATTACTTTCCTTTCTTGCTTTGTGTAGCTATATGTGATTGCATTTCTCAGTTCTTATTTTGTCTCCTATATGTGCCTTAGGACATTTTCCAATGTCATTTGCTTCTATTTTCATGTGTGCCTTAGGCCATTTGCCAATGTTCTTTACTTTTACTCTTCTATGTGATTATGGATTTCACACCAACCTTGATTGTTTCTAATTGTATGTGTATGTGGCATTTGAACATGCCTTATATGCTTGCTTTTTGGTTTGAGTGACATGTGCCCATGTCCCTTATTTCCTTGGCCCCTTGGCCACTCTTGTATGCTTCTTACTTCTTGCCTTGTGTACTTGTTACTTGATTGCTTTTCAATTGTTTGCCATGCCATAATCCACATCATACATTACCTTGCTTTCTTGGATGCCATGATGGACATCATGCTCCATCCCTTTTTGAAAACTAATAACTAACCAGACATCAAATTCTAGTTCATTATATTGCACATGCTATTACATTATTATATCTATCTATGCATACCCCTATTGATCTAACAATCTCTATTACAAACTATGCTATATCTTGAGACATCATTTCGATTATCATTGCTATATCATGTATTATTATAGTATAACACACTTGCAAGGCTCTTTCTTCTGAGGATAGTCATTGTAAGGTCTTCATTCCTACCCTCAAAAGAGGGGCCAATAAATAGGGGTTGTCATAGAGATCAAAGCTCCGACTGATCAAAAAATCAACTTTCAGAACACCCAAAATAGTATCTAGACTTCAAACCAAGCAAAATAAACCAATTAGATAATGATAATTATAGAATAGTCATCAGAATTAGCCTAGGACAATAGCACCAAGATTGGACTACAACATCAAACAACATGGTATCCATTTTTGGTGCTCTTATCTAGATAACAAAAAAACTAGATTTTTCATAAATAGATAGAAAATTATGTATAGTTACAATTTTGTTAGAAACAGTTTAGTTCAAAATTAGTAGTTTCAGTATAATTTTTATCAAAGAATAAAGATATAGGGGCATCATATATGGCATGATGGCTCTCACTTCTAGTTTTAGATTAGGCAGTTGGTATAACTTCTAGATCAGAATCCATGTTTTGGACACCAATGATTTGGGGGCAATGTGCATGATACATTTGACTTTTTTTTTTGAGTTTAATATATTACCTAGGCATTCTCAGTAGTTGCGTGCCTTATTCTATATATAGGTGGTTGTAATCATTTTAGAGTGGCTTTCATACAAGCCTAATCTTGACCTTTTTTTTGATTTGGTTAAGAGTGGCCTAGTTTCTAGCACACATTTGGCTATCCACACCACATTGTCAGATTACAAAGCATTCATGGGCTTTAAGAGCCATCTCATACGACAAAATTTGTATGAGTATTAGTTGATAGCTTCACTTAGTGGGAAATGATGGAGACAAAGGACTATCTAGCCTTTGTATTCTTTAGCCACCTACTCAGAGGGATTGGACACACAATCTAAACATCGATTAATACATGTATGATCACCTAGCTTCACTTAGTAGGCAACAATGGAGCCAAAGGGATAGCCTTTTCATTTTCAAGTTACTCTTAAGGAATTGAGCACTCAATTTCATTCATGATATTACTCTTTATATGACACTATTTAGTATATACCCAGCATCACTTAGCATCACAATGAGTTTTGTATTGGTTCACGTACTCGATGAGGTGTATTCGTTCCTTTCTCTTCCTCTCTCTTACCCAAATTTATATGTTCTTATTTTAGATATAACATATCTAGTAAGAAATGATCTACTCTTTGTTTTCTCTTGCATATTTACACTTCACAATGTGCTCTCTTTTCACACACCTAACATTACACATCTTCATGAGCTTCACCTTTGCAGGTAAGTTTAGGTATGCTTTCTACTTTTCCTTTATCCTAGTATTTTGCTTTGTTGCATCATTACAATAAGGGGGGTAAATGTAGTCATATAAAATATGAAAATTGGTAACTTGAGTGTAGCTTCTGACACCCAACCCATAGGTCCCTCTTGCATGCTCTCATGACCCTTCTAGACATCTTTTTGATTATTCCTAGTCATCCATAGGCTTTCAAGACCTGATTCTAGCTCAGTCAAGCTACTTTTACTATGATAATTACATCCCCTAGGTCCCGTACCCTCAGAACAATAGTACCCAACTTGGACTATGGTGCCAGACCCTAGGGTGTCTGAGTTCAATTCTCTTGTCTAATCACATTTTGTTTCTAGGTGACTATTTTTTCCTAATTCCTCTTCCTCTTTATGTCAGCCTAACATGAATGCATTTGACCCATGACCAACATATCTCTATAAAATCCCATTTAAAGTTCATTTGGAAAGGATTGAAAAATATCACAAAATAAATAAGAATACAGGCAAGACTACCAAGGCATATTTCCCTATTCTCTACATACAACCATCCAATACAACCACAAGCTTATTCAAACCCTCACACCAGTCCCTAGCCACCTCAAGCACACCCAGTTTAGCATTTCACATCTTCATATACACTATTACACAAAGCACATCAAGTGGGAGAAGTACATATGGCTTGATCTCTCTTTGAAGTATTGGTATGTAGGCAGTGTGCCCTCACAAGGGGTGTGGATACACATTCAATGCATCTTACACACACTAACCCCACTTCTTTTTCAAAGTTTGTCAAAGAATAATGGAGTTTAGGATTTGAAGACTAAATCATCTTTACATAGAGTTCTACAGACATCCAACATTCAAAATTTCATAGGTGGGCTCACATAGGGATAATGAACAAAACTTAGAAAAATTAGGTCTCAAAAACAACAACGATAGAAGAGGACTATAACATTTGACCCAAGGTGTCTTATTTTGGCTCTCCTATCCTTTTACAAAATGAAAGCCAAATCCTGATTTGTGACACTATCCTAGTCATGCACAATAGATTCTAGACCCTATCTCAGCCATCTTAGTCTAGTTTAAGCTAAGTTACATTTTTCTTCATTTCTTACTATTTTTAGAAAGGTTCAAATTACAATTAAATTATACAAATCAGTAGCCTAACTATTGTAATATTGTTTACTAATTTAATTAACTCAAACCCTTAACTAAATTAGGAATAAGACTCTAATATTCCAAAAATAGTTAAATCACATACATACATCACTTGTGTTTCATTAGGCTATCCTCCACTTATGTGAGCTCTTCTCATATTTGGGAACCATAGTCTCACTGAGTACCATAAGTCATTGTAAGATTAGTTTTTTTTAGCCCATATACAAGGTAATTACAAAGGTTCTTACAAAAAAAATATGATTGTAAGTAAGAATGGTGGGACTTTATCCCTAGTATTATGTATTACCACATTGGTATTGGTAAGGTTCTTTTATTTGGACTGATTACTCTTATTTGTAAGAGACTTACGAAGCAAGTTCATTTGTTCAGTTATCTATGATAATTTGTGGATAGTTATGTTTGATTTTATCTTCTTCATGTATTTC
Organism: Torreya grandis; assembly: GCA_037957365.1. Taxonomy (NCBI): domain Eukaryota; kingdom Viridiplantae; phylum Streptophyta; class Pinopsida; order Cupressales; family Taxaceae; genus Torreya; species Torreya grandis. The sequence goes on along the minus strand of JARHVA010002107.1, from coordinate 1,774,983 downwards.
ATAATGTTGTAACTTATTTTGATTATGGAGGGGGTTTTTTCACTTGAATTTTGTGGAGGTGGATCATTTCTAACGTTAGGATAAAGAGGTGTGGTAGCATGGTGGAGTTGAGGTAGGTTGATGTGCTCTACTCCTAATAGTGTAGTTAGTTTTCTCTTTGGTATTGTTGGGAGGCCTGAATATCATTGGTATTCTCTTCAGTATCATTATATTTTGCATTAGGTAAATCTAGAGTTTTTAATACCATGGTTATATTAGGAGACATTGATGAACTAGAAGCATAAAAAATACTTGAAGTATTATGATCATTCGGGACAACTTCATATTCATCAATTTATTTTTGTATAATGTTAAAGGCTAAATAAAACTCAACGTAGTCAAGTTGTTTATGTTGGGATATGTTGCGGACATGACACCATTTAGGTAAGGCAATATCCATGATATTGATATCAAGAAATTTATTGGATGAAGAATTAGTTTGTTTACCAACTCTATTAAAGGGCCTGTATTTATGTTGATAAGTGAAATTTGGAGTTATATTTCCACTACTTGAGATACCTACTTATTTTTTAATGTTTAAAAAATCATTGCTTAATCTTTGGACCATTATTTGAATTGCATATAATTCAGGTTTAGCTAAATCTTGAGGATAATTTTGCATATTATTGGTTACAACTGGAACTAAGGCTCAGTTGTAAGACTGAGGTATTGCTTTACTACAAGCTAGACATAAAATCCTAAGTTTTGATTAGGGGAAATGTGAGTTAATGATATATGATTTGGAATGGTTATGGAAATGGTATGTTCTAATTTGTAAGAGTTATTAAGTTCAGTGTAGGTGTGTTTGGAAGAACATTGGGAAAGGGGCCAGTATATGCCCTTATGGATTAAGTTGCCTATCCACTTTTATTTCTTCATCATATGCAAGGGGAAAGTCAATTAATTCTTGGATATATCATTAAAAATGTATTTGTCTGAGGATATAAAGAATTTTTAAACATTTATAAGGCTAATTGAGCATTTGGTCTATACAAGTATGTTACCCTACTATACATTTTCTAAAAACATGCACTAAAAATTACATAATAGGCTCATTTTATTCCCTTTTCACACAATAAAATTGTTGGTATAAGATGCTTGGATTAACTACTTAACCAAAATTGTCCAAAAACATGGTATTTAATTGATTCCATCCCATGATTGAATTTTTTGAGAGGTTTAGGAATCAATCATAAGCATGATCAAATAAGGTGAAGCGAAATAACATATAAGTTATATCTTCATGTTCAACATTACACAATCTTAATAATGTTTTGTATGACATAGTGTCCTCTTCTATAGTATTTACAATGTTGGGAATGAACTTTGGAAGATAACACTCAAGGTTTCTAGGTAAATCATGAATGTCACTTGGGACATTTATGGTTGATCCAACTAGCCAAGCTACATCCATTTATACAGGTCTATTGGTGATATATGTGGGGATGATGTGGTCTAGTAAATTAATCTTATGGGTTTGCCTCAATCATTTTTAATATGTATATGAGCTTGGTGAGGGGAAACAATCAATTTCCTATGGCCAAACCTAACTCTAGATCGTGTGATCCTAGAAGAAGACTCTAGAGTGATAAAATAATAATATCTATTAGTATGTACTTTATGCACATAATAGAAAAGAAACATACAAATGAACTAATAGTATATAATTAATGATAAGTTCATCCCTCCTAGCATGAATTTATTTTAGTGTGTTTGAAGCACACATTAGAAATTGGGAGAAATTAGGAGGAGTCACCAGACTAAAAAAAATCCTAATGCTTAAACCTTTATAATAATGACTTTTTAGCTAATCAATCTCAAACAAATTATAGTATTCAGAGGTTCAATATCAATAAAGACTTTACAAGATACAAAAAATGGTGCTTGGCCCTCCTTCTCAAACAAATTTCAAGGTGTTGAAGGTACCCAGAGGTAGGACCTCTTTCTTATTGATAACTACTCTTTTAAAAGTCCTTCCTTATTAAACAAATTTCAAGGTGTTAGAGGTTCAATCCCTCTTTCTAGCACCAATTTATGTTAGGCTAAAATTTTGACCCACTCAAAGATAATTATTGAATTACCTGTTATGAGTGGATAAGAGCAACTTACATCACATATACAAAGAGTCCCCTTGTTTTTAGGCCATACTGGTGATCCAAGGGCAAAGAAATGCCAAATGATATATAATGGGTAGGCTATGATTATTTCCTTTGAAGGTTGAATTCATTTCTTTAGGATATTTGAAATCTTATTGTTGGTTTCCTCTACAAATAGGTTATTTACAATGTAATGGGTAAATCATTTCTCATAAATAATGTAAAAGAGAGGGAAAGAGTAGGGGAAAATATAAATAAATCTCTTGATTAAGACAAGTCTTAAATACTCAAATATTAAATTAGTGGTCTGTAATAAAATTATTTGACATCTATCCTAGCTACTACACAAATTAAAACACCAAAATAAGTGAGACTTAAAGGGAAATTTCGTGAACATGAAATATATAACTCTATTCAAAATAAAGCTAATATATAAGCCTACAACTATTTTCACATTATGACTAATGTAAGCCTCAAGATAACAAGAATGCTTTCTCAAATATAATTAAACTAGTTGATCCATAATCTAATTGTATATCCACTTGCACACTAATAACATCAGAAAAATTCTTTGCATAGATTACTTGTCGACCTAAACACATTTAGTAAATAATTAAGACAAAATTAGTAGGAAGGGTAGGTGAAATCCTGGATCAATCTCTACAAAAATTTAGTAATCAAATGTATCGACCTTGGTAGACAATTAAAATATCAAAAAACATGAGGGAACAATAGGTGTAATCCTGGCATGATTTTGATAGCATTTTTAAGACTAAAATTGCCAACCTTTTACAATAGAAATCAATGTTACTTATATAGACATTGCTAGTCCATCATGGCTATGCTGTACAATCATAAATTAAATGCTCTTGATATAAAAATTTAATGAAATAACTGATTAGAACTCATTCTTTTATGATAACACATCAAGAAAGTATAATGATCCAGTCATGGCATAATTACAGATACAATTCCCAGGATGGAAATGGATTTAATATCTAATGAAATCCAATCTCAAATGATCAATCGGGATTATTTGGTATTCAATTTATTTCACTAACCATTTAACAACCCAATGATAATCATCCACATCATTCTTGATTAATACTAATGATGGAATGGTTAGTTCATGCTCTTGTTTGTTCATTTCTAATTTCTTATACTTACATCAAAGTAACAAAATTCCTTCTAGATGCATGATTTATTTTGAAATGATAATGAGCAGGAAACATTGGAATAATGAATTATTCTACCCAATATATAGGTGCATTTAGTTCTCTTGATGAACTTATTTTATGCCTCTAGCTATTGAGGAAAACTCACACTATGCACATTTTATTTGATCTCATTTTCTCTTCAATCCAGTTTCAATTTATATTTTTTCTATCTTTGATTTCTTTGCACTAATACTATGACTAATTATTCATGTTCCCTTTTAAATTAGCTCAAAACATCTTTGTATTCAATCTCTTACATCTCTTTCTATGTTTTGTGTTTTGACTATTTCAAAAAATTGTCTAAGCTCACATCTTCTACTTGGCTCTTGTCAATTTCAAGATATGTGATTAGGAAAATTACTCCCTTGAATAAATAGTTCTTAATATTTGATTATAAATTTGATGGGCCATCAAATTTAGTCTCATTACATGTTAAGGGGAATACTTGCATGTTTGCTTTACTGCCACTTTTATCTTTTTTAACTTTTTGTTGTTTCTCAATCATTAGACTTCATGGCTTTGCCTATAGGGTCCCATTTTTCCACATGGTATATTATTGGTGTAGAAACTCCTTTTTGGCCACTTTCATGTCTAAATGGACACTAGAGTGACTTATTTCAAACAATGCAAGTTAAGCCTAAGAATCATTAAATATCCCAACTTCATCTACACATCGAATATTAGTTCTCAAAATCATGTTGAGGCATCCCTATTTGGGGTATTATCCTATACACAATAATAAGTCTTATGGATTCATCTCCAGTCAACTTAAAACAAAGCAAATTGATAGTTTGGCCTTTGTACCCATTAAGCAGGGCACTTGAACAATTCCTAAAGTGCAAAAAATGATAAGCATAATGAATTAACTAAGCAAATCAAATTAAATTCTTAAGTGAAATATCAATGTACAGTGAGTGAAAATGAATTTTGTAAAAAGGAAGTTCTAATAAAAATGAGGTCATGACGATGTCATCATCCTCAAATTTAATGAATTGAAAATATCTCCCCTAAAGCCTTAAATTCAAAAATGGAGAGCCATACTTAATAAATGGGATCTCTATCCCAAATATTAATTGTTTGTCCCCTCCTTAACTCAACTAGGGTTAGTATAAACTTAACTATGGTTAACTCTAATCTAACTGCACTTGAGTTAGAGTTAGTTTGGAAGGATATAAATATAATGTTTCACCCATTTTTCAACAAGCTTTTTTTGTGCAAGGTTATTATGCTAAAATACCTTCAATAAGATTTTTTTGGTGTAAGGTTATTATGCTAAAGTACCTTCAAGAAGCTATTTTGGTGTTATCTTATGATGTAAAATTACCTTTAAAGACTCTCTTTGTAGTGCTATAATGCTCATTTTTTGAGAAAGAGCCAAGCCAAAGCCAAATCCAAGCCCAACATTACCAAGGTGACAAGGAAAGATGATGAAAGAAGCACCATTGCCAAAGATTCTTTGATCATCTATCTGAGCACATCCATCTATGGCCAACATACAAATCTTGCTCTCAATGAAGGTAAATAATGGTTGTTTTGTCTTTTATTGATAATTACTTGTATTATTCTCATGCTCTTTCAGTGTTTAGGATAGAGGTGTTAGTTTTATTAGTGTGTTTTTGTTTGGTTTTGATCATACTAAAAAAATAATAATACCCCCTCTTATTTTATTGCCTTTGTTTGAAAAATGTGCCAAAAGAAATGTCATGTATGTTCTCCCCAAGCTCTAAATGACTTGGGTGATTAAAAAGCAACCTTTAAAGTCTTTCCATTTTTATTTTTTTATGCACTTGGATTGTGGGTGGGACTTCATCACCTTCCCATGAGTTATTTAGGGATACATTGAACTGGGGTTTCTTCTCCCAACATCATACCAACCTTACTCCATAGCAGGGGTATATAAATTGGGTAAATAATTGGATGGGATAGTGGTGAAAAATTAGCCTGACCATCCCAATGGGTAGCTAAGACATGTGGTAGTTGGACATCAGAATCCACTAAGAACTACACAACTAGAGTCACTATGAAAAGGAATAGACCCTTGCACAGTAAGTTAGGCAATTTGGATTCAATTGATGTGATTGCACCCTTGTGTTATCTACCCTTGGGACCATACAATATGCATAAAACTTATATATTTTAGTCAACCCCACTTGTCATAGAATTTTATGTCAAGTTCTAAATGATCCTCACTCTAATTTTGTCCTTGAGATATAAAGGGGGGCATAAAAACTCTACCTACACCTATACTTTAGTTTTTGGATTAACACTTAATTCCTCACAAGTATTGGTATATCATTGGAAACTTTTGCTGAAGCTATGTACGCCCATGTCAGTCATAGTAATAGGATGAGCCATTTATGATACTTAATTTTTTTTGATTTACATGCATGTTTTTAAGACTAGAAACTATTTGTTTGTTCCAAAAATAAGTCATAAAACCAATCACATGTTTTTAAACCACTTTAACCTAAGAGGTGTTATTTTGTCCATTTAGTGTCACACTTTTGCCTTGAAATTTTACAAAATATTTGTGTGTGTCATTTATTTAAATGGGGTGTTATTATGCTACCTATTTTGTTCCAATTATTTGTGTTGGAGTTTTGAAATAAAAAAACATTGTCATACCTTTTGATCAAAGTAGCATCATTATACTTCTCATATTGTTTCAAAACCATTGCCTTATTTTAAATAGAGTTCAAAATTTGTCTTATGAAGTTAAAATTTATTTTAAGTGATTTATACCTATGCCTTTCTTAATTTTGACTTGGATGTTTACCTCTTACATTTGAATTGTGAAACCTGGACTAATTCCTTGTTTGCTTTGAAGACTCCTTTTTGCCTAGATCTAGGAAGTGGTCTATTTTCTATGTGCCTCGAGTTTATTTGTTGCCTTGAAATAAGGTTAAAACTCTCATTTCAAGTACAATCTTAAGCATCGTTAATTCACACTGGAGCCTTGCTTATCATTTGGGCCTCAATGCTTTACTCATTTCTCTTACTTTGATTACTTGAGATTGAATTTCCCAATTAGTTTAGGCATGTGCCTTGGTTGAGTGTTTTATACCAAAGTCAAGTTTATTTTTAAATTTATGTGCCTAGATTGAGTCCAAGTGTTGCAAATTGTTTTAGAGTTAGATTCATTTAACTTTCAATTTTTAGACCTAGTTTGTTTCAAAGTCTAGCTTTGTGCCTCATTTTCAAAGACCTAGCATTTACCTTTCAATTTTCAGACCTAGTTATTTTAAATTAGATATTTGTGCCTTATTTCCAAATACCTAGCATTTGCCTTAGTTTTTAGGTTTAATTCGTACCTTTTGAGTCTAGATATATGCCTCGTTTCCAAAGACCTAACACCATTTTCGTTTTAGACTTAGATTAGATTTGTTCGAAACACTTTGCCAAAAATAAGATTCAAACTTACCTTTCATTTGAACATTTGTGTGAAAGACATTAGACCTTGGAAATATTTGATACCAAGTTTACCGTTGATGACTTTGGAGAAGAGCTCCATTCTAGGCCAAGTTTAGACCATTTGTAGTAATAGACTAAGTACCTATTCCAAGTCTCATTGTGTTTTAAATCAAGACCTATTCCTAGACCAATACTACTTTCAAACCTAGACCTAGACTAAGACCATTTTCATAGACCAAGACTACCCTCTTTGGGCTAATTTCCAAAGCCAACCATATCGATTATCATATGCTAAGATTGCCCTTTCAATGATAATGATACCTAATTCATTATTATTTCATGCCCTCTTCCTTTGGAATATGTTAGTAACTAAGCTTTGTAGCACCCAATGATTACTATTCCAAGCCCTCATCCTTCGACCTATATTAGTAACCAAGCTTCATATCACCCATTCATTACTATTCCAAGCCCTCCTCTTTTAGCCTGCATTAGAAACCAAGTTCTATAACACCCAAGGATTACCATTCCAAGCCTTCATCCTTTAGGTTGCATTAATAAATAATCTTCATAATGCCCATTCAGTACCATTTTAGGCCCTTCAAAATATGGTAGTGCATTATCCCAACAAAGTTGCATAATTATGACTAGACATATCACAATTACAATCCTAGACCCACAACCAACCTTTTTTGAGACCATCATAGATTACAAGTAATGGTGCTATAGAAACTTCTCCTTATTCACCTTGGTAAATCTTCCCACCCTCCTTGATCAAATCAACCCATTGACCATTATGGTTGCATCAGTAGTATAACCAAATCATTCACATTGATCAATTATTCTTCTTTTATTCTATTCCTCATTCCATTTTCTCCCACTTATGGGTGAACTACATTAACCCAAGGTTTATTTGGAGAATGTAGGCAATGCTTAGATACATGATGTATCTCAGGGCATCTCAACCACATTTTTTTTCCAATCATCTCTTTTATCACTTTATGCATCCTTATTTTCTTGGTTGTTTATGGATTCCCCATTCATTATACCGTCACATTTATGTTTTCATGTGTTCATCTTTAATCAACCATGTATGACAAGTTATATCCTTGAGTTATGCTTTCTAACCCACTGTACTAGGGTACAACCAATTTATCATGATAAAATCTGCCCTGTTGGGGAAAAAACATTTTGCAATCTAGTTCATCTTAATGATTATAATATCCTTTGGGCAAATCATTATAACTGATTATAACTACCTTTGGAAAAATTAGTAATTTTAAATCAATGCGTGCAAGCATTATCTCGATTGGATTAATCTCACCCATGGGTTAATTTCATTCTTATTTTTGATTCCTTTCGAGGGACAGTCAATCAATCGTATGTGTTGGCCACTCCCTCAAGGGGGTATCATAGGCTTTCCAAACTCTATTTGGAGCATCATTCCTTAATCCACTATCTTCTTTTTATTCTTAACAAAAATTTCATTATTTGAAAAGATGTTATTATGCCTATATATTGTAACAACTTCTCAAATAGGAGAAATATATAGACACTCCTTTTTGGCCACTTCTATGTTTAAACAGACACTAAAGTGACTTCTTACAAATAATGTAAGTTAAGACTATGAATCACTAAATGTCCCATCTTCATCCATGCATCAAACATTAGTGCTCAAAATAATGTTGAGGCATCCCTATTTGGGGTATTATCCTATATGCAACAATAACCTCTCATAGATTCATCTCCATTCAACTTGTGACCTAGCAAATTGATAGTTTGGCCATTGGACCTATTAAGCAGGGCACTTGAACAATTCCTAAATTGAAAAAATGTTAAGTAGAATGAATTAACTAAGAAAATCAAATTAAATTATTAAGTGAAATTTCCATGTGCAATTAGTGAAAATGAATTTTGTAAAAAAGAAATTCTAATAAAATGAAGTCATGATGATGTCGTCATCCTCAAAGTCAAGGAATTAAAAATATCTCCCTTAAAGCCTTAAATTCAAAAATGGAGAGCCATACTTAATAAATGTGATATCTATCCCAACTACTAATTAATTTTACCCTCTTTAACTCAACTAGGGTTAATCTAAACTCAATCATGGTTAAATCTAACTTAAATTCACTTGGGTTAGAGTTAGTTGGGAAGGATATAACTACAAGGCTTCACCCATTATTTAACAAGATTTTTTTATGCAAGGTTATTATGCTAAAATACCTTCAAGAATGTTTTTTTGTGTAAGGTTATTATGCTAAAATATCTTCAAGAAGCTCTTTTGGTGTAAAGTTATGATTCAAAAATACCTTCAAAGACCCTCTTTGTAGTGTCAAAATGCTCATTTGTTGGGAGAGAGTCAAGCCAAAACCAAATCCAAGTCCAAAATTGCCAAGGTGACATGGAGAGATGATGAAAGGAGCAGCATTTCCAAAGATTCTTTGATCACACAACTGAGCACATCCATCCATGGACAACATACAACTCTTGCTCTCAAGGAAGGTAAATAATGGTTATTTTATCTTTTATTGATAGTTACTTGTATTTTTCTCTTTCTGTTTGAGTATCTAGGCTAGAGGTGTTAGTTTTATTAGTGTTTTTTTATTTAAGTTTGATCATATTAATATAACACTAATCTCCCATATTGGATTCCTATTGATCACAATTGACATTCCCCAAATTTACCTCATTATCAGCCTTTGTCATGATCTTGGCTACATGTCTTCTTCCTAGGTTCTCAGTCTCTTCATATTTTTCAAAGTCAAAACTACTAATGATCTAAGATTTTAAGTTAATGTTTTTAATCCTCCAAGATTTCAAGCTTTTGATATTATGGCACATGGTGTAATCTTGGGGCCTTGGGGGAACTGAGATTCACACCATTGGTTCAATCTCAAGTTGTTAGGCTAATACCTTAATAGTTTTGAGGTCAATAGTTTCAAGGTTCTAAGATTTTGAAGTTCCAAGGTTTTGAAATTATGTTAAGTGTCACAATATTAGGGCCTTGGGTCTTTACAAGGACTTAGTAGTTTTTCAAAAAGATTTGACTATGGATCTCTTCAAGTGAATCAGATGTTGACATGTAGACAAAGATCGATGGCTCTAAGAGATCTCTATGATCAAAACAAGAAAATATGACCTCAAGAAACTATTAGTAGGTTAATATAAAACAGAAATCCATCTAAACATGAATAAAGCAATACAAAGGAAACATGTAATGACTTATTCCAGATTGGGTGAAAACATAAACCATACCTGATCAAATATGCAAATAAACCCTAATTTTAAATAAATATTTAGAACAAATAAGCATCATTCTAAATGAAATAAAATGATTTAACTATTGAATGTACATTTAAAACTATAAAACACAAAACAAATGTTTCTAGGCTAGGCTAATAGATAATAAAATGATCAGAATATATCTTGATGATACATAAATAAACCAAAATGTGATAAATAGGTTGGGCTCATGAGTTAGAGATTCTAAATAGAACCTTAATAGTATGCAAGAATATGAAAATAAAATTGTTATGATAAAGTAAGAGGGTCTCCATGTGAAAAATCTGAGTATGGGGCATGTTGGACCCAACAAGGTTAATCAAGACATCATGACATCTTATCAAGTAACATAAATACACTAAGAATAAAGAATCATTAAAAACCTAAGGTACCTTTACCAATGCTCCCTCAAGTTATAATTTATATATATTTACCAAGGATAGATGAACCATGTTCTCCAAATATTCCATGCTCTTCTAATGCTATACCAAGGGTACCATAATTCAAAGGTCCAATACCACTACCAACGTATCCTATATTCAATGATTCAAAACTCATACTTTTTATCTATGAGGATGATGATACTTATATACCTAGATTTAAGAGAGGTGATGGTTTATAATCATTGATAACACCTATGCCAAGCACCACCATTCTCATGAAGTATCTTATTTCTATGATGGGCTCTATTGGGGATCTTTTAAAATTGGTTTATATACCTCAAATGAAAATGTTATCTCAATCAACAATCAACCTCTAGTAAAATGTATACTTGAATATCCTTATCCATAATTTTTTGAACTACCATATTTCTCTCTCTTTTTGAGTCATAAGTACCCATTCAACCACATCATTAACTATGCACATTATCTTGGTCAATGTGCAAAATATACAAACTATTGCTAAAAGTATTTTATATGAACATTTTTTATGAAGCTCATACTTGTTTATATAGCCTACCAAAAGGTTTCCTAATAACTTTTGCACAATTATCAAATGCATTGTTCATGTCTTTCAATACCTATAAGGTGCCAAAACTTACACTAAAATAGCTACATAATTTCAAAAAATGTCATGATAAATCCCTTCAAGATTATACCATTCAATTTAAAAACACATAATATGAACTAATATTTAGACCTAAGGATTTGGAGTTACAATTCATTTTTATTAAAGGTCTTCTTTCTCCATTGAAAGAAAGAACATTATATAAAAAATATGAGTCATTTACACATTTATATGTGGATGTGCTTATATATGCTTCAATCATAATTACTAATCCGAAGGAGCTTAACATATCCCCTTATAAATACCAAAGTTTTATTCTAGAGACAAAGGAGGGGGATGAATTACCAAATGAGAAACATGAACAAAAATGTGGTGTTCCTAATCTTTATATAGGATCTTTACAAAATTTACTCAACATGGGACCAATCCAGGGTCCATATCCTATGTAAATACCCTAAGGTAAATAATCCAAAATAACTCCATGCAAAAAATATTTAAAAATCACATTGTTCAAGGGAGGTGCTTATTTTTGGCATAACCATATTGATCCTCTGCAAATAAAAACTTTTTGCAATGTAAGACATTTACAACAAATTAGCTTTGATCTAAATAACTTACAAAAGAATGAAGGTTTTAAGGACTCCTTGGGAAACATAACAATACCAATTGCTTGTGGTACTAAAGTGATTAAAATAAGGGTTTGGGTTATGACATAAACCTATCTATATAAATTTACATTAGGCACTCTTTGGTTAGGTCAAATGGAAGCAAAATTCGACCAAAATCAGCAAGGTATTTCTTTTTCACATAAAGGCAAATTGATTCATATTCCAAATGATAACATTAGTTCTTCTACTACACATGTAAAACATGAAAAGTATCATGTTATGCACCATTTCCAATTATCCAACCATGATTCAAAAAATGTAAAGGATCTAAATTAAGTTTGAAAGGTCTCACATATTCTAAAAATGCCCCAAAAAAACTCAAAAATCCCAAAAAACTACCATGTACTTATCCTATTAGCTCCTTGGAATATATGTTGGTTCCATGTTGGTAGATGGCATATCAGTATTTGCTATCTAAAAATATGTTTCACACATATATTGAGTGTGATACAAGCATACACAGATACATGATCTATGCACTTATGGATGTTGGGCTTTCCCTATAATCATGTCATCAAGACATTTGGGGAATCCACCTATTTGATCATAATACACCCAGGTTATATCATTGTATGGTCATTTTAAATTATCTTATTTAAGCTCATATATTTATTTACACATACCTTTATCCATGCTTATATATTTCATGGTGTACTTGATATACTATGTACTTAACATTTTCTCCTAACACATATATCTAGGGATTAGTATGATATGTTTATGTTGGTTGCTTATGTTTTCATTTATGCACTTCTTTGAGTGTCTTTTATTATTATTGTATTTATTGTTTGAGTATGATCCATTATTTGCAGATCCCTTGCCTTTGTTTACCTCTTTGACATTTGAATATGTCATCCTTTGTTGTATGTTAACATTTGAATATGTATTGATGTTAACAATAATATCAACATTTGAAACGACTGCATGTGGACAACATTTGAAACTAGTTTTTTCCCACCAAGTTGGGCCCCCTGAGTGCGATCGATGGTATCATGGATCCAATGGAGGACACTACTGGTGGCAGTACCTCTGGGGATTTGTTCAAAAATTTGGTAGTGGATAGTCCATCCAATGGATGGAAGAAGGCACTTACAGGTGAAAAGACGTGCCCCTCAAAAAGCATGATGAGCCTCCCTGTTATCTCAAAGGGCACGGCCCTGCATATTCTAGATGATCTGGTGGAGGAAATCATGGCATCCATGGACCTTACGTTGGTAGGTAAGTTTTTTTCTTTCCATCTTAGTATCAAAATGATTAGGGAATGGGTTTTGTCTAGGTGGAAAGTTAAGGGTAGTGTTTCGATCACTACCATGGTAAGAGGCCTATTCCTTTTTAATTTTACGAATAGGGAGGACATGATCGCTACTCTTGTTGGAGGACCATGGCTGTATGGCCCACATTCTCTTTCCCTATGCTTGTGGAAACCAGGATTTGATCATAACTCAGACCTTAATAAGTCTGCTCCTGCTTGGGTAAGACTACTAGGGTTCCCTTTGGAATTCTGAGATGAAAACATTTTCACATATATTGGCAATTCTATTGGCCAATATGTCACTACAAATCATACAACCAGAACAAAGTCCAGATGTGTGTACGCTAGACTTTGTGTCAATGTTGAAATAAATAGGACTCTCCCTACGACCATGGAGCTAAACTCTAAATATGGGACCTAGACTGAGCTGATTACTTATGAAAATGCTACCACTTTTTGTCAAATATGTAAGAGAAAGGGACATTTAATGACATAATGCACAACAAAGCAAAAGGGGAGGAAAGATGATTCCCAGATTGAAGGGGAGGATTAGGCTCTCAATTACAAAAATAGCATCAAGCGAGAAATGGAGAGTAAGGTGGAAAATCCCGACAACACAGGAAAGGGAGAGGAGGAGACGAGAAAGGAGGATATCACTAGTAGTGAGGGAAAAGTTGTCCCAAAGGAAAATATAGTATCAGCTGATAGTCAGAAGGCTATATTTAACACAACCAACCCTCTAGAAAAATAGACTAATATGTCTAAGGAAGGAGAAAGAGGTAACCTTTTGATAGAAGAAGTCAATGAAGAAGACAAAGTTCTAAGAGTTGGACAAGAAGAAGTAACTCTAGAAAGTCCCACTAAAGTAGAAGCAGACCCACAACTAAATACAGACATTTTCCATGCTTTAGAAGTCAGAGACCAAGTAGGAAACTACTTAGAAATAGGTGTAACAGGTCAAAGTGGTAGTAATGAATAGGAGGAATGGGTTACCCCAAAGAAAAAGAACCAAAAAGGTAAAAAATCTATAGATGTTGGCACTGAGCCCAAACAAGGGAGGCCAACCCTAAGAGAAATAAGACAAAAAGAGATTGCTAGGGAGATTGCCAGTGGTAAACATAATACACTAGAGACCCAACCCCCCAAACCCTCTAAATGAGAATATTATCTTGGAACCTGAGGGGATTTAACAGTCCCTCAAAGTAGTTTGAGGTTAAAAATTGCATTTTAGATAATAAATTAGATATTTTATTACTTCAAGAAGTCAAGATGAATGAGGAGAATTTTATGAAAATTGCTACCTATATATGGCCTAAGGCAACTTTTTGCATTAGTCCTGTTGAAGGGGCTTCAGGGGGGATTGTCACTATGTGGAATAGTGCTAAAATCTAGGGGTCTCTTATGGCTTATAATAAGCACTTCTTGATTACCAATTTTTCTATGAAATCTTTGAATTGGTCGTTGATTAATGTCTATGGACCGAATAACAGAGCTTTGAGACATAAATTATGGATAGCCCTGAGCAGTTTTAGGAATAATCCACAAAACATTAGATGGATGTTAGCCAAAGATTTTAACACTCCTCTATACCCTTCTAAAAAATAGGGTGGAGTTATGGATTACTCAAACATCATGTTCGACTTCGTTGAATTCATCAATGATTAGGGATTATTGGATATAGAGCTGCAAAACCAAAATTTTACTTGGACCAATAGAACAAGAGGAGATCAAATGATTCAAGTTAAATTAGATAGATTTATTATATCAAGCAACTAGAAGGATTATCATAATATGCAGGCGCAGGCTTTCCCTAGAACCATGTCTGACCCCTGCCCGATCTTCCTCAGTTGGAGAGAACAGGGACATTTCAGGCTTTCCCCATTCCATTTTGAAGCTATCTGGATCAAACACAAAGACTTTAGACAAATGGTGGCCCAATGGTGGAAAATTCCTATTCAAGGTACTTCTATGTTCAGAATAGTCAAGAAACTCCAACACATTAAACAAGAAGTTCATGGATGGAATAGATATAGCTTTAGGTAGGTCTTGCAGCAGAAGAAAAATATAGTGGGAAAACTCAAGGATATACAGTAATTGATAGATTAAGGGGATGAATCTGAGGACACTTTAAAAGAAGAGAATATCCTATCTTCAGAATGGAAGAATCTTATGGAAAGAGAAGAGGTTTTTTGGAAATAGAAATCCCGTGTTCAGTGGCTTAAAGAGGGGGATAGGAACACTGCCTTTTTTCATCTCTCAATTATGAAACATAGGAAAGCCAACTCAATGACTAAGCTTGTCCTAGATAATGGTGACATTATTATCAAGGATAATGAAATAGGGGAATAAGCTAGGGCTTTCTTTCAGAATCTACTTACAGAAGAAAATAATAATGATAGAATCGATAGACTTATGAATCAATTTATTGATAAAATCCCTTGTTTGATAACGGAAGAAGATAATCTGGAGATGTTAAAGCCTATATCTGAGGAAGAAGTCCATGTTGTTTTATTCTCCATGGGTGTTTTTAAAGCCCCGGGTCTTGATGGCTTTCCTCCTATATTCTTTCAGGAATATTGGGAGATAGTAGGAGCGGACCTCACGGTTGCTGTGCATGATTATTTCAGATCAGGTAAACTTTTGAAACAAGCTAATAATACCTTCATAGTACTTATTCCTAAAAATCACAACCTTCACACCTCACTGATTTCAGGCCCATTAGTCTGTGCAACACTGTGTATAAGTTATGTACTAAAATGCTGGTCATGAGGATTCAACCTTTGCTAGACAAACTTATTTCTCCTACTCAAAAAGGTTTCATCTCGGGTAGGCAGATTCTTGATGCTGTGATCACCACACATGAGACTATTCACTCCATGGATAAGAGTAGAATCCTTGGGATGGCTCTCAAGCTTGATATTTCTAAAGCTTATGATAGAGTCTCATGGACTTTTTTGTTCTAAGTGATCAAAAAATTTGGGTTTAATGATAAAATGTCTCACTTGTTATGAAACGCGGTCTCTTTTGCAAAATTCTCAGTACTAGTTAATGGTGTTCCTAGATGGCTTTTCTCATCCTTGAGAGGAATTCATCAGGGAAACCCTCTCTCTTTGTACTTATTCATCATTATGGCTAAGGCACTGGGAAGATACAAGCAGATATAGCCTCAAAAAAGCTAGTGGGCATCAAACCTCCCTCCTCCCTTCATCCTATGGTGGTACAACAGTTTGTGGATGATACCATCTTCTTTGGCATCTCATTGGTGATTGAAGTTAGAAGATGGAAGAATATCTTAAATAATTATGCTAGAGAGTCGGGACAAAGGATAAATTTCTAGAAAAGCAATGTGTATTTCTTTAATACTCCTAATGAACTTAGACATATAATCATTGATATATTAGAATGTGCTAAAGTTGGCCTACCAGCTACCTACTTGGGTCTCCCACTCTCAGTCAAATAGGTATCTCCTAGATTTTGGAATGAAATTATGGAAAGAATGCAGAGGAAACTTCTTGGTTGGAAGGGGAAACTACTCAGCAGTGCTGGTAAACTGCAACTTCTTCGAGCTTTACTGCAAGGTATTCCTACATACTTCCTATCTCTTTTTAAATTTTTTGCATATTTTGCTAAGCAACTAGAATAGATCCAAAGGAAATTTTTATGGATGAGAGTGGAAGACAAATAGAGAATGTCTTTAGTCCGATGGGAAAAAGTGTGTCTTCCAAAATCTCACGGTGGACTTAATATTAGGTCCATCAAGAACATGAACAAAGCCCTTCTCTCAAAATTTAGTTGGATCTTGATCCTTAAAAAAAATGATTGGAGGGAAATAATGTATGCCAAATACATGCATAGCATTGATGATTCCAACTTTCTTCAACAGACGGGATTACCCCAAGGATCTGTGATATGGAATAAAATGCCAAAAAGTAGAAGCCTTCTCAAACAAGGAATTAGATGGAAACTTGGAAATGGCTGGCATATTAAATTCTGGGATGATATCTAGTTAAAGGACAAGGCTCTCATCGCACAGGGAAACTATGGAGAGATTACTTACTTGACTACCCAATTTTTTGGAGATAGGGTTAGTGATTATATGGAAAATAACAATGGGATGAGGAGCTAGAAAAATCTTTTGGATTGCTATGTGCACTAGCCTGAGCTTTTCTCAAGAGTTTGAGAGATCCAATAGTGCATTTAAGAGATTAGAATCCCTCTCTTTCACTGGGAGGATGAACAATACTGGTGGCCAGATAAGAATGGATCATTTTTTATCAAATCTGCTTACCATCTGCTCATTCCTGAAGCTCAGAATAAAGATGTATGGAAAAAGGTTTGGAATCATAAACTTATTCCAAAAATTAACATGTTTTGGTGGGCTACTGCTCATAACAAAATCCTTACTCAAGATAACCTTCAAAAGAGAGGGTTTACTTTGGTTAACAGATGTTTCTTGTGTGGTTCAAAAGAGGAATCAGTTTCACACCTCTTTATCCACTATGAGTTTGCCTGGGAATTATGGGGCACAATACTTAACAACTTTGGTATTGAATGGGTTTGCAATTCTGACCTTAAAGAAGTAACTCTCAGCTAGAACCCAACCTTCACACATCCCTAGCTTATGGAATTATGGAAGCAAGCTCTGCCATGTTTGATTTGGACTTTATGGAAAGAGCGCAATCACAAAATTTTTAGGGACACTGCTAGAAATGCTTCTCAAGTGTTTAACTCCTTTGCTAAGACCATTATGGAAAGTATTACAATAGCTCATATTCATGTTGTGGAGAAACCCCTATCTCAAATTAAAAGCCAAATTGCAGCCAAATAGAAGGTTTTAAACCAGATCCTTGGGTATAATAACTCCAAAATTCTATAGAGACTTAATACTAAATGGATCCCCCCTAAACCTAACTGGATGAAACTCAACTTTGATGGGGCATCCAAGATGGATGGTAAAGCCAGTGGAGGAGGAATTATAAGGAATGATAAAGGATGGATGTCTACTGTTTATGCTGGTGGAATTGGATGTCAGAGCAACAACTATGCTAAAGCAATGGCTTTACTATGGGGATTAAAGTTAGCTATATCCCTAGGAATAAGGAACTTGAATATACAAGGAGACTCTAAGATGGTCATAGATGCCATTAATAAAGCTTCAAATGTGGGAATCAAGCTAAAAGACATAATTACTGATATCTAATTTCTTTTACAGATTTTTTTTGAAGTTTAGATTTCCCATACCTACAGAGAAGACAACAGGGTTGTTGATGCTTGTGCCAACCTTGGGTAGCAATTTTCAAGTTGGAGGGTGTGGCGACAAGGTGTTCATATTCCCTTAAACATTAGGGAGATCATTCAAAAGGAGATGACTTGTCAGGAATGAGGCATATTGATGACCTTGAAAAGACCCCTGTTGATACCCCCAGCTCCTTTGCGAGCAAAAAGGGCAAGAAGAGAAAGGTTGATGAAGAGGAAGAGAATATTAAAGAGACTACAAAAGGGACCCATATGAATTCAGGCATGGCCACGGGGGGCCAGGGTGGCAAATCTCACAAGCCTTCCAAAATTAATAAGGATTCCCCTCTCGAGTGCGAAGGTCGGGGTGGATTGCTGGTAAACCAACTCTGAAGGCTAGATTGATTGATTATTCAAAAAGTGCTTTGGAAGAAGCAACCCAGGAGGAAGAGTCTGAGGAGCTGGAAATCTAGGTAATTTTGGAGGACACTGGAGGGAAGCAAGCTACTAGGGATTTTGAGGTTACTGAGGAGTAGGGTGCTGACACTATGGGAACTTCTAACAATAAGGGGAAAATATATGCTAAGGAAGCTGGTGAGGGCACTGAGAATGAGACTAATTGGAAAACTAAAATTGGGGCCCTGAAGGACTGCATTTAGAAGCTAGATAAGGTCTTCGCCAAAGGGCTTCGTAATACAATTTTGCTAAATATGTCTATGCTAGAAGTGGTGGGTAATACTAGGTATGCTAACAATGTAGAGAATGAGAAACTCAATGATCTTATCAAATCAATAGTTATGTAAGGGGAGACCTCTCTAACTCTGGTCTTCTCGTGGCTTGTGTTTTGTTTCTGTCTATTGTTCTCAGCTATGCCGTCGTCTCTCTGAAGGCATTTTTTGTTTGTTTGCCTTCTTGTCTTTTTTGACTGTATAAGGTTTGGCCCCTGGTTTTCCACCTTACTTTATCAAAAACATTTGAATATGTCATCCTCACTTTTATGGTTATTTAACTAAGTCATTTCCATTTATTTGTGTGTCATGTGAACACTCCCATTGTTCATAGTCTCCTTGTACCTTTGTATTTTGACTTGATTTTGAGTGATCTTATATGTGTGCTTGATTTCTTTTTTATCTTGTATTAGTACTTTATATATGTTTCCATGATCTTTATCATGTATATTATGCCTTAATGTGATCACATGTTATGCTCTTCAATGATACATTTACCAAAACATGTCTTTTTACATGCTACATGGTTCATTCATAGCTATATGGTTATCTTATCCTCTTAAGGTGAGGTAACTACTAGTTACTATCTTCCCTCACCTCTAAAAGGGGGCATATCAGTGGGGGCATGTCATAGAGGCATGAGTTACACATATTCACAGTCTTAAATTTAGTGGGGGCATGCTTGGAAACATGTTATCCACACTTATTTTATATGCAATATATCCAAATTAATATGGGGCATGTTTGGAAATATGTCTTCCACATTGTCACTTATATAACTTTTCATATTTCTCTATATATAATGGGGGAATGTTTTGGAAACATTTTATCCACACTTACATAGTTTTATGATTTGCTAGATTAGTAGTTATATGATTCAGATACACATTTATGGTAGAATTATATACATTGGTGCCTTTGTTATACACAACTTCAGTATGAGACATACCTAAGGTACATATTATATGCAATGTTCACCTAATATTACAAAATCAAATTATTTTCATATTTTAAACACTTTCAGGGACTATCATCACCCACTAAGCTAGACTTTTATAGACTATATTGAGCTAATCTATTATAGTAGTTAGTTTGTATTTGGTATAATTGAGGTGATTAGATCACTTAATATTGTCAAGTTTATAGGTTGGAATTAATTACATTATCTATACTCACCAATTTTATAGTTTGAGTTGACTTGGTTCATTCACACTCACCATGTTATAAGTATAATTAGGTTGTACAATTGAGATAATCTCAACTATTGGGTGGAAACTCATTTTTTCAAAGGTTAGGGGAATGTGCCCTCAAATCTCTCTCTATATCTCTTTAGATATATGCACTTTCAAAATTTATATTTGTCTTAATCTCAATTTTATTGATTTGTAATGATATAACTTTCAAATAAAATTACCAAAAAGTAAGACAATTACATCGATACATAGGTGTAATCCTAAACCTTGCTCTCTTTTAAATTTTATCATTTCAATACTTTCAATTTCAGATTATATGCATTGATTATGTATTGTAACATACTCTTGGTTACAGGTTAGTCACCAAAAAAACACTCAAGTTGGACTCAAGTGAAGGAAAGGTGTGTTATACACACACCTAAATATGCATTCCTTTCCTTTAAACTAGCAATTTAATTACTAGATTAAAGCGGGGGGAGGTAAATGTGGACACTATTTATGAATTATATAGCACCTAAGTCTTGTAGAATTAGAAAACTTAGACCTTGACTATTCATTTTAGTTCTAAACCTTTCCCACTTCTATAATTCTCGTGTCTGCTATCTCTTTATGTTCATGGATTTTCTCTTTGTCTGACTAGTATCATTTTGATGACCCAAGCTTTCTATCTTTCCCATGATTTTAAGCTACTTTTTATTTGTCTTTGCAAGTTTGGGACCTATACCCATTTTCATACTCTTTAGACACTTGTACTCAAGGCAAATGCTTATGTTGATGCAAGTATCCTACATTGATACAAACATCCAATGCCCTAAATTCATCTAATTTAAAAATGTAATGTATACCTATGGTTAGCCTAAGTGATTTAATTCAAGATATTCTCTAAAGGGGTTTTTATAAATACAAGATCAACCTTCATTCATTATGAACCTATAAAATTCTTGCCTACTCATAAGGAAACTTACCAAAAGTAATCAATCAAGCATTCAAGTAGTAAATCTTCCCTATTTTCTCTTATTTCCATATCATTCATAGGTATAACACATCTATATGTATAAATCAATAAAGGAGCATCTCAAAAGATATATTTTACAAGTTATAAGATAGGTAATTGTTGTTGTTGCTTATAACACATTTCATGATTCACACACAAGCCAACATGTAGGTGGATACTACATAATTATGAGGACATATTTGGAGTATTAGCTATGTAGGAAACACTCATCAATAGAAGTGTATTTGAGGAAACTTGATACTATGTGCATACTAATCCATTTTTCCCACATACACTATGAACATAAAGAACTAGGGTTTTATCATTTTATAAGGAGCAACAACTCATGACCTAGATCTAAATGGACTAGAGCAAAGGTAATATAGAACCTAGAAGCATCTAAGTGATTGCATCTAGTTTTATTAGCTATTATTGTAGTAGGATTTTGAGCACACTATGAATTAAATAAGTTAATTCAAACTCAAAACATAAACTACCTATTAAGAAGGATTCTTGAAACAAATTATAATGATATGAGACTTACCGAATTCCTTGCTTCATATTACCTCCTTTAAGGATTTTCAAATGATCAAGTTATTTCATATAGACTCAGATTATTGAGATGGATGCTTGATCAAAGATGATGGATGATGGATGCTTGATTGAGGATTGATTTTGGCATAATGGTGTTATATAAATGCAAGTTAGTTAATTGCTAAATGGACATGGATTTGATATGAAGATTCAAGTTAGCTTCCATGGAGGAGGAGCCTTGGTTATATAGAATTGGGAGGGAAGATCAATGGTTAAAATTTAAAGTTAGTGAGATGAGATCAATGGCTATGGATTATTCAAGGAATATTAAATTCTTTAAAGTCTCTAGTTTAGAGACTTCTATAGACTTAGAGGAGCTTCTCCAATTCTAGAGACTTCTCCATTAGTTTAGGGATAATGGAGGATTCGGTGGGAGTTAAATGGGAATTAGGATACGATTAGGGACATAGGGATGTATGAAAGGCTAGGGTGTAGGTTAGTATGTGGGTAGGTGGGGTTATGGGAATTTTAAATTCTCATATAATGGATAAATAGGATTGGATTAGGATAATCGGGATTAATAAGAATTAATGGAGTGGGATGGGATAAGGTTAGTGAATGTAGGATAATAAAAGGGGGATATTAGATAAATGGTTAGGAAATGGTGATAAATTAGCAGGATGAATTAAAAATAAAATGGAATTAACATAATTAGTGTCATCTAATAGGAATATTAATGAAGTTAATAAGGCAAACAATTTTAGGTGCATACATTTTGCCCCTGTTTGAAAAAGCATTGTGAGTGGAACAAAGTGGAAGGATTAATGGTATTTCAAATAAAAACCATGTCAAGGATGAATGTTAGTAGACAATAATAGGGGATATAATTCCCCCTCAAGGGGACATATGGGGAAGAATGATATGGATGGCCACTTGAAAGAAAAAATAAGGGGTGGGATGTGATGGAGAGATGAGGGGATGTGATGACAGATGGGAGATAGAAGATGATAAATTTGACTTGAGTAGTGAGCTAAAAATTGATAATAATTCCCCTAGAAAGGACACATGCAAAAGGATTAAAGGTGTTAGGTGTCACGGTTGTTAACACATCTTAAGGGGAAATCAACCATAACAAGATGATGATAGGATTAAAAGGCCATAAGCTTTAAATGTATCCCAAGCAAGGACACATGCAAGGGAGAGCTATTGGCCAAGATAAGACTGATGATTTGATTAAATTAAGGATGGGTATAGCTCAAAGATAAATCAATCAAGATGATGTAGGTGATGAGAGATAATAATCAATATGATCAAGTGACCAAATGATTTTATTGATGGAAGACTAGGGGATGACATTGGATGATAGAGATAATGGCTAAGATATCCTTGGGAATTGAAACATGTCCAAGTGTTGCTTACATATTCTAAAAAAACCTTAGGCCAATGTAGTTATGACTAAAAGATGATGTTGGTGACAATTTATGGATATGAAGCTGCTAATGATGATAAAAATTAGTGATTAGAAGATGATGTTAGTTATTAAAGGATAAAACATTAGATGTTAGTTTGACAAGTTGAGAGGATTATATTAGCGTGAGAATATGGATTATTAAATGAAATGATGAGGTTGTGGATGATCAAGCCATCACAAATTTCATAAGTCTCATCATAGTCCAAGCAATCTAATAAATATGTCACTTGCTAGTATGCCCCATGATATAGACATGACCAAGAGGACATGGTGCTAAAGTGTAAAAAATGAGAAAGTAGTGAACTCTGCATCCTCAAGGGCACTTCTTTGGTAAACTCATAGAATCCTCACTCATTTCCCAATATAAAAAAAGAGACATGATACAAATAAAACATAAGACAAACAAGACACATACATGATGCAAACAAGACAAACAATAGACAAATAGTAGACAAACAACAAATAAACAACAAACAAGTATCTACATGAAGTGTCTCCATGTCTTTCTAATGATGGGATGAGTGACTAGGTAATGGTTTAGATGATCATGATGTGATTGTGGACTTAGGATAGACTTAGATAGACTAACGATGATGATTATAATTAAGAATTGGATAATGATATGGATGTGGATATGGTTTTTACCTAGTTTAGGATAGGAAGATGGATGATGTAATAAAGTGTGATAAGGTCTTTGAATACTAATTTTGTCTTGGAATCAAATCAAAAGTGGTTAAATAAGGTGATTTGAAAAAGTTATGACCAAGGATTACCAATAGACAAGGCCTTGCAAAAAGCTAATCCAACAAGGAAACTAGGAGATGATGAGATCAAATACCTATCACACTAACAAGGAAATGATTTGATGGGTGCTAGGAGTGAAGAGGAAATGATAGGATAGTGATGAGATCAAGTACCTTTGATACTAGCAAAAAGTGATGTGATGGGTGTTAGGTTTGAAAATTCATTGATAGGTAAGTGATAGGTACTAGATTAAGATCTTGGACAAAGTGATGCATATTAATAATACTTAGCCAAAAGGATGGTGATGAAGACATAGATGGGTGACCACTAGGATAAATGGTTCAAGATGGAATAGGAGATGGCTATTAGATGGTCATTAGGGAAGGTGATATGGACAATGAGATATATGAGATGGGTATTAGATGTGATTTAGGAGGGGAAGTTGAATTGTATGATATGATGATTATGGATTTAGGCATAAGACAAGACACCATGGACTATGATTTTTGGTTTATTCAAATTTTATGATTTTTAAGATTTTTTGACATATGTATGTACACTATATAAATGGGGTTACTAGCAAAGGGAATACCAAGTCTAGCAACCGAGATGAGTATGGGATGAAGGATAGGATGACAAAAGGGAATGGGGATTAAGGAAGAATGGACTATGGATTGCTAATGACAACATCACGGAGGAACTAGATGTGTAGTTGCTTGATTTTCCTTTGGAGGATATGCCAAAATGATTGTAAAACATTTCTCAAAACACCTTCCACTCTTTACGAAGGTCAAGGTAGGAAGGAATGGTAGATAGGATGGAGGACATGATGGAAAATGATGGTTAGGAAGAATAAATGGAGGGGATGGACAAGGGATGGATGGATAAGGATATGAAATGGATGGATTTGCCCCAAGTGTTGAGGAACAATGCAAACAATAGATTATTCTACCATGATGTTGGAAACTAGTTTTCATCATGGTACTTTCCCAATGCACCAAAAGACTAGTTTTCACCATTGGACAAATGTTGTTTTTTGGACTTTTATTGGGTTTGTCAATTTATTGATGATGGGCAAGATATAAGATGTTAATGCTAGATGGAGATGTTAGCTGACACCTATTCTAGAGAAAGGTGATGCTAAGACCATGTGATGGTGACCTTTATTGACTCTTGATTTAATGTCCTCTGAACATTTTAAATAGGTGTCTTCATGACCCCTATAATGGATAATGCTACCTAAGGATGTGAGATGTGATATGGATGTTGGTATGCCATGAATGTGATGATGGGATATATGATGTACAAGAAGGATGTGATCAATAGGGCTGATGTGGTAGGATGGGGAGTGGAATTGAAGTTTGATAGTTATATACACTATTGGATATGGTGGAGGGAGTTTTGTATATTGATGCCAAAATATTAAGGGATCTAAGACCTTTTGATTTGCTGATTCTTTGATCTAACTATTTACTGATTGAATTTGATTTTGACTACTCCTTGGTGCCAGATTTTGGGCTTCACTATAGGGGATTGATTTTTGACTTTATATATAATGATTATTTTGACTTTGATGACTCCCTAGTGGCAGATATTAGGATTCACTAGGGGAAGAAATTATTTGATTAGGCTGATGATTTGACTTTTTTGGATTATGACTGATAGGATCAAAGATGATTTGATTATGATTTATGACTATTGGATGATGGTATTAGATTTTGTATTTATAGCACACGATATAGAATGTAGAGGGGAATCCAATGATGCATGTTCCCGTGTAGTTCCCTTATGGAGTGTGACATAGGGATTATGGAGGTGAGGTGGATGGTGAATGTTGGCTGATGGATTAAGGGTATAATGGGTAGTATAGTCCTCATAAAGGTCACTAGGATTCCTAGCCTCAATTTTGGAGAAAGTCTCCTCAAGAATCTCCAAAATATCACTAATACATGTATATAAAGTAGGATCAAATCCACTCCAAAAATCTTTTATAGATAAAGCATTCAAGAATTTAGCTATGATTTCATCATCCTGATTGGGATCTTCAAAAGAGTAGGTTTTATCATCATTTATTGAAATATTAACTAAGGATGATGTTTTTGATGAGGAATCTGATTTGGATATTGGTATTACACATGATCCTGATTCAGATGGCTCTGATGCTACATATGATGTACATGACTTTATGCTTTTAGTAAAGGATAATTTGTCTATGATTATCCTCTTAATGGGGGGTATTTGATGTGATGGGTGAGAGGGAGATGATGGATGAATAATGGATGAAGAAAGATAGGTCCATAAAAGGGATTATGGGATATAGAAGGACTAGGTTTATGTAGATTAAACTTAGATTAAATGGATGGGTGGTTGGATGTGGGGGATCAAGGAGGATGGAGAGGATATCTTGACCTTATATTGGAAGGGGAAGGGTTTGATCATGATAGGGAATGGAATCTTGGAATTCATCTTATTGTTCACCCAAGGATTTAAATTAATTTGATTCATCCTCGATTACTATGTCACCACTGTTGATGAGGTCTTGGACATAGTCTTTGAAGTTTTGACATCATTTAATGGAATGCCCCAAAGTTTAATGATATAGATAATATCGATTTGATTTATACCAAGAGGGATTAGGCTTGGTGGGATCAAAATATTATATGGGTGGATAGGCCATAATGTTAGGAGTGATAAGTTATTGGAAAAGGGGTTTCAAGGATATAGGAAGGGGAGTATAAGGACCCACTTTGCTTTGTGACTTTGATGTGAAAACATTAGACTTTAGATTAGATGGTGTTTGATGTGGCTGGGTGGATGGATGGGTGGCCAGGATTGGATTCCCTTTGCTAGTAGGGGAAGGGGTAGATGATTGGCTATGACTAGTGGATGGGGGATTGGATGGAGACTTAGACTAAGGGGTTTGTGCTGGAGGTGCATTAAGTTTAAGGGGGTCAACATCTTCAGGAAGTGAAACACCTATTATAAGGAACTATAAAAGGATCTCATCCTTATTGGCAGCTATATATTGGTCTATGAAAGTAGGGTCAAGGTTCACAGTGATTAGTAGATGGAAGATTTGACTATGGATGGGTAAGAATTGGGGCCAAGGTGTTTTGAATAGGGCTAGTGGATGGTGGATAGGGATGGGAGAAGGGTTGATGTTGAACTTGTTTGGGAGGTGAATTTAGGCTTACGGGGTCAAAATCATTGGGAAAGTGAGAACCCATATTTCATAGCTACAAAAGGAACTCATCTTTATTCTCTATGATGTACTGATTTATTAGGGCGACTGATCAAAGAAGGCTGAGACTAATTTTGTGGTGCTATGAGATAGTGATTTGGGGTAAATGGGATTAGGGTCTAAGGGTAGGTGAACACCTAACTCTAGTGCTTGAAAAAAGGACTTCATCCTTGTTAGATAGGATGTATTGGTATACAAGAACTAGGTCCAAATCTATGGGAAAGATGAATGATGATGTGAAGGTAGATGAGGGTTTGTTTGAACAAAATAATGATGAAGGATTGAGCTAACAAGATGGATGTTGATGAGGATGGGATAGACTTGATGGATTAAATAATATGATTAGATTTCAAACTGGTAGTATAATAGGTGCCAACAACCTATCAATGATGTTGAGTTTTCAAGATAGAAAAAGGATTAAGGAGTTGATGGGTGCCAAGATTCAAAACTAGAAATATGATGATATAATGGGTATTAGTTTATGAGTAAGGCAAGATGGTTTGACTATGGATGATTAAATTGAATGATGGTGATGGGTTTTCTAGGGTAAAACTGACAAAGTGACAATGTGCTAATAGGATATTTACTAGGTATGAGATCTGACCAAAAGATAAATGATAATGGATTAGGATGATAGGATGATGTGAGTGATATAAAGATAATGGACTAGTTCAAGCTTTAAGGCCAATTTATTCAAGATGGGATGGGATGGTGATGATGTGATAAGGATGGTTAAGATAGGTGGAAAGGTTGAATATGATGATATAGTGATGATAAGGGCAATGTAAATAATATGGGGATGGTTAAACCTATATGTGACCCTATAAAGTCAACTAGGATAAGGTAGGATGGGGTTAGGCTAAATGGGTGATGAAGGCAAGGTCAAGATAAATGATTGATTGTGGATAGAAGGGACTTGATATGGATGATATGTGTTTAGGATATGGGGTATTACTATTGACCAGTGACTCCAAGATAGGATATGACTATAAGGATGTATAAGAGTAAAGATATATACAAGAGGGCAAGACAAGAGTATTACACGATGATGATCAATTTATGTGAGTGATGGAGGATGATTAATGATGGGGGCAAGTAGTTGATGATGCAGACTTGGGTAAGGATGTAATATGGAATAGGGTATGTAGGCAATAAGCATATGACTAAGGATTGATGTATGGTATGAAGACAAAGTGATAATGGGAGGATGAATATGATATACAAGATGAGATATTGGTGATGGGGGTATGACAAATAATGAGTGGATTAGACAAGATGGGATAAGATAATGAAAAGGATATATAAAGACAATAGGTACTAAGGGATGATGAGAAGGATGTGCAAGATAAGATGGAAGGGATGGGGGATGAGACCAATGATAAATGGGTGTGGTTGGACTAGGATGGGATGAGGATAATATGGGGGATGAGACAAGGACAATGACAAGGATATATGAGAGGGTAATATGTGCAAGGGGATGATGCTAATGATAAAAAATAAATTGAGACTAGATGACATGGGAATGATTAGGGCAATGGTGGAACAAAAATTAGATAAGGCAAGGTCAAGGTGAGGTGGTCTTATGATAAGGTGTGACTAGGATGATGAGAGGATGTGACTAAGGTGGGAGATTAGGATAGGGCTAATAGAATGTACAAGAGAATAAATTATGTACAAGGGGATGAGAGTAGGATTATACAAGATGTGATTAGGATATAGGGTGATGATTATGGATGAAATCAAGATAGTGATTATGATAAGATGGGAGATGATATGGGGTATGATAAATGATAAGTGTATATGGCTAGACAAGATGGGAGATGGAATATGACTAAGACAAGAATGGGCAAAGACAATATGTATGATGGGATAATGACTAGGATGTTGATTAGGATATGTACAAAGGATGATGGGATAAATATGTGGTAAAGATATACTAGATGATATTTAAAAAGGACCTAGATAGGCTTAGATAGGTTTTGGGTGAAGGTTGACTTGACTCACAAACAACATGGGTTTAACACAACACACACCCAAGCAAGCAATCCACAACCTATGATTAGTAAATTGATGGGTGTGTAACTCGATGCCCACACCATCTAACGGCTTCATAAGTGAGGTTGTAGGCTAGTGACCCATTACAATATCAATTAAACTCTCTCAACCCCACTTATACTTAATGGCTACTTCAAAGATGATACATAATCCTATGGTGGTACACCCATTATGGCTAGAAGGTCTTATGCTAGGTTAAATGGGCTCTCTAAGGGCATCCCCAATATATATGAAGGTACTATGGGGCACAAGTTCATATAGGGTGATGTCTAATGCCTAGTTTAGAGAGTTAACTCTTTCCCTTCATGGATGACCTATATGGGGTCAACCACTTAGCCTAATGACAACTATCCCTAATTTTTATACTCTACTAGAACATGGAGTTTGGTTAGTGTGTGGTGATGAAATCCACAACACTAACCCCTATATACTAATCGCATGCATGGGTGTCAATTCTATGTCACATGCTATCTTAGATGGGAGGGGTTAACAAATAATTAAAATACATGATATAATTAATTAATTGATGTAATTACCTATGTGTGAGGGGCATGATATAATGATTATTTACACACACACACACACATTCACACACAAGTATATACATGAAATAATTTTTCATAATAGGACAAAATAGATAATCAAAATTTAATTTTTAAAGTGCCTAATGGATTCTTTGATAGGCAACCTACAAGCACATGATTAGTAGGTTAGGTGGCACTCAAAAGAGGTAACCTGTAAAATAAAATGTTAGACCCAAAATATAACCTAAAAAATGAGGATGTTAGTCAGATAAAATATTAACTAGATTTATCCCTATAGGAAACAAGATATTAGTAAAATATGACTTAATAAAACAAAATAAAATCATGGTTTGGATCTATAATTTCTTTGGGGTGAGCGGGACACGATGCAGGGGTCTAGGAGAAATAACTCCTAGTGGGGTCAAGGCTTAGAGCCCCTGGTGGGGTCTAGGGGTAGTGCTCTTGGTGTGCTCCCTATTTGTGTACAAGGTGGGGTTGAGGGGTAGAGCCCCTCATTGCCAAAGACAATTCAAGCTTTGCAAGAAGCTCATAATGACTAAAAACTCACAAAAAATGACTCAAAAAACACACTCAAAAAGGATAATTTTGAAGGCAAAAATGGTTACAAAATCATAACTACACAGTGCAAAACTGTGACTTGCAAGATAAAATCATGATTCACAAGTTGTGATATTATCGTAGTTATCTTAATTGTGATGATTAACTATAAAACCATGACTGTTTAGACAATACCATGACTAAAATTAACAAAATTGTGATTAGCTATAAATCAATAGTTACAGTTTTGTCATAAACCACAAAAACATGACTTAGGATAACAAACTCCCTAGTGTAAATAGATTGTGAGTTGTGGTATTGTTATAGATGACTAAATTTATAGATTTATATATTCGATAGAAATAGATGTTTTACAAATTAATAAGTTTTACTCAGATGATTAAAGATGTTTATTTACAATAGAATATGATTGATTAAGAATTGATGTTTACGATGTATTTCAAAATTTATAAACAAAGATGTTTATCAAAAATATGTAGAATCCATGACTATAAAAAGAGTTCTTTCAATTAGATTAGGTCCTTAAATTTGATCTAAAGATAATAATGAACAAATAAAATTGGTTGAAAATGACAAAATTAATAGAACCAGATTGAAAGCACAAATTTACAACTGATCTTACAATACCATGATTACACAAAATAATATCATAATTATGAAAAATTTGTGACTTGCAGTTTTGTCAAGAATGGAAACTATTAAGGATAGTGTTTGGTTTTTTGTCTACAAATGATTCTCCTTGCCTGAGCCTTTCTTTCTACACATTTTTATCACACAGATCATACAAATGTAATCCCCTCTAAAGAAACTTAGTTAGATAAAAAGATATATGCTCTAGAAATCCCAAATACATAGGCAAATGATATTATAGGTCAGATTATATGATGATTGGTTCCCTACAAAAACACAGAACATTAAGGTAAACCTATGATCAAAAGAAAATATAGAACTATTAGTGATTTTATCATAAACTACAAAGTCATAACTCACAGTCACAATATCATGAATCTAGATGCAATATCATTTGTGAAATTGCAGTATTACATAACCTATCCAAGAAAAATTGTTAGCAGCTTAAGCAAAATCATAACTCGGTGACAAAATCACAACTAGATTAACAAAATTACAAATATCAAGTCACAAGATTGTCAAAGGGGAAAAACCTGCATAATTAAGATGGATGGTTAGTGATCAAGTTGATGGATAGTGTAAAATCATGATTCTTGGAGTCAATATCACAACTACATAAGACAAAACCATGACTGCCAGTAAAATATCATAACTGCAGCTTGTACATGCAAATTTTAAAATTTTGAATATTTCCTTGATTTAATTGACCTTGCAGGTTAGCAAAAAT
Source organism: Torreya grandis (assembly GCA_037957365.1). NCBI lineage: Eukaryota > Viridiplantae > Streptophyta > Pinopsida > Cupressales > Taxaceae > Torreya > Torreya grandis. The sequence continues at coordinate 1,743,358 of JARHVA010002107.1, read as the reverse complement.
ATATCTAATAAGAAAAATTGATTAAATGGGGTTCATCCCTCCCACTGTAGTCGCCAAAATGTAGATTTTGAGCACACTACTAATTAAAAAAAGCTAATTCAAACCCAAAACACAAACTACCTATTCGGAAGGATTCATAAAAAAATTAAAATGATATGAGACTTACCAAATTCCTTGCTTCATATTACCTCATTCCAGGATTTTCAAATGATCAATTGATTGCATATAAACTCAGATTATTGACATGGATGCTTGATGAAAGATGATGGGTGCTTTATTGAGGATTGATTTTGGCATAATGGTATTATATAAATTCAAGTTAGTTGATTACTAAATGGACATGGATTTGATATAAATATTCAAGTTAGCTTCATTGGAGAAGGAGCCTTGGTTATATAGATTTGGGAGGGAAGATCAAGGCTTAAAAGTTAAAGTTAGTGAGATGAGATCAATGGTTATGGATTATTCAAGGAATATTAAATTCTTTAGAAGTCTCTAGTTTAGAGACTTCTAGAGACTTGGAGGAGCTTCTTCAATACTAGAGACTTCTCCATTAGTTTAGGGATAATGGAGGATTAGGTGAGAGTAAGATGGGAATCAGGATAGGATTAGGGACATAGGGATGTAAGAAAGGCTAAGGTGTAGGTTAGTAGGTGGGTAGGTGGGGTTATGGGAATTTTAAATTCCCATATAATAGATAACTAAGATTAGATTAGGATAATAGAGATTAAGAAGAATTAACGAAGGAGTGGGATGGATAAGGTTAGTGAATGTAGGATAATAAAAGGGGGATATTAGACAAATGGTTAGGAAAGGGGGATAAATTAGCTAGATGAATTATAATAAAATGGGATTAGTGCAATTAGTGTCGACTAATAGGAATATTAGTGATATTAATGAGGTGAACAATTTGAGGTGCATACAATTACATACTAGACACCTGCATTTAATCTAGATAGTATAATTGATATAACCATCCCAAGATTATGCAAATGTCCACAAATATAGAGGCACTTAATCCAAAATTTTATCAACTATTCTAGAATCCTCTCCCAGTATACTTCCCACATATTCCATAATAATATCTGTATTAGCATCAAAATAGATAAGTACTTGTTTTCATTATTATTGCAATATCTAACATAACTATACTTTCCTTTCTCAGTATATCTCAACATTTAATTTAGAATATTATTTATCTGAGTTTAAAAATTAATTGGACTACTATAAATCTATTTATCACCCTTATGTTTATTCATTTCTATAATCTTAACCCTATCTATCCTTATATGATACACATCCAAATTTAGGGTTAACATTATGTTTGAATTAAATTTCTAGGAAAAATCTGAGTATGTATTATGATCCACTGAGTAAGTATTTTCTTATTCTACTCTAATCCCCCTATTTTGAGGTGATTTTTGAAGCTTGCATAATAACCTAGCTCAAAAAAAATGTTACGTGAATGATGTTATAGAAAATATTGAAATTTAGAGTAATAATGATAACATTGGAGATATGACATCATATTGATTTTATTTAAAAAATAGTAAAGTATGATACATATAAAACCAAGCATACATAATGTTATGTATAGATAGATGATTTTAATTATGCATGTAATGAATACATGAGAAATATAGAGTAATTTAAACATATTATAACTACTCAAGGATGATGCATGATATTGTTAATGGAATTATCAAACTAGGGAGATTTGTGGTAACTATCACAAGATTGTAAATTGAGTAAACAATAGCAAACAAGAGTCATGACCATGATGCATACACAAAGAGCAAACATAAAATCACACAAAACACATAATAATGCTAAGGGGAAACATGAAAGGGACATGTTTAAATGTCACTTACACATATAGAAACACACTATAAGGCATAGAGCCACAAATAAAGACATGTAAGCCACAAATAAAGACATGTTCAAAATTCCTTCAAAGAAGAGTAATATATACACACAAAACATGAAGAAAAGAAACAAACACAATAAACATGCATAAACAAGTGAACTTGATATACATAATCAATTTGTAAAATTAGTACATTTAGAAACTCAAGTCTCTAGTAAGATAGCAATTTGAAAGTAAGTGAGAAAATATGGAAAGATGTGTGAAATGCATTTTACTATAGTAGTAACAAAAGGGATAGCTATAAAGTGATAAAAACATGAGTAAAATATGCCCCTAGTGAAATGTTTTTGATGTACAAAATATATATAAGGCCTATGATTGGTTTAGATATGAGAAAGTAATGCATGTGTTCACTAGGACAAGTCTATTGGAACTGGACAAGAGTCTAGTGTTATTGTCTAGAAGAGAGTAGTTTTGTTTGTGTAAATTTTATACATCTAAGACAATATCACCACCTAAAACTGCATTTGGAAATTATAACCTATAAAGTTACGTAATTCACTAAGTACACTTTGTGAATCATATTTTATATAAAACTAGATCTAAATAAGTATTGCATATACTGAAGCACAAATTGACTGATGTAAATGAACTACACATATCATTGATAGGTCCTAATCTCTATAATTTTTGTAATATTATATACATATTTTTATCTTTCAATATATATAACTTAAAATAAGCATAATCGCCAATGAATCTCATAATATCCTCATGATAAATAGGTCCGATACCAAACATAGGAAAGATGACATCTCATGAATGGAAAGTATTATGCCACTATGAAGTATCTAGTCTCAATTCATAATCTATACATTGATTTTATTCTATAGCATAAGTGCTAATGTCATGGTGAAATTAATAGCATGAAACATTAGACTCATATGTTGAAAATTCATACCCCTATTTTTAGTCCATCTTATAATGATCCTAAATATAGTACGCATTCACTTGATGTGATTTTAGACTATGACCTACCAGATTCACCTACAATCACTACTTGTGAACCTATTGACCCTAATTTGTTTGTATCTATAACTATGATTGTATTTATTTCTTTAGTTGTTTCACTTTATACACATCCCACTACAAACACATCTGCTTATTTTCCTAGTTCCTTTGATCAACACACTACTACATTTGGTTATCACATTTTTCATTCCATCAGTCATCATGGTTGAGGTCTTGATATGTGTTCAAAAATAATTATTGCCCATTTAGTCTATTAAATGAGATTATGACCATGAAATTGGTTATGATGTAGATTCTGCATATTAATTAGGATCATTTGATGATAGAGCTCCATCTTTTATTCTTTCCACACTTCATGAGGATATTAAGCTACATATGAGATTTGTTGCATTTTCACTCAAGCTTGAGCATGCTTGAGATATTAGGATTGTTCTTGTTAGTTATATTTCTTTTGACACACTACTATTTTTTATTTGCATGCTCCATTTGTGCATGTTTCACCCATTATATAATCTTCTTCCACATTTTTTCATATGGGATGGACTTTAGATGTTTTTGGCAACTTTTATTTTTTTCATTGAGAGGAAACTATAGACATGCCTCCTCCACTTTTTATATTCTTAGTCTAAATTTTTCTCCTCCTACTATTTTTATCTCCTTTGGTGATTAAGATCCATTTTGGGAAGTTGTATTAGGATAATCTCTCATATTATGGCCTTCTCTAATAGATTGAGATAACTCTAGAGTCTCTAGTGTCCATTTGCCTTCATTTTTTGGGGGGATATTTTTTGGGTGAATTATTATATCGCATTGAGTTATAAAGTGCCATGGGGTTTTTCTACTTTAGCCTTCTCCAACTTCATGCACGAGTGCTCTATTCTACACCCCTTGTCACTTTTTTAATTTTTTATCTAGCAACACCAAACCATTTTTTCTGTTCAAGAATTTTGTATTTGTATCCTTGATAGTTGGTAGTATTTTTTTGTATAAAGATATTTGGTGTTAGTTAGAATGTGTTTGAGTAATGGGATTTTCTCACTCATATATATATTTGGCATCACTCCACCATTTAAGAATTACTGGGGTGTGTGTACATAAATTGATTCAAGTATTGTGTTTTTTTATCCTTTGGCTAACCACATCTACTATTTTAGGAAGATATTTTTGTTTAGTATAACTTTTATGAATTGTGTTTTTGAACCTGATAGTGTTTTTTGTCTAGTATTACCAAAACATGTCAAATCTTTAGTAGTAACTTTGGATCACTTGTTATCACCTGATATTTTGTGGATTTCAAGTCTTTTGAGTACATTTTTTAATGGGTTTTAATCTATTGAGTTCACCTACCTTAGAATTATTTATGAGATTTGAATCACACTCCAATTTAGTTGTGGTTTTACTAGTGCCTTGCAATGACATAAATCATCATTGGTAACTCTTTTTTCCTAATTATGTGATCAATGTTTTTTTACTGAGTGAGCCTCATAAAGAGTACTAGTTCCTATATTACTTGGTGGTTGAAACAACTCGACATCCATGTATTCTAGTAAGACGGATTGGTTACCATAGGGTACTTAGTATTTCAATGTGTAATTTTACATGGATACCTAATCAAGCCTAGTTTTTAGGATCCATTATTCTATTTTCTTACTCTTTTATCACTCCCCTTTTTGCTCTTAAGGGAGGGTGTTGGAGTGTTCATGTACATATTAGCTAGGGTTTAGCCTATTTCCTAACTATCTAGGTTTGAAGAGTTTTCACACTCACTTAAGGTGGTAAGATTGATTTGAGAGTTTTTTTTTTTTTTGTAAGTTATGAATATTTTCATGTAAGTGAAAATATTCTATTCCAAAAATATGTGTTTCATGAAAAAAATTATTGTTTCATGAAAAAAACTCTCATGCCCATTTAATAGGCACTCATTCTATAATCTAATGAGGTGGATTATGTGAGTATACCAAGATAATTTATTATGATTGGTGGTGTTATGTTTACTATGTATGTATTGTGTGTGAAATGAATTTATGAATTTTATGGTAATTATGTGCAAGAGAGATCCCATGCCTTGAGAAAAATTAACTTTTTTGATTATTATGCATATTAATTAGCATGGTGAACTCTTCAAATATTCATAACCCATCATGGAGTATAATAAATATGTGTTGGTGTTCTATATGGAACATTCTTCTTTCCTTGTAATATTAATCAATAACATGCTGGAGTAGAGAGTGGCTCTCTATGATCTATGATAAAGCATTGATTAAGTGGGTTTTCAAGGATATGCCTCCTTAGAAAGTTGTCCACTTGTTTTGAATTTTTTGATTAGGTTGAACCTTTTTAGGTTTCTCAACTCATATCATATATGTAGGAACAATTACTTATTATTGGAAGGGTATTCATATGGAATACCATGAACTATGATAAATTCATTAGCAAAAATTTAATCCAAACATATGTGTACTGTAGAAGATACTATATATACATAATATTTTTAACTATATCATTTATTGATGATTTCTCTCTTACAGGAACCTATCAAGACTCAATCTCTCTGAATGCACACCTTAAAGGGTGCATGGGGAAAGGGATTGGTAGACTTTTTGTGATTATAAGGATTGTTAACCCCTAGACCACTACCTAAAACCAATACAAGCTACCCTTATCCAATTCCCTAAGAAATAAAAACCCACTTAACGCTGTTGAAAATATTGTCATTGATGTCAAAGGTCTAGCATTATTGGTGATAAAGGCCCCATTGCATTTAATGATGTTTGTAATAGATATATCTTGGCTAATGTGAGTTAATATTTATTCAATATTAACAAATATATTTTTGGTTGCATATGAGAAAAAAGAAGGGCCCATGGAGAAGTCAAAGAGCCACGGGGTAAAGACAAAAGAAGGATGGGATGCATTTTCCCATGAAGAGTCATCTTGGGGAATTCCAAGAGTCACCAAGTGAAGACAAAAGAGGAAGGGTGTAATTTATCATGAAGGGACACTTTGAGGAATATGAAAATTCACCAAGATAAGGACAAAGTGGGAAGGACGTTTTTGGTCATGAAGGGTCACCACATGACTTTTCAAAGGCAAGAATATGAAGGGTCATACAAGTTTGGTGCCATTTTCCATGAGGATTGAAGGGTCATAAAGGGGGAAGGCCAAATGTCATTTGGAAAGCTATAAATAAAGGCTTGAGAAGCCATTTGTAATATGAGTGAGAGAGGTTGATTTGATATTGTAATATCTAGCTTAGAAGAGCAATCGTGAGAGATGAATATGATTTGTATTTGTTATATCTAGCTTAGAAGAGCAAAGGTGAGAGAGAGGAAAGAGATGTTGTATTGAACTATCATTTTTTGAGATAGCAAAATTGAGAGATAGGTGTGTGGTATACACAAAGGGGTTGGTGCTCTTATGGGTTGGTGCTTATGAATTGTTGTAGGGTTGGTGCTCAGCAAAGGGGTTGGTGCTCTTGTGGGTTGGTGCTCACGAATTATTGCTAGATTGGTGCTTGGCAAAGGGGTTGGTGCTCTTATGGGTTGGTGCTCATGAATAGTTACTGGGTTGGTGCTCAACAAAGGGGTTGGTGCTCCTGCAAGTTGGTGCTTGTGAATATTGTTTGGGTTGGTGATCATTCATATACTTGATATTGTTCTCCATGGTTTTTCCCACATTAGGTTTCCATGTTATATCTGGTGTCTCTCTCTATCTTGTGTGGTGTTTATTATTTGAGTTTTATTGCATATCTTGAATGTTTGATTAAGTGGAATTTGGTTAAGGGAAAGTTTTATAAGATATATGATATACTGATTCACCCCCCTCTTAGTATATCCCATTCTTAACAATTGGTATCAGAGCAGGTTCCTTTAGAAAGGGTTAACAGCTTGAAGGTAGATCAAAGAAAAGCATAAGATGGCCAAGTAGCTAAAGAAGGAGAATCAAGAGTTGAAATTTTTGGTTGAGGCTCTTAAGGAATAGGTGTGTATCTTGGATTCTAAGTTGGCTATAGAAGTAAAAGAAAACAAGATATTTATTCAGGTCTTAAGAATCAGTTAGAGGCTGCAAATTCAATTTTAACATCAAAAGAAGAAGAGTGTAATCAGTTGAAGGTTGAGTTTGGTTCTTTAAAGGATAATCATGAGAATCTTATAATAAAAGTTGAGAAAGATCATGAAATATTAGTCCAAGGAAAGAAGGATGCAGGATTTGAAGGTAAATCAAACAAGCTAATCAGGTAGCCCAATGCTTTCAAATTTTCAAATTCCTTTCATGGCCGTTGTTTTGTTTGTCATCATGTTGGTCATAGGGCAAGAGACTATATGGGGAGAAGCAATTAGTCAAAGGGAGATCTCAGTCACATTCAAGAAAAAGGTATAAGAAATGTTGTTTGCTTTTGTTGTCATAAGGTTGGCCATATTACTAAATTATGTCCAAAACAAGTAAATAGATCTTCAAAGTATGTCAAAGGTTATAGAGCCCCTAAAAGATATGAGAAGAGTCAAATTAAGGTTTGGAGACCTAAAATAGTAAAGGTCAATCAGGTTGAGTTTAAGAGTGAAAATGAATTACTTGTTATAGTAGATAAAGAATCAGATAGGAAGGATTGTGTAGAATCTCTTGTTACATTTGAGCATGAGCTTTATCAAGATAAGATAGTTGCAAAAGTTGAGAAGATGAAAAACATTATAAATGTTGAGGATAGTAAGTCAAAAATGTTAGACATGCTTAAATAGATTTTAAAAGAAAAAACACAAGAAGATCAAGGAAGAAATAGAGGAGATGTGGGAATCTCCTGAGATTTGTTTCTAGGACCCTTTTTGTGGGGTGTCTCTTCTAGGCTTCAAGGAGACACTTTTAAGAAAAATTGAAGCATGGTAGATGCTATTGGGTCTTGGCTATGTTGCATGACAATAAGGTGAGTTGGAAGATTAATTTGTATATCTTTTGAGGGAATATATTTTTGAAGAAAATTTTTGCATCAGTATTATGGTTTGAGGCTATGCAGTGTTTAAAAGTTTTAAAGTGTTTCAAATGATTATGGTCATAATAAATTAGAATGTTGAAAAAGAGCTAACAGTTTCAGAAAGAAGGAAAATAATACTCATGGAGATTCAATGAATAAGGATCAAAGTTTCAAAGCTCCATTCATCAAGAAGAAGGATCAGAGTTTCAAAGCTCCATTCATCAGGAAGAAGGTTAAGACATGTTCATGGCAGAAGAAACAACTTGAAGATTCTATGTTGGTGCAAACAACTTTGCATGTAAGAAATAAAGATTAGCCATGGTTCGTTGATAGCGGATGTTCAAGGCATATGACAGGACATAAGAGTAAATAAGATCAATGGTGGCATAGTGAAATTTGAAGATAAAACCATTGCCAAGATAACCAAAAAAGGTACTTTGAGTTTGGATTATGGTAGAACTAAGACTAAGAATGTTTTATATGTAAAAGGTCTTAAGCATAATCTATTAAGTGTTAGTCAAATATGTGATCAAGGATACACATTAAAGTTTCATGCCGAAGGTTGTGAGATTAGAAGAAAATATTCAAATGAGTTGATTTTAGATGCTCAAAGGATAGGGAACAATGTATATGTATTGTCAGATATCTTCTCGAAGGCATGATCAAAGGACACATTCAAAGATCTAGAAGAGGATTTGGGAGTAATTTCTATTACTTCCTGCCATTGATGTTCAGCATCAATTAAGGGGGAGCTAAGTGTTAGCTCCAGGTAGACCCTTTGCCATTGATGTCAAAGGGGGAGAATAAAAGGTACATGTTCAGGTGTAAAAATAGGTATAGGGAATAGGTACAAGTTGCTACAGTAAGGGGGAGTTACTGTATGTTTTTAGATGACAAGATATGCAGGTGATAGGATATGGCAGTTTCAGGATTGAGGTTGCCATCAATGACAAAGGGGGAGATTATTGGAAATATTGTCATTGATGTCAAAGGTCTAGCATTATTGGTGATAAAGGCCCCATTGCATTTAATGATGTTTGTAATAGATATATCTTGGCTAATGTGAGTTAATATTTATTTAATATTTAATGAATATATTTTTGGTTGCATATGAGATAAAAGAAGGGCCCATGGAGAAGTCAAAGAGCCACAAGGTAAAGCCAAAAGAAGGATGGGATGCATTTTCCCATGAAGAGTCACTTTGGGGAATTCCAAGAGTCACCAAGTGAAGACAAAAGAGGAAGGGCACAATTTCTCATTAAGGGACACTTTGAGGAATACGAAAAGTCACCAAGATAAGGACATAAGTGGGAAGGACATTTTTGGTCATGAAGGGTCACCATATGAATTTTTAAAGGCAAGAATATGAAGGGTCATACAAGTTTGGTGCCATTTTCCATGAGGATTGAAGGGTCACAAAGGGGGAAGGCCAAAGGTCATTTGGAAAGCTATAAATAAAGGCTTGAGAAGCCATTTGTAATATGAGTGAGAGAGGTTGATTTGATATTGTAATATCTAGCTTAGAAGAGTAATTTTGAGAGATGAATATGATTTGTATTTGTTATATCTAGCTTAGAGGAGCAAAGGTGAGAAAGAGGAAAGAAATATTGTATTGAACTATCATTTGTTGAGACAACAACATTGAGAGATAGGTGTGTGGTATACACAAAGGGGTTGGTGCTCGGCAAAGGGTTGGTGATCTTGTGGGTTGGTGCTCATGAATTGTTGCTGGGTTGGTGCTCAACAAAGGGGTTGGTGCTCTTATGGGTTGGTGCTCATGAATTGTTGCTGGGTTAGTGCTTGACAAAGGGGTTGGTGCTCCTATGGGTTGGTGCTTGGTAAAGAGGTTGGTGCTCCTGTGGGTTGGTGCTCACGAATAGTTGCTGGGTTGGTGCTCAACAAAGGGGTTGGTGCTCCTGAAAGTTGGTGATTGTGAATATTATTTGGGTTGGTGCTCATTCATATACTTGAGATTGTTCTCTATGGTTTTTTCCACATTGGGTTTCCACATTATATCTGGTGTCTCTCTCTATATTGTGTGGTGTTTATTTTTGAGTTTTATTGCATATCTTGAATGTTTGATTAAGTGGAATTTGGTTAAGGGAAAGTTTTATAAGATATATGATATATTGATTCACCCCGCTCTTAGTGTATTCTATGCTTAACAAACACTCCCCTAATAAATTTTCCATCTAAAATAGCCCCTACCTAAACAAAACCCCTTTTTCTTAATTTTTATACTAAGTTAGCCTAATGAACCTTGTTGGGACTTAGCACAAGTTACATAACTTTGTTAACTCAACTGACCTAGTTTGAGGCCTAATGGTTTTATTTCCTACCAAACAAGGTTAACCATCTGACCTTATTGACTAAATTACCATGAGGGTTTAGGGTCAATCCCTGGCTATAAATACCCCCTTAAATTTATTTCTAAATAGAGAATGACTCAATTGTTCATCATTATAGCTCAAAAATCTACTTATACTATCATTTATAGGTTTCATTGCTTAGGTTTTTACCTTAGAGTAGTAACATTCATCTTATGTTGGTGTTGAATGCATAGAAGAAATATTGTAGCTTAGAGCTGATCTATCCTTATGATCCTTACAAGCCACAAAAACCTATTTCAAAACATCATTGGCCAAGGGAGAGATTGAGGCATGACAGGTTCACTTCAAAGAGGTAAGTATACCCATAGCCCTTCATTTTGATATGTAGATGTTGCATAAAAATGGATTGAATTGTATCTCTCCTTGCTTAAATTACTTCTATATTGTCTTGAATAGAATTATCTTTGCTTTTTTATTATCTACCCCATTTGTGCCACAATCTTTGGTGAGCAATACAATAACTTATATGTTTATTTACTGGATTAGCTTGTATGTTTATTTAATATATTGGCTAATTTCCATTTTATCACATTATAAGACCTAGCTAGGTTTATTACATGATGAAATTTGACTAGAGGCCTTGGAAACCTCTCCTTTTCTATTGAGTACTAAGAGACCCATTAATTATGTTTAACAAATCCATAGTTGGTCATGACCTTGATATAAGAAAGTATTACTAAGTAGAATGTTAGTTGATTACCTTATCTGAGCTTCAATATTATTAAGTAGGATAAGTTATAGATCTATCTTATTTCACTTGCATACATTTTGGTGAACTTGACATGAATTTAACCCTTGTAAATTTAATTTTGATATATATTCAACTAGATTGAGCTTGTTGACCTAATTTAATTTTATGCATGTATTTTTTCAACTAGGTCAAGTTTGCCAACCTAGTTTTATTTTTTATGCATAGGTTCTCAACTAGGTTGAACCTATCACCCTAGTTATATATTATATGTGTTGGATAAAAAAATCAACTAGACAACCCAATTAAATAGAAATTCAACATTCTCAAGAAGAAATACTAAATGGACTCGGTCAATCTTGTTCCATCTTCCAGGTTCACTCTTACCAACCTAGTAATTTAATTTTATCACTTCTCTAAATTTTTCATTTTTGATTCTCAGTAAAATTAATCAATACTTGAAATTTATATTCTAGTTTTTCTAATTTTTTAGTTTTGTGAAAACTATATACACAATCAACTAGATTGAGCTGGTCAACCTAGATTGTCTTGAATTTTCTAAAATTTAACTATATTGAGCTGGTCAACCTAGTTTATCTTGAGAGTTTTTAGAATATTAATTTTATTGCCAAAATTCAACTAAATCTACCTAGCTGACTCTGTCAGACTTGGCCAAATTAGTATAATTTCATCTACTATTTTTCTTCCCAAAAATTAACTAGATTGACCTGGTTAACTTTGTAGGTCTTGAGTGACTTAGTTCAATTGGTGGCCAATATAGTTTGTTTTGACTCTAATTTTAGACATAATTTATGAAGTGGTCAACATAGTTTAGTAGGTGGATGACTTAATTTGTACTTTCCTTTATTTTTAGACATAGTTCATTAGGTGGTCAACCTAATTTTTTTCCTCTATTTTTTAGACATAATTCAATAGGTGGTCTACTTAGTTCAATAGGCAAATGACCTAGTTTTTTTGCCTCTATTTTATAACACCATGAAATAAGTGGCCAACCTAGTTTAGTAACCTAATAAAATCATAATTATGTCCTATTTTAATCTTCTAATTAGTCAATAACACTACATAATCAAGGATTTAGATCAAAACCTTTCTTATATTATCACTTCAAATGAAACTATCAAATTCCTTCCTTCATGTCTTCCTAGGCCCAAACTAATTACTACATAATTTAATACAGTTGAGGTTATGCACCTTAGTCCTCCTCCTATGACCAATGTTGGGAATAATCCAGCCACCAATCCCTCCCATACTAATAATATAGGGAATGCTTGTCCTACCAACACTAACATTCCAAACATTATAAATATTACTCCTTCCATTAATAAAACTCAAATTTTTGCTGAAATTAATCAACAAATGAATGCTATGAAAACAAATAACAATTACCAAATGATGCAAATGTAATCTAATATCTTAAAAATGACTAGTCAACCATGGCAAGTCATCATGAGTCAACCAAATTATAATTTATTCCCTCCTCCTCTTAGAGATTCCAATAGGAATCTCATCCCTCAAATGCCATTGCATAATAAAATAATTCAACATCTTAAAAATGAACCCTTACATCCATTCATTACATCCATAAACATTGAAAACATTTCTCCAACTATTACATATGATGGAACTAAGGACCCCACTATTTTTATTTAATCTTTTGGTAATATCTACAAAGAAAGGGTCAAAACTTACACCTTAGTTACCACTAAAATCTTAGCCAAAACCTTTATTGGTGATGCAATTAAATGGTATAAATCAACTTCATAGACATTCCATTACACAACTAGATGATTTAGTCAATGTTCTAGTGAAGGAATTTTAACATAATGACTTTCCTAAAAATTACCTTAGCCATTTCATCAATTCCAAAGAACTTCCTAAAGAATCTTCCTACACTTTCATCAAATGATATAAGTCACTAGCTCACAAATTAGACCATAACATAAACAATGATACTCTTTTAAAACTATTTATTATCACCCTTAAATATTCTCTTCAATACAATGTTCATATTTTTTGCCCTAAAAAATTATAAGAAGTCTTAGACCAAGAAAAAACCAAGACTTTCCTTATGAGTCATTTTTAATCACCTCAAGCAACAATTAAGGAGTATTTCCAATCATTTTCTCATTACATTGATTCATATAAGCCTTCCCAACCTTAAAAGGGAGCATCTAATTCAACCAATTTTAACCCAACCAACCCTCCCTTGAGTCTAGAATAACTTCAGAATAAATTTTCACCCTCTAAACCCATGATATTTGATCCTTCCAAACCTCCTCCAAAATTGTACAATCCTAATAAGTTTTATTGGTGGCATGCTATGACAGGTCACTCTCATGAGACTTGTCATCATCTTCACTAATTTATTTTTTATTCCTTGATTGTTCCACATTTTAATCTTGATAATCTTACATAAAAATGTTATCAAGATTATCTTCAAGCCTCATAAGCCCAATCTAAAGAATCAAAATCACTCATATAATGATAAAAAAATGTTACCTCATACCTCCTCATCATCCGCTAATGTTGTCTAAAACATAGTTGATCCTTATTCCTACACAAATAAGGAAATGATAACTAACATGAACAAGTTAAAATAAGTGGTTGCATCCATCAAACCTCAACCTCTCAAGTCACATGAACCCAAAGAACACATAGTTTAAATGCTTACTCCAAAGTACAACATAAATGAGCCTCCTTTATCATATATACCTAATAATACCTCTCTTTCACATCCTATGTAAATTTCAACATCCTAAAATTCCAACATATACACACATTTACCTATCTCCAACTACATTGAAAAACTAAATGCAATTCATTCTAACTGTTCAATTGCACCTCACTCCATATCACATATTGGGGCATTTTACGATGACCATCAACACATCATTCCATACTTTGGGTCATCTTGTGATTCCCATACATATATCATATTACCCATTGGGGCCACCTATGATGATCACTCTTCTTCTATATTGTATAATAAACAAATTTAACTTCAAGAAACCTTTCAAGACACATAGGATGGTATTTCACATGTTCATATTTGATATATATGTTAACATAGATCTTACTCATTATTTGTCTCATATTTAATTTTTTTGTGTGTTTTATTTCATTTAGTTTCAATTTATTGTTGGCCAAAATTGGTCTACATATGAAGCTTTACCTAAATGTGGGGTAAGAAGCTAAGTAGAGTTTTGGTTAAGTGATCTAATGGTATAAAGAGCAAACCATAATTCATGACCCTCTCACATTTCACTTACAAGATTTTGAAACACTTTAAGAAAATTTAAAGTGTGAATTTGGTGATTCTAAGGGACTAGACCATTATGGCACATCATGCAGGAATGAACAAATTAGTTTTGTTTTGTATTTCATAAGTGTGCTAGAGACGTTAACCAAGGTTGAATAATTGCATGGAAATGATGTATTTTGTGCCAAGGTCATCCCTTGCAAGTTTGGTGTCTTTATGAGTTTTATATCTCAATATATAAGCCTTAAAAAATGATCTATTAGGATGGGCCCTACTCAATAACATCAAGTTAAGGCCACATGAAATAGTCGTTTAGAATTAAAAATCCTTAACAAGTTTCAATTTGAATGTAGGGCTGTGAAGTGGCATCATCTTAGAATCTCGGATCAAGGATCAATGTCACACAGGTGATCTCATGAATTCAACAAGTCAAGAAAGATATATGGTGCACATTTAATCATGTAGTTAAAGATCAATGATGAGTATAAGGTCAAAAGGTTAGAGGATCCTAAGGATAAATGTGAAGGTGCCAAGTGTTTCAATCATGATGAGGAGATCAATAGTGCACATGAGTTCAAGTAGTCAATGAGCCTATATTTCACATGAGGCAAAATGTGGAATAAGTGCATTAACTAGATGAAGACTAAAAATAGGGTCCAAAGGAGGCATGTGAGGCTACCAAGTAACACAATCTCAAATGTAAATCATAGATTAATGAAAATGATGAAGGTCAAAGTTAAGAGACTCCCAAGGAGATCAATAGAGTAAATTTGATTGAGTTCCATAGAGGAATAGGATGAAGACACATGTCCAAAGTAACCACGGTCAAGTTTTAAAATGAAAGAAGCAACCCAAGAAAGTGACACATAGGTGGACATGTCAAATCAAAAGATTTCACTAAAAATGTATAAATGTGAGATCAAATACGATTTGGCTTATCAGGAGAAAACCCTGTAGAATCATAAGATGCCATTAAATCTAATCTATACCTCTCAAAATCCCTTAGACATAAGTTTTACATATTATTCATGATTAAGAGACTAGGTAGCTTGCAAATCTTCATTGAATTTGTGGCTATATGAAAACCAATAAGGGGATTGGTTTTCATCTATAGTGGATCTATGTTCAAAGATTGAAGTAATGGTAGAATTATGACTATGAAAAAGAATTTTATAAAGGACACCAATAAGTGAGTTCAAGTCTGATAACATAAAAAACATATTAAGGTGAAGCATGGTATGATAAACTCTTTAAGAATATGAATAAGTCTAGAGCTTAAGAAAGACAAGTAGAACATTTAATGAAGTTTCAAAGCCTTTAGGGATTTCTTCCTTTTTGAATAGATCATGACTCATCATCCTCAATAAGTTCCTATCTTTTAGTGAGTTTATAATCCAATTATAGGGCTTGAAATCTATTTGGAGCTAATAAAAGTTATTTGTAGAGGTGGGATTAATGTTAATCAAGCAAAAAGTGGTTGGGTCTCATTTTTGATTTATGTATGCTTGGTTACCTCTCTCTTTTCCTTTTCTTATATATCTTCCATTTATCCCCAAATAAAAGAGGACCTTTATGCTTTTGAGATGCCCAGGCTATGCCAAGATTTATATTGCAACACCTATTTGATACAATAAATGACTAAATTCCTCTATTTGCAAGCTAAATTGAAGTGTGTTTTATGAATTCATTGATTTGGTTAAGTGAATGTATGATTTACTTTGCTTCTTTTTAAGTTTCTTCACCTTTATGAAGTGTTTTATAGTTTTTAAAAGTCATTCTAAGTGCCATAGATAGTTTGTTGATTGGTTTGGAAGTGGATAATTGCCCTCCCATACTAGATTGATAGCTACTTCATGAATTTTAATGAAATAATTATGTGAAATCTAACCAAAGAGTGAGTGAAGTGATATTTGTAGCCTTGAAAGTGTCTGATAGTGTGTCTTGTTCAAATTGTAAGTGTCCAAAACATTAGTGCATCACCTAATTTTACATATTTTCATGCATTATTGTCTATTTTTCTCCCTTTTCCAAGAAAAATATTAGTTTAGGTGATAGATCCAAGGGAACCAACCCTCTCTAGAGGCTCAACCTGACTATAGGATACCCATAGCTTGAGGTTGTTCCCATTTTGTGGCTTAGTTGGAGAGATCTCGAAGAACTCCCTCCATGGGTGTAAATAAATACCATGATAGTTTTTAACACACTTGATGGGACTACATTATTCATTGAGTTGAGAGTTTTGGTGTTCTCTTCATCTAATCAACCTTTAGAGGCATGTGTGCAAACACTAGTGGCAATTCTAAGTATTTATCAGTTGGTATAAGTAGCCCAAGTGCCTAATCATCACTATTTGGTATGTATCATCACCCATTTAATCAAAATGCATGTTCTTTCATTCCTTATTCTTCACATCAGATTTGTAATGTTTATGGATTAAACCCAAATGGCTCTCAAGATTTAGCATGTCAGCCTTATCAGAATTTGTCTCTCTCTAGTCGACCTTAAAAGAGTTTTAGGGGGATAAAACTTGATCTTGAAAGAGAATTGAGAGATATTGATAGGGTAAAAGAGTGTTATAATAGAAAGGAAATTTTGAATACCAAGATTTTATTCAAGAGCAAGAGTTGAGGTTTCAATAAGAGTGTTTGGTTAGGAAAGACCAAGCCAAAAAAGAAAATGACTATCAGTTGTTCTTAAGAATGAGAATAGCCAACCGTAGACCCCAATTACCCTCTCTTATTCTTGTTTATGCTCAAACCTAGCCCCTTAATCCATATTGTTAAAGCTTATCTTTATCAAGAGTCAAGAAAATCATTAAAGACCATTCAATTGAAGAATATGAAGCCATCCTATCATGGACCTTTTCCTATGCCAATGACCATGACCATGTCATACCCTCTCTTGTGAAACTACCCTCTCCTATACCCATTTAGGAAGAGGAGAAGGTGGCTGCATCTTAAACATTCCCCTCATGGAAATTAGTCAAGAAAGGCATAAAAGAAGAAGGAAGAGGTTCTAGTTGAGGTAGTCCAAGAAGCAGTCTTAGAGGAGGATGAGTTAGTATTTAAGAAGTGAATCAAGCAACTGTAGCTCAGCTCAATGAGCTTACTTTACAAGATTTTCAAGACTCTCTCTCCTTTCCCCAAGCACCACCTAAAAGAGCCTTAAAAGTCCCTATTTTAAAGGACACTCTCCTAATTTGTAAACAATGTGAACTTTTTCACCCTCCCATCATCTCCCTCTTAGAGAAAGAGCCTATTCTAAAAAGGATAGAGAAAGAGCTTGTGGTAATAGGTGAGCCATAGGAGGAAAATACAAGTGCATATGATGAATAGATCATGATAGGCAACCCACTTCATTCAAAAGAAGAAAAATAAATTTTGGACCAGCCTTCTTGGCATGCTTTTGACATCAACAAATTAGGGCCTGAAGAGGACAATCCTCCAGATGAATATGGGGGAGACCTTGAATGGACAACTGATTATTTATTCTACATAGAGGAGAAAGAGGATTAGAATGAAGTATAGAAATGGCTGTACCATGATTTCATGAACTAGGTAGAGGTTTTAAACTAGCTTATGCCTCCTCTAAAGCATGAAAATTAACTTGCAGATTAGGTTATGGAAGTTGACTAGTATAAAGAAAAATTGTCCATTGATGATAGTACTGGTGTCTTCAAGAATGAAGGAGAATGGTTATATATGAAACCATAGGAATATGACATTTTGAATCTTAAATGGGTTGATGAGCTCCCACATGGATCCTTCCAAGGATAAAAGAATAAGAATGGTGTTAAGGTTGGCATTGTCCTAGGTGACCAAGAGGAAACTACCTTTTGGGATGACTTTAGAACTTTTTTACCTAAGCTTGGATAGTCAATCTTCATATTCAAAAGAGACATTAAATGAGAAGATTCTAGGTGCTCTTATAGTCTAAAATGAAGTAAGGTTTGAATAAATGGGCCAATATGTTTACATTGGAGAGATGTTTGTCCCATTTCATCTATTGGAGATCATGTCAGAAGGATTAACAATCAAGCAGCTTGATTTACCAATTTTGGAGCCTCCAAAATAAGGTATTTTTCATCCTAGTCCATCACAAGTGAATGATTCTAATTGTTTCCCATTTGATCTAGGAGGAAAATACTTTTAAGTTATAGCCATTATATATATTAGAGTAGATTTTTTTTGTTTTCTTCCAAGTGTCTTGTGCACATTCTTTTTAGTCGTGTGTTTCCCTTCCATAAGTGTCTTGGGCATAATGTTTGTTTTGTTCTTATTGATCTTGTTACTTTAAGAAGAAGTTTTTTTCATAAAGGGACAAACTAATATCATCTTCATATCATTTGGGAAAGAAAGACTTATGACCCCATATGCCTAATGTATTGGACAAGGCAACTAATTTGGGGTCTCAAGCATAACAAGCATGCTTCCCTATCGAGTCATCAAAAATGTTGGCCAAAATTGGCCTACATATGAAGCTTTGCCTAAATGTGGAGTAAGAATCTGAGTAAAGTTTTGGTTAAGAGGTGATCTAATGGTGAAAAGAGTAAACCAAACTTCATGACCCTATCACATGTCACTTATAAAACTTTAAAACTCTTTAATAAAGCTTAAAGTGTGAATTTGGTGATTGCAAGGGACTAGGCCATCATGGCACGTCATGCATTTAGGAATGAACATATTAGTTTTGTTGTGCATTTCATAGTATGCTTGAGAATTCAACCAAGGTTAAAGGATTGCATATAAATGATTTATTTAATGCCAAGGTCATCCCCTGCAAGTTTGGTGTCTTGATTAGTTTTTTATCTCAAGATATAAGCCTTCAAAAATGATTTAGCAGGGTAGGATGTGCATGGGAACATCAAGTTAAGGACATACAAAATAGTTGTTTGGATTAAAAAATCCTTAAAAAGATTCAATTTGAATGTAGGGCTACCAAGTGGCATGATCTCAGAAGCTTGAATCAAACATCAATGACATGTAGGTGATCTCATGAAGTCAATAACTCAAGAAAGATCCATAATGTGCATTTAATCGTGCATTTAAAGATCAAAGATGAGCAAAAGGTTAGAGGATATTAAGGATAAACACAAAGATCACAAGTGTCTCAATCATAGTGAGTTGAAAATAGATTGATGGCCCATAATCGATCATATTGTTAGATTGAGGTCAATGGTCCACATTTGACCTAACAGGTCAAGGATCGAAGGAGTGCATTCAATCATGCTGAGGAGATCAATGATACACATAAGGTCAAGAAGTAAATGAACCTAAATTATAAATGAGGCTCTATGTGGCATATGCACATTAACTGGATAAAGATTGATAGTAGGGTCCACAAGATGTATGCGAGGTTGCAAGTGGCACAATCTCAAATGCAGATCATAGATCAATGACAATGATGAAGGTTAAATCTAGGAGACTCCTAAGGAGATCAATAGAGTAAATTTGATCAAGTTTCATGGAGGCACATGTCCAAATCAACCATGATCAGGTTTTAAAATGAAAGAATCAACACAAGGAAGTGCCACATAGGCAAACATGTCATATCAAAATATTTTACCACCCATGCAATCAAATGTATAAATGCGAGATCAAATATGATTTGTGTTACCAAGAGCAAACCCTGTAAAATCATAGGATGCCATTAAAGCTCAGTTAGACCTCTCAAAATCCCTCAAATGTAAGTTTTATGTCTTGTTCATGATCAAGAGACTAGGTAGCCTATGGATCTTTATTAAATTTATGGCTATATGAAAACTAATAAGGGGATTGGTTTTCATCTATAGTGGATCTATGTTTAAAGATTAGAGTAATAAAATAATTTAGACTGTGAAAAGGAATGTTAGAAATGACACTAGTAAGTGTGTTTAAGTCTGATAGCATAAAGAACATATCAAGGTGAAACATGGTGTGACAAACCCATTAAGAAGATGGAGACGTTTTGAGGTTGATAAAGACAAGTGGAGCAATCAATGAAGTTTCAAAGCCTTTGGCAAATTTTCCCTTTTTGAATATATCATGACTTATCATCCTTAGAAAGTTATTTTCTTTTAGTGAGTTTCTAATCCAATCAGAGGGCTTGAAAGCTATTTAGAGCTAATGAAAGTTAATATGTAGAGGTAGGATTAATGACAATTGAGTAAAAAGTGGTTGGGCCTAATTTATTGATTTATGTATGCTTGGTTCCCTCTCTCTCTTTCCATTTTATTATATATCTCACATTTATCCCCAAATAAAAGAGGACCCTTATGCTTTTGGCATGCCTAGGCTATGCCAAGATTTATACTGAAATGCCTATTGATGCAATAAAAGATTGAATTTCTCTATTTACACGCTGAATTGAAGTGTGTTTCATAAATTTATTGATTTGGTTAAGTGAATGTATGATTTACTTTGCCTTTGTCTGAGTTTCCTCACCTTCATGAAGTGTTTTATAGTTTTCATAGGTCATTCTAAGTACCATAGATAGTTTGTTGATTAGTTTGGAAGTGGACAACTGCCTTCCCATGCTAGATTGATAACTAGTTCATGCCTTTTTATGAAATACTTATGTGAAAGCTGATAAAAGAGTGAGTGAGTGATATTTACAGGCTTGAAAGTGTTTGATAATGTGTCTTGTTTAAATTGTAAGTGTCCAAAACATTGGTGCATTACCTCTTTTTACTTTTTTTCATGCATTATTGTCTAGTTCTCTCCTTTTCCAACTAAGAGATTAATTTAGGTGATATATCTAAGGGAACCAACCCTCTCTGGAGGCTCAACCTCACTATAAGATACCTAAAGCCTTAGGTTGTTTTAATTTTGTGGCTTAGTTGGAGAGAGCCTAAAGAACTTCCTCCATGGGTTCAAATTAAGACCATAACATTTACTAGCACCACTATTTCCTTATTAGTTCTTTGGTTTTATATCACATTACATTTAGAATTTGTTTTCTTTATGGTCCCTATTAATGTGGGTTGTATGCACACCAAGGAAACATTTACAAGGTAGCCTCTTATATTTTAGGATATCAATAGAGGTTAACTCTACTCTAGGGCACAAGTTATAGGATATTAGGTTTTACAGAAACCCATGGTGGAATGGTAGATGGCAAAGCAACTATAAACCCAGATGGTTTAGATATGGATATGAATCCTATATCTACTTTGATGTGGATGATGATGGATCTATTCTAAAGTGGGCATGATTTAAAAAAAATACAAGCAAAGGGAAAGGTAAGGTAGAAAATTTAATCTATAAATAGAGATCATGTGTTCTTTTTAACTAGATTTAGACTAGGGATAAACACCACAAACTAGTGCTTATAACTTGAGGCTTTGGCACACATACCTGAAAAATATAATGAGGCATGAGGAATAAAATGAAATTAAATAAAAGCTATTAGCTAAAGATTTTTATTACTATGATTGTTATTTCATCTATTAATAAAATATTATAGCTAACAAGAAGAAAGCCCCTTTGACTAGATATAGCTTAGTCTTATAAGTTGCATCAAAATAGTGCTTCTACATAGATATAAAGATTAACCTAACAAACATGTTGTGAAAGCAAGATTTATCAACATAAAATTTCCAATACACATTATTAATTCAGAAAATCCTACTAATTAACCACAAACTATTCAAAATTGCTATAACACAGATAAATAAACTAAACTACGAGTTAGAGCAAAGCACATAATCAATATAAGACATAAATGAAAGAGATAGTAAACATGAAATTGAAGAAAAACCTGAAGGATTTCTTATCTATATTGAATGTCAAAATTTATTTTCCCTTTGAAATTTGGGAGATACATGTATATATAGGCTTGGGATGGGGATATCTCATACCTCAATCCATGCTTAAAGTTTCACTACCATTAGGACATCTCTTTAATAGGCCTATATCACATACATGACCATGACATATCCAATCATTCATAAGAGACAAAAAATTATTACAACAACAATCTATTATAATCAAATAATGCAAATACAAGGGAAATTTCCTATGAAGAGAACATTGTAGTTGTCGATACTTCAGCTATGGTAGTCATTATAGTTTTAACTAAGTTATAACTATGGTTATCTTGGGTGTTTGAGAAGTAGTTGAAACTAAAATAGCCAGTGGAGGTAGGGTACATAGATATGCTTGCTTGATCTCTTGTATTTATAAATAAAGAGTGTGACTCACTTGAAAGTCCATTGCAATTATTCTTAAGTCAAACATAGGTATTTTTAAGAGCTGGGGGAGTCTATCCATCAATTTTAGATGTGTTTTTAATGCAACCCTAAGTTCCACATTAGGAGTCTCTATGTTAAGGACCCTACTTCTAGAAAATTTTATCAACTGTAATAAGTCATCGTAGATCTTATAAATTGTGCCCTCTACTCTACTTTGAAACTATTTTCTGCTATCTAGAGAAGGTCTTCAAAGATGGCCTTGAGGACCAATGCCCCACTTGGTTTAATCACACCAGTTATTCTCATTTACCCTAAAATTTTAATGGCTTGATCCTCATAGTTGATGAGTTGAAGTAAATTTCACATTTCTTGATGCCATATAATCAATCTATCTCTCCTATAAGCTATGTAGTTCAAGGCCCATGTTGCATCCAAAGAAGTTATTAAGTTTAGATGGTCATAAGTCTTAGTTTATGCCTCTTGGATTAAAAAGTGGAGTCTAGACTCTAGTTTATTCATCTTATCAATAAGAGGGTATACATCTCCCCACTTGGGATGTGACTCCCTCTTTACACTTCTTATTAACTAGATAATGTCTTACATCTTTTGAACTACTCCTTGCATGCTATTCATAATGTCCCTTAGAGGTTATATGGAAATTATTTATTGAAATACATCCCTTTATTAAAGCCTCTGAACATTTATTTTATTACTCCCACACAGAGCCTAAAAAGGTGTATAGGTATTTTATGTAATTATTAATATCAAAGGGGATAAATTTTCTTCTATTAGTTAAAGAGAACAAATCTTATCTTTGCTCCAATTCTACCTTTTATCATTCAAACAATATAGTTTTCCTTTTGAAATTCCTCATCATCTTCATTTCCTTGTTGAAGTTAAACTTGACTATTGGCTATTAAAAAATGACCAAGTCTTGCTTACCTTCTTCTCCCTGTTGCATTTTCTAGATCCACTTAGGAACATTTAAGGGAACTGGTTGTTGTGAAGTTTTTGCCTACTCTGTAGGAGTGGTAGATGGGTATTTCATTAGAGGTAACATGGGATTGAGATAAGAGTTTTTTAGTTAAGGTAAAGGGGGAGTAACTCTTCTCTAACCAATGGCCTTCCTTGGAGCCACTATGTCAATTATTAGATTTCCTTTATCTGAACCCTTATATATTGTAAAGTTTACAACTTCTATTTGGGCTACATGAAAAATTAGTAGGCCCATTTAAGTTGATTGTTATGGGGAGTAACATGGGAAGCCATAATGGTGATGGAGACTAAATCTTCAAAATGCACTTGCTCATTGAGTCCATAGGATTGATGGCTTGAGGAAGTAAAGAATGACTAGGTAGGAGGGGTATTGAGCAAATTTTGAAAATAATTCATCATCAACATGAAATGAACTCCAATAGGGTATTTTGAAGTTTTATAGGGGGTGTTATAGCCTTGATCATAGGTGATAAGATTATAATTTGAAGAATCAGTGTTATAACAACTGTACTGACTAGAAAAATAGTTACAACAGTAGGTGAGGAATGAGGAGCTTGTGTACCACTTGAGAAGTAACAATCAGGGGAACTATTGTTGTGTCATTATTATGTTGAGAAGTGTTAAGGCTAGAGATAGGTTTAATGATTACCCATGTGTATAATCTAGAGGTTTAGACTCAATTTCATCTTCTTTATCTCCATCTAAGTCTTGAAGTAATTTAGTTGAGACTGAACTAGTCTTTAGGTTCTTAGTGTCACCTAACTGAGTCTCCTCTAGTAACCATTTATCCTTGGGATCACTTTTTATGGTCTAACTAATGGTTTTAGATAATTATGTCTCTATTTTATCTTCCCATTCGTATTCATTAAACCATTACTTTTCACTATCTATCACTTCTAGGGGTTCTACCACTTTAAGACCTTTTCCTTTATCCAAATCTCCATCTAACATTTCTTGTGAGGTCTCCTTTGCTAGATCACCCTAAGGAGAATCTAAAAGATCTCCCAACTTCCTCTTCTATAAAATGGGGGGGGTATGATAGGAGTAGAATTTGATTCTGGAAGGGGTGAAATAATAATAGGTGAGTTTGATGGGGTAATATGTGGTGATGATGTGAGAGAAATAGTGACTATTGGGGGTGAACCTAGAAAAGTGGATACTTGTACAAGGGAAGGAGATATTGATGGAGGTGGTAGTGCAATAGTTTGGACTAGGGGTATGAGTGGAGCCAAACTAGAAATAGGAGGGAGGAAAGATGAGAGACTCTCCTTTTTCACTATTTGAGTGGAGGAAAGGGAAATATAGAGAATGTCTCTACAGACTGAGTTATATTTTCAAAATCCCATGAAGTGGTAGCCAACTAAGGAAGGGTGGACACTATCATGGTTACTAAAATGTTATACACTAGGATGGGATGTTAAGGAGGACCTTGGATGATTTCCTATTCACTTCCTATAAGTGATTATCTTGATGGACCAACCTATTATTATCCTTGGGATTCAACCTATGGGAATGATCTTTGAGGAGATTTTATAACCGAATGCTTTACCTCAATTCTCCTAGCCTCTTCCTTAATGGTTTCTGGATAATATTTCATGTGCCAAATTATCATTGTAGACATATATACCTTATTCATTCTTGTGTGGACCTCTGTATCATTCAAAGCATTCATGAATAATTCATCACATGGATATGATACATGGCCATAATCAATGTTTACCTTCCCCTAACTATGTTTAAGTCTTCCTGACCATTTTTCTTAGATCCCATTACCTATAAGGCACACACTTAAAATCATATTGTGTTCTAATTTTGTCCACTAGATGAAAATGCTCCAGTTTGGTGTACTAGATCCTACCAATGCTGATGGGAGGTGGGTGGATAGCTCCTTGTTTATCACTTGTTAGTTTAACATTTACATAATTAGCTATTTGGGCTATAATTTCCTACCCTACCAGCTTGTCTAGGACTAACTAGGATAGATACATAAGAGGAGCCCTAGTTTTCTCTATTTTGATGATCATATGGTTTGGATAGAACCAATCATCACCAATATTTTTAATAGTTACTCATATTTTATCAGATAATTTGAGCATGTTCTTACCATAAATGGCTTGGTATACCATTGGATAGAAGGTCTCAATCGATCTGGTCACTTTCTTCCTAAATTTATGTATATGAAAAATATTTAATTCATCATAAATTTGATTCTATGGATACTTAGTTAATGACTCCCAGGGTTAGTTAAAAGTTGAGTGAACAGTCCCCATTATGGAATCTACTAGATATAGAAGTTTTTGTCTAGTCTATTTGTTGAATTGAGGGATTTCTTGATCAAACTAGCACTAAGAATCTCGCCAATAGCTATGACATTGGTGGAAGTGAGGATGGTGTCCAATAGGGGAATCCAACCCTCATTGACATAGTTTATATTGGGAAAACCATAAATTTAGTTTTGTAAATCCATATCAATCTTAATTTTAGGTTTAAATATGGTAATGGGGATAACAAAAATAGGGCCTCTGATTGTAAAGGTACTAGGGTCACTAACCCATTCCCATAACTTACTGGTTTCATTATTTGCATACATACATGAATTAACTAAGCCTTGATTATAGGCCATTTCATAGAGGGGGAGCCTATAGTATTTTTCAAAGGAAGGCCCACTAATATATGTTGTTAGGGTGATACATTGGAAAATATTTAGGATTTTGCCAAAATTTTGGCCATTTACAAATAAATCAAATAATAGGTTAATGGAGGGACAAAATTTTGGCCATTTATAAATAAATCAAATAATAGGTCAATGGAGGGCATTACCTTAGGTTTTTTCATAACATTATGTAGGTCTACTAATTTTATTACTACTAGGTCTTCTCTGTATCTTCTTGTAAAAGTTGAGGGTTGATCCTCAACACTATAGGGTTCTGCTGCTTTAACTTCCTCCCATATAGTAGAATAATGTTTAAATTAATGGTTGAAGGAAACCTCATTGAACCTTGTATCTGTGTATTTCATAGGTTCTATAATGGAACATGCAAAGGGAGGTGGTAGAATGTGTGAAGTAGAAGCCATTATTATGCACTTAAGATCTCTAGTTCTCTAAAACTATGGAATTTCTCAAATTAGTGCTAGTAACTACTTGTTAGATGGAAATGTATTTGTAATTGACTTCGTTGATCATATATAGTCTTTGGATTCCTTACCTCTACTAAATTAAATACACTTAAGCAACCAATTCATTTGGATTGATGGCATCAATGGCCCTAGATTTCTTTGCTCTCTTTTATTTTTGTATTTTGAATTTACCTGGTGAAGTGTCATCCCCATTTTATAGTCCTTAGTGCTAGATGGATTTTATTTCTTTTGCTCTAAGTGATTTCTCATCTATATTTAACACATGGTAATGTTCTACTTCCTAAAAAAGAATTACATTGATATTACATGGGTTTGTTCTTTATTGATACTTATTTCTTTAATTCCTCAAGCTTGTGAGATCATGACAAGTGGAGGGATATTATGGTTTCATTATGCTAGGAGTGTTATACCACCTTACTTCAATCTACAAGATCCAAGTGAGTGAGATGATGATACATGGAGACATATCGATTATTTGATCACTTGGAAGACTTAGAAACTTCTTAGAATACTTTGATAGTGGTGGGTTTGTATGATCATGATATGTGGATGGTTGTCAGTACTCCATTGGCCCTAAAAATTTAATACACTAAAACTTTAATCTGCTAGTCATTGGGTGAGTGCGATTTTGACATGTAGTTAAATGTCACCATTCTAATGGCCCCAAAAATTTTGTACACTAAAACTTCAATCTATCAATTACTAGGGGAGCACGATTGTGACACTTGGCATTATCCCTACCTTCCACTCACCTAGTAGTCTTTTTTATAAAATTGTAAGTGTCAAAATATCTGTGGGCTAGTGGGTTATCATTGAGCAACATATATTTTTTTATAATACTAAAGTATAATTCATATTTTTCTTGCCTTTGGAGTTCGAAGACAATGAGTGAATACCATGTGGTAAGTTTTGGAAACTCGATAAGTGTCTGGGTAAAAAGTATAAAGAATTCTAAGTAAAGAATAATTTGCACAAGATAAAATTTAAAGAAATAACATTTCAACAAACACATAAGTTGGTTAATTTGAAAGAGGAAAAACCCAACATGATTTTGGATTAAACAAGTGAACTTCATGAATTGTTAGAATCCAAAAACACTTCAAAAAACATGTATAAAATAAACCAAAGGTTGGAGATGTAACTCGAGACAAGCCTAAACATAACTTTGTTTTGCAATAATAAAATTTACATCATGTTAGTTAAATATTCAAGAAACAAACTTAGGTCACCCCATCGATCCCAAAAAATAAAGGCTACTTGATAGAGTGGGTCCCTATTAAAAAAAAATGGGGTATGTTGCGATAAAACAAATGGTAACTCACAAGAAAAATTTTCCCAAATTTTCAATAACCCATAATCTTTGGTTAACAACTATAATGCAAACATAGATCATACCAAAGAAAGATAATTAAACCAAAAACATACAAGAGGTTCCCAAAACCACATGCAACATTCTAGCCTTGATTATACCTTGGGTTTATGTGTGGCAAAGTGATTTTATTTTATCCTTATTTTGGATTTTTTATCAAAGACTTGGAATAAACTATAGGTTTCACAATGGCAAATAGGGGCTCAGACATTGCTCTATTACTAACCAGGCATTTATAGCCATGATAAAGCTACCTTTGATTCCCTTCATAAACTTGCATGATGCATGATACATTGATCTTATTTCATCATGTTGAGTCTTTGATCACCATTAGATTTTTCTTTAGGTTTATTTGATCACTCTTTAGGATGCATTGATCCTCTCTTCTTTTTTTAGAGTACAAATAGAAGAGAGGGTTGAGAACCATTGTGAGCTAGTGTATGGGAGAAACAAAATTTAATTTGCTAGAATGTAACTTCCAGTGGCCTCTGTATCAATGGGTATTACCTCAAAACAAGTATTAGCATGGAAAGTGTGTTTGAACCAAAGAATTAAAAAAAACCTTTCTCAATTTGTATGAAAAAATGAGAGCAAATTTTACATACCTAATTAAAGTATTCAATTATGATATGACCATGGTCTATTTCTTATTTTATACCTAAATCTTGAAAGTTTAAAATACATGGGTGTAAGAAACTTTGTGAATCAACTACTTTGTGTATTCCACTTAGGCTCTTGCTTCACTTACTCTCCCTTTAGGATCCGCCCTCATTGATTTAGTATATAATCTCAAACTTGTATATGAAGCAAAGTAGATTGGATATTCTCTTGATAATCCAAGGATTCAATCATGCTACTATGAAACAAAAGATACATACTCTAGAAAATAATATAATTGATCTAAGGAAACAAAATGCTGAAAGCAAAAAAGGTTAATCTAGAAAGCACAAAAACTACCCCAATAATAGTAAAAGACAAATAAAAGAGTTAACTATGAAAGACGTAAAACCTATTATAATTTTACCTCTACTATATCATTTAGTATTACTTAGAGACATCCTCAGTGGGGGCATCCATGAACTAGTGCTTTAAAAACTACCCATTGACTAGGAAGGCTAGGTTATTACCTTCAAGGTCTTTCAAATGGAAGGCATTATTACCTAAAATATTAGACACTTGATATGGTCAAATCCACAAGGGAGTGAAATTGTTATGTTAGCCTTTTTTCTCATGATATTTATCTCATAAGATAACTATGTCTGAGATTTGAAAGGCCTTGATCTTAGATCTTTTATCAAACCACCTTTTAATTGTATGTTGGTGTTTGTTAAAGCTTTTTAGTACTTTGGTCCTTATATCCTCAAGATAGACTATTTCCAACAATCTAGATTAAATTCTTGGATCCTCTTCTATGTATTCTTGTATAAATTGTTAGGTTGGGAGGTTAAGAAACATGGGGAAAATAGATTGTCATCCATACACCAATAGGAAATGTGAAGTTTTAAGAGTTATTTCTATCTTGTTATATTTTCCCATAATGCATATTTTAAGAATAGGTTCCATTCTCTTGGCTTGTATTGGGTTGACTTCTTAATGGAATCCATAAAGTTTTTTTTTGTAGATTCAGCCACTCTATTCCATTGGGGGTAGTATTTTAAATAGGACTTGATCATTATCTAATTATTGTAGGCCCACTCAATGAATTTAACATATTAAAAAGATGGGCCATTGCCAATGAATAAATCTATGGGAGTATCAAATATGGTTAGTAGATACTCCTCTATAAACTTAATGACATATTGAGATCTAGATTTATTGGTGGACACCACTTTAGTCCACCTAGTGTAATAATTAATGGTGGTGAGGATGAAATTATGTCCTATAGATAAATTAGGATTGATTAGTCCAATGAAGTCAAGACCCCATTATGTAAAAGGATGACCCTTAATGATAGGGTGTAGTGGCATGCTGACATTAACCTATATCTTCTTGAAGACTTGTAATTCATGGTAGGTCTTAACATGGTTGTGGGCATCTCTAAAAATAGTGAGCCAATAGTACCCCATTCTTAAGATATTATGGGTTGTTGTGGTCCTATAAGGATGACCACTACCTAGTTTTTAGTTTAGGTTGTCCAAGATATCTATAGATTATTATATTAAGACACACATTAGGTAGTATGGTAAAATACTCCCCTTATTCTCTTAAGACACACCTCAGGTATATTCCCTCAAAGCTCACCTTTGTTTGTTATCCAGCTTAGGGGGCATGCTCCTATGAGTAAACAATGAATGATCTGATCATACCACCCACCTCTTACCACTTAGACCTCATGGATTTGTTTAATTGTATGTGTAGATATATTTTAGTTATTAAATAAATAATTCTTTGGCCTCTTACTATCTTGGTTGGTTTAATCTCCAAATCAAACTCTTGTAGCTTTTCCAGCCATTTGCCTCTTCTTTCATCCAACTCATTTTGACTGTGGGCGAGCTTAATTATTGAGTCTAGGACTATGGCATAAATTTTTTTCCTTAAGATATAGTACCTAAACTTATTTACCTATTTGACCAACACATAGATTTATTTATCTATCATTGAACTTTTCAATTTTACATCTTTTAAATTAGTGTTTATAAAAGCAATTAGGTGTTCACTATGATTTATGTTTTGGGTGAGTACTGAAACAATGATATGCTCTAAATCAAAGGAATACAAAAATAAATACTTGGTGAAGTCAAGACTAATCAATACTAGACCATGAGAAATAACTATCTTGATATCTTGGAAAGAACTCTTAGCCTCAATCGTCGACTCTATCTTGGCATCTTTTTTTAGCATAACATTTAGTGGTTTGATAATTTATACAAACCCATAAATAAATTTACATACAAAATTAATTTTACCAAAGAATGATTTCAATTATTTTCTACTATTGGGAGGTGTTAACTTTGAAATGGCTTGAGTCTATTTTGGATCAATGGAAATCTCATCCTTGGTGATGATATGGCCAAGGAACTTGCCTTCTATGACACCAAAGATACACTTCTTTAGGTTCATGGATACTCCATATCTTTTGCATCTATCAAACACTTTCTATAAGTGATTTGCATTATCTGTTCTATTTTTAGAAAATATAGTGAGGTCATCTATAAAGATGATGATGCACTTACCAATAAGTCCTTGGAATGCATATTCCATGGATCACTAGAAAATTTCTTTAGTGTTGATGAGGTTGAAAGGTATCCTTTTATAATCATAAGTTCCCCAATTTGTGGTGAAGGCATCTTTGTTTGATCTTCTGCTTCCTCCATCACTTGGTTGTATCCTTATAAACTATCCAAGAATGACATCATCCCAGATCCACTAACTATATGGATTACTTCATTTAGGGAAGGTAGAGGATAATTATATTTTTATGAAGATCTATTTAGGTTTCTAAAGTATGTACATATCATAATCTCTCCATTATTCTTTCTAACTGGTACCAAGTTTGCTACCCAAGAAGAGTGTCTTATAGGAAATATGATCTTGGTATCTACTAACTTCTAAACCTCAGTCTAGATGAGTGGTTCTAGATTAATATTTATTGGTCTTTAGCATTGCTTAAAGGGTCTATTCCCTTGATTGAAATGAATAATATGAATGATTACTTGGGATCAAAGTATTAAAATATCCATAGGTCCAAGAAATCACATCCTAATAATCCATCAATATATCTTTCAACTTTTATTTTTCTCCCTCAACACAAGCTAGGTTGATGTTGACATACTGAGGGTGTTCCTCAATCCCTAAATTATCTCTTATGAAATTATATTGATTTGTCTTTAGTTATTTTTGATTTTTAGATTGTGAGTCTATGTCAAATATCATTTCCAAAGACACCATACCCATGGGGTTCCTATTTTCCTTGAGCTTCATGATGCCATTATACCTAAAACCTTTTGCTTCCATATATCTAAAGTCCTTATCTATACTTTGGTTTTTGAAAGACCCATAATTATTGATAAATTAGACATTCTATTGATCATCCTCAAAGACCTAGAAATTTTCAATATTTTTGGGAATTTAAGGGCAAGGTACTATCTCTATGAATTTTTTTTACATCTTAATCTCTTGAATTGGTGCTAAGTTGGTAGTTGAGGTTGCCAGTGAATCTACCACTTGATTTTCTTCTCTTAGAACAACTTTGATGTTAAAAGGCTCAAAGGACTCATTAGGTCCCAAGCTTTATGTTTATATTTTTTTAGATATGATAGCTTGCATTAATATTTTCTTCTGATATGGTTGACCACTAACTCCCAATCACTAAATATTCATAATTGCTTGACATTCTTCTTTAATGAAAAATAGTAGGCCAAGATGAGGGCTTCATATTTAACTTGATTATTGGTGCAAGGGAATTTTAATTTGTAAAAAAATAGGTATTACTTCCCATATGGATCAGTGAGAGTTAACCCAACACCATTTTTTTTTTTTATATCAAGCTTGAATAAAATGGAGGGTACATAATTATGAAGGGATTTTGAATTCCTGTTTATGAGGTTCATGCTTTGTGGTGAATGTATAGACACTAACATGTGAAGATACAAAGTTGAACCTCTCATTTTTAGTGTTGCAATATGTGATCAAGTACGTAATCTTTGGTTTTCTATCAAATTTGATCTAATTAGGCATCCCCTTCATGGTAACCACATGTGTGATAAATCGGTGGCCTTGTACCCATTTCCTATCTTTGATCAATCTTGATTGAGTAATAAATCATAAACTTCAAAAATGTTAACTACTAGGATGTCTATGTAATGATGTACACATGAATCAAAGTAAAATTATATCTATACATTTAATAGTTCCCCAATACAAGGTACTATGGACTTACCCAATTTTTGGACTAGTTTTTTTGACTTATTTTGGTTTAGCCCTAGTTATTTACAGATGGATGTAGGCATCACATTAGTTAAAGCTTTTGAGTCCACCAGATAATTATGAACATTCTTAACAAACATTCTTACCATTAATATGAAGGGTGGGACATTAGTATTGTCTTTATTAATCGTTACATTTGTATGTGTAACCTTTAACTTATCAGCTACAAAGGACCTCTTGATCAAGACTTTGAGAAACAATTCCCTTTGCTCAGTGATTTGTGCTAACTCATGCAAAATGATATTAACCTTGATCTTCTTCATGTCTTTTATGATGTTGTATCCTTCTCTTCTTTATGATGTAGTGGGTTGTATCTAATAATTTTACTTTATAAGAGGTATATTATTATTTCCCCTTAAATTTGAAGTAGTAATGGTGTTTTTGTTAGGAGGTGTAGAAGTAGTGAGAGGTTTTTTGTTCCTTAGGTTGTAGTTAACCCTTAAAAACTGATGAAATGCATGGATCTCATCTATGTTATCCTCTAAATAATTCTCATTTTCCATAGGGAATGGAAATTCATAGGTATCAAATACCACCTCCATATTGGGGGACCTAGAGGATCAGAAGGAGATGGCTCAAGTGGATTTGTTAGCATCTCTTGTCTATCCATTTCTCTTTGAAAGAACTCAAAGGCTATGCATAACTCTATGTAATCTAGTTATCCATGTTTGTATATGATATAAACCCTACACCAATTGGGCAATGCTTCTTCCAAGATGTTTATCTTAGGCATATTTTTAGACATCTACTCAGTTTTATTCCCCAATCTATTGAAGGGTTGGTTTTACCTCTAGTAACTGAAAATCTAATTGGTGTTTTGGCTGCTTGCATTTCCCATACATTTTTCATAGTCAAAAATTCATTACTAATTCTTTGTACCATCCTCTAAATGGTATATATATCAAATTTATTATAATTAGTAACATCACCTTGGGTGGTGGAGGTAAGGACTAGAATTAAAGCTTCACCTCTATGGGGATTATCTATTTGGACAAGATTATTCAAGAAACTTAGATTCTAGTTAGGTTTAATGTGAGATATGGGTATTTACATATGTTTCTGGGTCTGATTATGAGCCATGACATTTTGGTTAATGTTTGGAATTGGATTTAATGTGGGGTATGTTTGATAAACATTTGGTCCCACTAAGCATTTGTTGGATCTAAAACATTTTTATACATCTCAAGAGCTAATACAATATTTGGACTATGAGTTGTTTATCTAGCTATACATTTTGTATAAACTTGCATTAAATGCCTTAATGGGTTCATTAGGCTCTTTTTTCATGCTACCAAAGAGCTAGTACACAATGCTAGGACTAGTGACTTGGCTGAACTATCCTAAAAAGGTGGTCTGACACTCATTCCAGGATTTGATTGAGCACTTGATGATATTAATAAACCAATCATAGGTGAGATGTTGAAAAATAAAGTGGAAGAGTTTGTAAGTTAAATCCTCATGGACTACATTTAATATTCGCATAACAGTTCTAAAGGCTTTTATATGATCTTTAGCAATCCTCCATCCTAAGGGAGAAAAGGTAGGGAGGTAATTTTTGGGATTTCTTAGTAGAACATGAACATCTCCTATAATGTTAAAGGTAGAACTGATTAACCAAGGATAAGCCATTGGACATGGGAGGACTTGCATGTTTGGAGAATGTGATTAAGCTCAGGATCTTCTCAAGACACCTCTGTTGGTCCTAACCTTTCTATGGGTCTACAAGGGTGGATGTAATAGGTTATTTATAGAGGTATAAATGGTCAATCTCTTGGATATATCCAGTGAAACTCAAGTGATCTTCACATCTTTGGGATGAAAGAGGCCCTCCTTCTAGTGCTAAAACTAGGTCTTACCTATTGATGTGGGTTTTATACACACCCAAGTAACCTTTAAAAGGTATCTTCTAACATTTTAGGATCTCAATGGAGGTTGAATCCATTCCAAGGCATGAGTTAAAAGGTATTGAGTTTTATATTAACCTATGGTAGAATGGTAAATGGCAAAGCAACTATTAACTTGGATGGTTTGAATATGGATATAAATATTAGATATAATCTGAGGTGGACAATTATGGATCTATTCTAAAGTGGGTACGATTTAAATAAAATAAAAATAGATGTAAAGGTAAGGTATAAAAGAGAATATGTAAATAAAGATTATGTGTTTCTCCTAACTAATTTTAGAATAGGGATAAACACCATGGACTAATTCTTGCAGTTTGCTACTTTGGCACGTAGAACTGACAAACACAGTAGTAGGTCTGAGGAAGAAAATGCAATTCACTAAATTTTATTAGCTAGAGATTATTATTACTGACATTGCTAATGCATCTCTTAATAAAATATTATAGCTAAGAAGCATAATCCCCTTCCACTAGATATAGCTTAGTCTAGGAAGTTGCATCAAAATGGTGCTTCTACATAGATCTAAAGATTAGCCTAGTAAACATGTTGCATGAAATCAAGATTTATTAGCCTACAATTGATACTAAAAATTCTTAATTGAAAAAATCCTACTAATTAGTCACAATCTATTCAAAATTTCTATAACACATCAAAAAACTAAACTACTAATTAGAGTAAAGAACATAATCAATATATCACATAAATGAAAGAGATAGTCATAAAACATAGACTTATAGAATAACATAAAGGATTTATTATCTAAATCAAATGTTAAAATCTCTCATCCCTTGTAAATGTAGGAGATACATGTAT
This sequence comes from Torreya grandis, assembly GCA_037957365.1. NCBI lineage: Eukaryota > Viridiplantae > Streptophyta > Pinopsida > Cupressales > Taxaceae > Torreya > Torreya grandis. The sequence goes on along the minus strand of JARHVA010002107.1, from coordinate 1,707,816 downwards.
ATATAGGATTTTGATGGGGATGCCTCGCCCCTCAAACCATGATCAAATTTTCACTGCCATTAGGGCATCTCTCAAAGATCTCCACATGGCATACATGAAAATGATGTATCCAATCATTCATAAAAGACAAAAATTTATTACAACAAAATTATATTATAATCAACTAATGTAATTATAATAAAAATTACCTATGAAGAGGCTATTGTATTTTTTGATACTTAGGCTTCAGTAGTCATTACAGTTGTAAATAGAGTTGTAGTTATGGTTAGCTTGAGTGTTTGAGAAGTAATTATAATTGAAATAGCCGATGGATTTAGGGTAGATGAAGATGTTACTTTCTCAAATAAATTTGTAAATAGAGAGCATGACTAGCTTTGAAGTCTATTTTAATTGCCTTAAAGTCTAACATAAGTCTTTTGATGAGCTAGGAGAGTCTATCCATCAATTTTTTTTGTGATTTTAATGCATCCCCAAGATGCACATAAAGAGTGTCTATGTTAAGGAACTTGCTTCTAAAAAAATTTTTCAACTAAAACAAGTCATCTTAGGTCTTATACACTGTACCCTTAACCTCTGTTTTGAAACTATTTGCTACTGTCTAGATAAGGTCTTCAAAGATGGCCTTCAAGACCAATTATTTGCTTGGGTTAATCATGCCATTTATTATAATTTCCCCTAAAATTATAATGGCATAATCCTCATATTTTATGAGTTTTATAACTAAATTTTTTATTTATTAATTCCATCTAATCAAGCTATCTCTCTTAGAAGCTATGTAGTTCAAGGCCCATGCTGCATCTAGACCAGTTATCAAGTTTAGATGGTCATAAGTATTATTACAAGCCACTTATATTAAGAAATGGAGTATGGACTTAATTTGATTCATATTATCATCAAGGGTGCATACATCTCAACACTTGGGGTTGTGACTCATTCTTTGCACTTCTTATTAATTGGATAATGTGATAAAACTTTTGAGTTGTTTCGTGCATGCTATTCACGATGTCCATTAGAGGTTGTATGGTACATATTTATTTTAATGCTTCCAATACTTGATTAAAGACTTTAAACATTTATTTTATTACTCCCCCCATATATTATACAAAGGTTTAGGGTTCTTTTATGTAATTACTAATATCAGAGGGGAAGAATTTTATTCTCTTGGTTAAAGAGAACACATCTTCTCTTTGATTTAATTATACCTTCTATCCTTAAGCCATTATGTTTTTAATTTTGAAATTCCTTATAGTATTTATTTATATATTGAAATGAAACTTGAATATTGGTTTTTCAAAAATGATCAGGTCCTACCTACCTTCTTCTGCCTATTGCATTTTCTATATCCATTCAGGAATGTTTAAGGTAACTAATTGTTGTGAAGGTTCTGTTGATAGTTTGGCCTCCCAGGCCAAACATCAACCCTTATAATCAATTTTTTTTCATGAAAACCGCTCCAAAATTTACATGGTGGTATATACCTTTTCATGATCTTTTTATGGTCTCTTAACCCTTCTAACATTGTTCAAATTCTTGCTATATGTGTCGTGGGTCGCTCGAGGGATGATCATATATAATAGCATGTTTTGAGTCTTGCGATGATGTACCAAGTTGTCATGATTGAAATTGAGTGAGTGGAGAGGTGTAAAAGGTATTTTTATGTATAAATATTGATTTATGCATTGTTTGATAAAGTTAAGTTTTCTTAGCAGAAGTTAAGTTAATTTGGGGAAATTAAGGTTTCTAGTTATCATAGTGTTTATGCCTATTCTAGCCATTTATTGAGAAGGGACCTTGACATCATGATATGAGAGTGTCCAAGCCTCATTTGATTCATAATTTTAACTCTAATAGTGTGTCTAAGGTTTCCCTCTCTGTTATAATCATTCAAACTTGTTTCATGCTTTAACTAGCCTTCCAAGTCATCAAATGATTGTCAAACATACTACATGAGCTAAATTTCATGTTAAAAACTTTGAAAAAGTGGTTTTTAGGTGTCAAATTATATTAATAAGGTCTTAAATTTTCCCTATAGCAACCATATTGTCATTTTAGGATGGTGTCATATGCATAAATAAGTCCTTTTAGAAACCAAACCCATCTTTCATTCACCAAATGGGCCACACATAGGTGAAAATGTGAATTCTCAACTTATGTAACCATAACTTATGTTTTTAAATGTAATATTACATCTATTTTCCATCTTATCATCCTAAAATGGAATTTAAAGGTCTAAAACCTAAGAAAATGCAAGAAAGTTACAAGTTGTAGGTGCTTTCAAACTTGTACAAATCCATATAGTATGGCCATGATCAGAGGAAGTTATAAATATGTAGAGGGGACTTATTTCATACATCAAATGAGGGAATATAGGATTTTAAAGGTAATAATATCCAAAAACCAATCCATTTCTTCCATTGAGCTCCTAGGTAGCTCAAGAGAGCTAGTGAGGTTTGTGAATGGTATGGATAAGAGATAGAAGGTGAGGACTTGAGACTTTTGATAGAGGAGGGGAACTTAGTTATATTACATCTTATGGAATTTTTTCTTATATTTAATCTCCTTCATTTATGAATAATCACTAATGAGGTGAGATACTCATTGTGTTGTCTCCATCCAAACAGGGTCCCAATTTACTTCATCTTCTTCACTTCTTAGCATGATAACAAGGGAATGAAAATTTGGGTGGATTTTCAAGGGTATGAATAACCTTATACATCATAATAAAGACCCAATTCACTTGTGTGAGCCATCAAGAGATAAGAAACCTTCTTATGGAGCTATCTGCAGGTTGGTAATAATGGGTTATTGATACTTCAAGGTCTCAAATGAATGCAAAGTGTTAATAAGGTCTTAAAAAACTCTTAAAAATCCCTTGAGTCTCTAAAATAATGGGTATTCAGTGATGAAATAGATATAAGACCCAAAAAATGGTCATTTCTCAAATTTCCACATTCAGTTAGGTGGTTTAGACAAAACCAATGAGTCTACAAACCTACCTAAAGGATTCCAACACAATGTTTCTAAAGTTTTACAAAGTCTAATGATATATTTCATGAGGTTGTAGGTAGGATTGAATAGAATATAATATTTGGGGCATAATAGACTAGGTTTTGGTAGTGATTTGTATATTTTGGAGTTTTCATGATGGCCTAGACTCAATCAGTGAATATTTAGCCCTCCTTCAAGACTTATAAACATTTATCCAAAGACCAAAGTGAGTGTCAAGACTAACTAAATATCTATTTATATTAACTATAGTATGAGCCCTCACACTTTGAGGAGGAATCATGTTATTTTTTAGCTCCACCATCACCTAAAGTTTCATTTTCAGTCAGCTAGGATTTGTAAGGAGGTTCAAGATGTTCTTTGTAAAGTGCATAAAAATCCCAAGAGTGTTATCCCATATTCATGTCATGAGATTGCATATGTGAGGGGTAAAAAGTGTATGTTAATCCCATGACAAGGTTGAAATAATTGATACATTATGGAAGGAAAAATAGGAATCAATACAAGTTGAATAAACCTATTTAGGAAACCTAACTACTTTGTGGAGTCTAAGAGAGATTATTAGTGCCCTGAGAGTTATGGTTTTTGTTGACCAAATTTGACCCTATAAGTTAAATTGGGACCCCTATAGGTAAAAACCTGATATTTATAGGTTTATAAGGGGTTTAATATTATGTAAAAGGGTGTATTATATGTCTTTTGATGTCATTTAATGTTATATAAGCCTTGATCGTGGTCTAATTAATCTATATGTCACTTTGAGTCATTTAGAAGGCTTTTAGGGGTCATAAATGAAAGTGGCATATTTTTAAAGGTGACCAAGTGTCCTTATTTACTTTTAAACATCTAATAAGTTATATTCCCTATCAAGAATGTTAGTCTCATCTAAAACTTGTAGGTTATCTAACTGAAGATTAAGTAATCAACTAAAAAAGGGGAGTTTGGCACTTGTACGACCCATGAGGGAAGGTGAAACATGGGATAAGGATATGAAACATATATCAATATTACTTATGTTCATTTCCATGATTTACATGCTCTGGAAGTGCTATTTTTGAGCTAAAATAGTTTAGCTCCTTTTCCTTTCTAGACACATAAAAGTGATCAGTAGGTTTGTGTTTGGTATAGATAGTTGAAGAGGTTTCATGTCAAAAACCTTTAGGAGGTGAAATAAAAATAAAATATATTAATTTACATAACAATATTTTGAGGATTGTTCAACTATTCTTTATGAATCATCCCTAACAAGTTGACTATGTTTTTTTGCTTGCCAATCTATGCACCCTATAAGTTTTGCTCTTATTTGGATGAATCCATACAATCTAGATATTGGGATTGATTCTAGAGGATGTTTAAAACCTAATATAATTCTCTCCATGTTTTATTTAGCATTTTAAATTGTTTTGATGGTCCAAGTATCTCAAGTTGCAAGAGAATGTACCATTTTATATTGTAGGTAGTTTCCACTATCTGTTAAACCTTCATGATTTGATGGTCACTTTATGGGGTTGTGTTAAGTTAATTTATGTTTTTAAAATGATATATTAATTCAATTTACCTTTTAACTTCATTCTTCAAAGTAATTTCCATGAGTTTTTAGTCATATGCAACATATATAGTCTTCCACCATTAGTGAACATGTACAAGTGCCATGAAAGAAGAAAATCATGTTGGAATAGATGTTTTATAGTTAGTTTAAAGAACATAATAATGATAAGAAACCATTTGGGAAATTAGTAAAGAATCAAATTCTATCCATGAGGTCAAAATAATACTCAATGTAAACACTTACATCCACTGCCTATATATATACAACTCAAAATGTTTACCTAAAGGTGTCCTCATGAAGAATCTCATGCTGAGAGGACTATCTGAGTTGATATATATATATATATATATAGTAAGGAAATTATATTTGAAACATTTTTAAAAGGAGAAAACTTTATTAGAACTCACACATCTTGCATACTATCTAGATTTGCACTCACTACCTGTATATGAATATGCACCTACAGGTAGCATTAATAGAGATATAGGGGTATTTTTATAGAAAATATTAGAAAATTTGAAATTATTTTGAAGTAATAATATGTTATGAGGAGCATGTTAGGAATATTTTAAAGGTTAGGTTAGCACCTAGGCCTTTTTGAGATACCTTAAAACATTGTTAAGTTGAGATATGATCATACCAAATGCACTCATTCTATATCCTCACCATAAAGGTTTAACTTTTAAAAGGAATAAGGTGATTTGGTCCTATGGTTTTCTTACTAGGAAGGCTCAAAATTGCCCTTTTGGCCACTAAATTATTGTAGACACTAGAAAAATACACACTTACAATTTTTAATGACTAAATGCCTTAGGACCCCATAAATAGTCCCTAAATTTTTTTTAACCCTTAACTAACCTACCTAACCTAACCAAATCACTATTCTACTATTCACATAGTACTATTCAAAAGTACTATTCACTATTCACTATGGGACCCACTGTCACTATTCATGATGACATGGAAAATGACATGGCATGTGACATGGGAAGTAACATGGAAGGTGATATGGCAAGTGACATGGCTTGGAAGTGAGGTGGCTTGAGGTGGGACATCATACCCCATTTGGGACCTGCCTCCAAGGTACCTAATGACATCACTAAGCACCAAAGGGCCCCTCCTTTGAATTATGACACTTTTTTCTCTATGAGACCATCATTAAACATGTTTTTTTGTCCTCATATATGGATAATGGTGCCAAAATTCATGGGGCACTTAGCCAAAAGACAAAATAATTTGGTAAATAGTCATTTGGCCTCATTTGAGCCCATGTGCATGATTCCTACTCCAAATTGGACTCATGTGCAAGGTGGGAGACAAACCAACAATGTGGGAATGCCACCATCCATATCCCATTTTTAATTTATTATCCCACTTAAAAAATGGAACCATAATTCACTATTCCACTTCTTTGGCATGTTTCTTGACAACAAATGCTATAAATATGACCCTCCCCCTTCACCCATAGGGAAGTTGTTTTTGTAAAAAGCTTTCTTGTTGCAAGTTTTGTAATTTTGGAGGAGGTCATCCACTTGAGAAGGAGGTAATAATTATATTGGAGAAAGGAATTCAAAGTAATGAAGCTCTGCCAAAATTGCTGCAAGAATTCATCATCAACAACATCATCAATTACATCATCAACAACATCAACAAATCTTCAAGGCAATCTTTATTTGTTTTGTATTTCATTTTAGTATATTGTTTTTATTACCTTGAACTTCACCCCATTTTACACCTTTTGCATCTTAATCCATTGACCTCCTTTGCCACCTTTGCCATTTTAATTCCATTTACCTACTTTGCCATTTTGTCACCTTTACCCTCTTTGCTCCTTTGCCATCTTCACCCTCTTTATCCCTTATACCCTTTTGACACCTTAATTACTTACTATTTTATAATTTTAGACCATTCAACCCTATCATTTTTATCATCTCAATCATTTACTAACCCTAACCAAACCATTTTTTTGACCCTTATCAAATTACCAAACCAGAAACCACCATTTTTCCTTAACCAATTTTCAGCACTAGTTGATTTATCTAGTCATTGTTTTAGTAAAGAATTTAACTTCCTTGTTTTAATTTTATTTATTTGATATCATTTGTGTGATCTAGGAATTTGACTCAAGAGAGGATGGTTAGTATGGTGTTAGTTCCAAAATGAAAATAAAATGAAAGAAACACACTAATAACATAACATCTCTAGGCTTAGACACTAGGGAGAGCTTAGTTAACAAAAAAAATGACAAACACAACTAAAAAGTAAGGAATAAAACATAAAAATTACTTCACCTTCCTTGGATGATCCAAATGACTTTTTAGTAGTGGCTTACTCAGTTTTGTGCTCATGAAGTCCTTGGCAATGGAAGTTTGGCTACTTCCACCTCTCCTTGGCACCTTTAGCTTGAGGCTTGGCTTGGCTTGGAATCAACTTGGCATGGTAACAATAGTTGCTTAGCTTCTTGAATATATTTGTGCATTATAACTTTTCACCAAAATAGCTTAGAAATGATGTTCATGGCCTCTCTATTTATAGATTTTTGCAAATGTCTAGAACCAAATTGAATCATCCATAATGAGATTGAGATGTGTGGTTGAGGATTAATTAAATTTTTGGAATTAAGTTTATAATTATCCTCATCATGACATTGGAAGAAGGGGAAATTAAGAGGCATGGAGGGCATGAATCCTAATATTTTTGGCATTTATGGCCTAGGGATGTCTTCCAAAGAAATGAGGTCCCCTGATGATGTAGGTATTCCATATTCATTTCTAAAAAAAAGTTTTCAACAAGTTTCCATGGAATTCTTAAGTATGCCTTGATTTGGATTAATTACCTCTTAAGCATGTTTAAGCACTTTATGCACAAACTAATCAAATTGATCATAATGCCTTGTTATTAGTCTAAAATTCAACTAGATTGGAATTGAAAGGTGACGTCAGATGCATTGGATCTATTATCCCATTTAGGATTTTAATAACAACAAATAATAAAGGCACATGTCTTATGTATAAGATTTGATAGGAAAGATCAATCCAGAACACTTAGGGATAAAATTAGCATTTTGAATCAAAATGATCTAATCAAAGTTAGCTGGCCCATAAATTGCATTGCCCCATTTCGGGATACCCTAGCCAAAATCAACACTTGAATATTTTAGTTTCACATCATTTAGCGTGCTTTAGTGTTTTTAGGCCAAATTGTGTATTTTGGGTAGAAATTGGTCAAAAGCCTAGATGAAGGTTATCAGTGGCCAGTTTTAGGTGTCTAAAATTTGCTATTTTTTTGTTTTAATTTGTTTTCATTTTCATTTATCAACTTAAGTGTTTAAAGTAGGTGGATTGACAACCTCCTAGAAAGCTTTCACTTATAGGATCTAGCTCACGCTAGACAATCCACCCAACTACTTGTCTAACAAACAAGTAGCTGATAGTGATTTCTTATTGTAGGTCATCATACAAAGACAAAGAGGAGCTCTCACAAAGTCTAGAATTCAATGCACACATATTTTAACAAGATTTTCTACACACCCTCTTAACTAGTTTCTTTCTTTTCAAAACTAAGCAAAACAAAAAAACATTAGATAGAAACATTTTGGCATGCCTAGTAGGACCCTTGAGTTTTCTTGGGTTCATAGATGTTTTAAGACATTTAGTTTCATTATTAAAATTTCATTTAGTTGTACATCTCATTTTTGAAATTTAAATGTTCATTTCTTCCTTTCAAAATGCAAGTTTTAGTATCTTTTTCTTTCTAAAAAAATCAAAAAATAAAAAAGGAAAATTATCATTTTTTTTTGCATTTCCAAAGGCAATCATCCTAGGATTAAGACTTGCATTCTCATCTTGAATTTAAGGGTGCATTATAGTTGTTCTTTTATTCATTTAAAAATAAATAAAAAATTCCTTGTGGTTAAAATTAACTTGCATACATAGTTTGCTTGCTTGTTTAACTAGCTCATCTAGTTTAATTTAAGCAAACCAAATTAACCGTAGTGCACAAATGTTACACAAAACAAACCACTTACACTAAAATAAACATCAAAAATACTTGAGACAAGGCCCAACTAGGATTTCATAACCTAGCATATCATCTTACCCTTTCCCAGTTATCATACTTAGATTTAATCATCGAGGGGATAACCAACTCAGCTCTTTGGTTTAATATAAAATCTAGATATACGGTTTAAGGCTAAACACCCACACTAGCTATGAGATCATGAATTGAGGAGAACAAACCCCAAATATCAAACCACGTACTTGATCTAATATATACTTCTTTTTGAGCACCTAAATGCAACCCAAAACTAAACATAGATTGCTTTTTAGGACCTATTCAAGCTAATTTCCCCTTCAAACTTTTCTAAGGCATAAGCCAAAAGAAAGATTATAAGGAATCCTAAGACTTAACATGCTCTTAGTTAATGTATTGTTTGCCTTGAATCTTTTTTGATTTCTCTTTGTTTTGAGGTGTGAGAACGTATCATTCCTTTCCAATTTTCTCATATGGTTCTTACTCACCAACAATGAAGGGACCTTGAAGAACAAAACTTGCTACAAAGTAAACCAATATCTTTTATCTCTACATCCATGGAACACATTTTCAAACCCACAGGTTCCCCTCACTCTCTAGAAATTCCTATTCAAGTAATCCCAAAAGATGCAAATTTTGCCTCTTTCTTAAACAATAATCATACAACCTTACAACATTACCTTAGAAATATGTCTTACCAAATATCAATTTCAAATCCACCTATAGATCTACCTTATGACATGCATCTCCACCTCATGGGGAGTACCTCCATTACCATGGGAACTACTCAACCTTTAGTTACCCAAGCCCTATCATCGACCAAAAACCCCCTTGATGCTACCACTCAAAATGAACCAAACCAAACTACCACTACCCTTATACCACATAATAATCAATCCTCCACAATAAAAGTGCTTACCTCTAATACTACCCATCTCCCTCTAGTTACCTTCAACCCATCAAACACTACTCCACTTCAAATCCTTGTGGTGTACATACCCTCCATGTTACCAATAATTAGTACAAAGGTCACTACCCTTCCATTAGACACTAACCCAACTACCACTCCTACGCAACAAATAACCTTTAATTATCTCTATAATCCATAAGGGAACATGGTTCCTACCCAAACCCCTAACCCTACCCAACCATTAGCATCCACATACCAATATATCTCTTCTACCCAACCATTGGAATCCACATACTAATATGTGGCAAACTCTCAACCTTCCACCCACTATCAAAATGTTTCTCAACCAACATCGTAATATGCAACTTACAACCTCTTGGGTACTCAACCCCAAATAGACTTCATGAAGATTATCATGGACAAGATGACTACCCTTGAGTCATCTATCTCTGAAGCCCATAATCTCTTATCTTATGATCAAATTTGCAATGAGCCTATTCACCCTTTAGTCCCTATCAAACCTTATCTGGCCCAGTGGGAACTTCCAAAATTTACCAAGTTTAATAGTAAAGAAGACCCTTAATAATATTTAAGAGCATTTACACATTCATGATAATTGATTTCCCATGATGACACTCTTTTCCTCCGTACATTTCCTATGTCATTATCTAGACCAACATCAGATTGGTATAGTGCCACACCCAATCATTCCATCTCTTTTAACTAACTAGCCCAAAACTTTTTAGATCACTTTTCGATCAATATATCCAATAAAGTTTACATTATTGACCTCTACTCCATCCATAAATTTGAGGACTCATCCATTACCAATTTTGTGGCTCATTGGAGGAACCTAATTAGCCAAATTTCCTTTTCCTTGCCTCAACTTGAACTTATATATCTCTTTTCTCGGGCATGTGCCATGCATATCTCATCCACATTACATGTCCAAAGCTTCTAGACCTTTGGTGAAGATTTTACCATGGGTTTCAAACTAGAGAATAGATCCATTTATGAAGGAAAGTTAAAGTTGAAGAACAAGAACTCAAAGTACAAACCTAATGAGCCCTCTTCTTCTAAACCAAACAACCAAACCAATCCCAACACCAAAAATAAAGTAATCATCAATGATGTTGTCCTCAAAACTACACCTCCTCCATCTAATGACCAAAAAAACTCAAGGAGCCAAACCTCTAACTCCTCTAATTCTTCAAACCAAAACCCAAGGAACCAAACTTCGAACAACTAGAAGCAATTAAATCCACTTGGGAAACCCTATTCTTCTATTTTGAAAAAGTTATTTAAATCTAATATCATCCAAATTCCATGAATTAAACCACCCCAACAATTTGATGATTCTCACCTTATGCTGGGTTGGTATAATGAAAATGACCATTGTGCCTTTCACTAAGATATAGGACATGATATAAATAGGTGCAATACCTTCAAGTACCTTGTTTAATACCTCATTGATAAGGGGGCACTTAGATTGGACAACCCCAACACACCACCCAACCAAGCCCTTGACATATTTATGAAACCTTTTCCAAACCATGCTCCCACCAAAAATGAGAATAAAAACATTGAATGCTCTCTTGACATCCATATCATTAACATGGTTCTTGACACACTCATTGATAAAGAACCTGTTCACCAATCTACCAATTCCTCACCACTTGTTGAAATAGTAGAGTTACCTCCTACCCTTTTGGACATCTAAATAGAGGAAGTAACCACATCCACACCTTCAATAGAGGTTACCACACATATCTCCCCTATTATAGAACCATCCATTCCATCTTTGGAAGCTATCTCACAAGAAAAGATAAATTCACCCACTAAACCCCTAATTTTAGAACTATTGTCTCCAAATCTTGTACCCTAGAAGAGGGTTGTTTAGGCCTCCTCTAGAATTGGGAAATGTTGGGACATTTTCAAGCATATGAGTGTGCCCATAAGTGGAAATGAACCTCTAGGTTGAAAGGGCTAACTCCCCGTATTAGCTTTTTGTGTAATAAAACTACTGAACTAGCTTGTATGAATGAAAAGAGTTAGGAGTTTTCATAAATGAAATGCCTAGTCTAAAATGGTGATCCACCAAGAATTAGTATCCACATGTATGCCCTATACTTATGCACAATATAATAGAATATATTCTATACCTTAAGCTCTAAAAGATTCTAACATAAATATTTCAATGTAGAGACAAAGTTAAATGAGATTAAATAAGGTAAATGACTGAAATAACAAACTATATATTACACTAAAGGGTTAAACATGCAAGGTCTCATATAAATTAAATGCACTCTACATGACCTATTGGATTGAATCTTTGCTCAAAATCATGAAGGGCAAAGGATAGAAGGATAAAACATCACTTGCTATCACTCTATATCTCTTGTATACCTAGGCAAATAACTACAACTTAAAAAGGGGACAAACTAATATTTATTTTCTCAAAGGAAAGAAAATGGCAAAAAAAATATATCATGGATTCATCATACTATCTCTAGATGATAAAACAAGAGCCCAAGGGTCGTATTTATATCAAAAAGGGGAGAGAAGAGAGAGCTCTTTGGCACCAAAATAAAAGCTTCTAAAATGGTTTGCTGTCACCATCTTGGTGAAATTGATTCCAACTAATCTCTCATTCAGTTAGAGTTTGTCTTTCTCTTTGATTCACCTTCTTGAAATGACTAGGATCACTACAAAACCAATGGTGAGATGACCCTCCATAAGAAATGGCTTAGATCAATATTGTGAACCTTAGACTCTTCCTAAAAGCTCCTACGTTTTGCACTTAACATTGGTTTTTTCCCTTCTCTAGTCGGGCCCTTATTTATTTTCCTTTTGATAATATCTTTATGTTATGTCCTTTTCCTTTTAATGTGAATGTCATTACCATTGGCTTTGCTAGGGGTTCTTTTAATTAATGACTTTACCAATGTATTTTACCATTATCTATGTGATTCCCGTGGGTGCCTTTTATTAAAGCAAATGTCAACATGGTAACTAGTCCACATTATTTCCATGTGTTCTTGATCCAATGTCATTCCCATGTGTTATTTGCAATTGGTACTTCCTATCAGGCTCTGATATTGCATTAACTTGCTTGCTTTAGGGTTTCCATTTCTCATGACTTATGAAACTTCATAAGTGAAGTCTTTGACAAATCTTGATTTGCACTGTAGACCCATTCAAGTTTTATAAATGGCTTTACTTATAAAACTTATAAGTCAAGCATGTTGGGAAACCTAATTTTCACTATCAAGGCTACTTGCGCTTTTGGGTTTTTTGATTGCTTCTACTTATAAAAGTTTATAAGCAAAGCTCTTTTGAAAACCTAATTTTACTTTGATTAAGACCCTTTCAAGTTTTTTGAGTCCTTCTACTCCTTACTTGAAGACTTTGGGCATGAATTTGACATCTTGTGGCATGTCACCAAGTTTCACCCCAATGACTAGTTCCTTACATTAAATTTGACATCCTACAGCACATCATGTCTTTGAACCCCAACAACTAGTTGGTTGCATCAAAATTGATGTTCTGTGGCACGTCATGGGAATATATTTGGATCAAGATTATTGTTTTAGGTCTTGGAAAGGTAGTTTTTCAAAGTAATTCCTTTGAATAATTTGTTTGAAGGAATTCCTTTGAGAATTTTGGCTTTTCAGCATTTTGGGTAATGGTTAGTTTCCTTTCAGAACTTTTCCTAAAGGACACTTGGGAAAGTGTTCTTTGAAAAAGTTCTAAAAGACGCCTGAGTAGGGGCACAAGGTCCCTTCAATTTTTTTTTAAGGGTAGGCTATGGAAAAAGGGCCCTTCAGGAAAAATCTTGAAGGGTAACCTTGGAGAAAATGGTCAAAGTGACCATTCAGGAAAAATATCGAAGGGCACTTGGATAAAATGTCCCTTCAGAAAAAATCTGAAGGGTCAATTGGGAAAAAAGTGCCCTTCAATTTTTTTTTGAAGGGTCACTAAGAGGAAAAGTGCCCTTCAAAAAAAAATTGAAGGGTCACTTGGAGGAAGAGTGCCCTTCAGAAAAAATCTGAAGGGTCACTTGGAGGAATAAACAAAGTGAAGTGCCCTTCAAAATTTTTCTGAAGGAACACTTAGACAAAAAGTGCCCTTCAAAAAAAATCTAAAGGGACACTTAAAGGAAAAACAAGGAAAGGAAAAGTGCCTTCAAAAAATTTTGAAGGACACTTTGAAGGGAAGTGGACCTTTGAAACTTTTCTGAAGGGCACTTCAAGAAAAAATTAAGGCAAAGAAAAGCTTGGGAAAGACAAATACAAAGGACATCATTCAGACCTAAGTCTGAAGGAAACGTCCAAGGAAAACAAGTTTGAAAGGCAAAGATAAATGAACTTGAAGGGAAGAAGGGGAAGGAAAAAACAAAGGGAAAGCTGAGCCCAAAGGGAAAGAAATGACCCGAGGGGAAAATATTAAAGGAAAAATAGAAAAAATAAAAGGGATGAGGTAAAACATGGGAAACCCAACATGAAGAAGCCAAACTAGCCAAGGATAAGACCAAAAAAGGGGGAACAAAAATTGGTCAACATTTTTGCAATTTCTAGGTGAGACATGCCTACTATGTCATTAGATCAGCTACCTAAATCCTTCCATTGGGCATGGAGTCACATAAGGCAACAAGAGTTAAAAGAATAAGCCATGATTGAGGGTACATATAAGAAAAACACAACAAAGCAAAATCAAGGAAGGGAAAACACTTATTCTCCAAAGCACTTAGGGAAAAACCAAAACAACAAGGGAAAAACACAAAACAAAGTATTTACAAGACATGACCAATAAGGGTCAAAAGTATTTTCAAATGGATCCCATTCACCAAAATAGGTAGCTCTTCTCTATCTATCTTGGACAACTAAAAGGAGTTTCTTTGCTTGCACTTGTTGATGATGTAGGACCACTCCATAAAGTATCAAACTTTGTATGCTACTTGGTTTTGCTCTATCTTCATCCCATTTCAAGACCAAGTCACCTTCTTTGAACACTCTTGCCTTTTCCCTTTTGTCAAAGGACTTTTTAGTGATAACTTGATGATGTTCCAAAGCTTTGTGTACATCATTTCTTGCTTCTTACAACTACATTAATTCTATCAATCTGACCTCCATAAGAGTGTTTTCAAGCAATTTCAACTATTGTGTAAGTTCCAAGGTATCGAGTTCTTGTGATATGGATATCCTAGCTTCTCTCCCATAAACAAGTACAAAGGGAGAATTATTAATTGAATTCTTGGGAGTGATTTTGTCTACCCATAAGGCTATCTTCAACTTTCTATGGCATGCTCTTTGATGATCTTGATGAGGTTCTTGTTTGTAGACTCAGCCAATCCATTACCTTGAGGGTAGTAGTTGGATGAGGAACTTAAATGAACACCACTCTTTTCTACCTAATCAAAAGTTTGAGCACTTATGAAATCAAGTGCATTATTTGAGATGATGACATGAGGAGCTCCAAACCTTATTATAATAATGTCATAGAATTCAAAGATGGAATTTTCATTTACCTCCTTCAATGCAACAACCTCTACCCACCCTGTGAAGTAGTCTTTAGTAGTCAATTTCCATTTTTGTCTAGCATTGGATGGAGAGTTGATCATGCCAACAAAGTCAAGGCCCCATTGCATAAAGGGATGGTCCACTTGAATAGGATTCAATGGAAGAGCTGCAAGTTTTTTCTTTCTAACAAAGAAAGCACATTGAGGACAAACCTTAGCTCAATGATAATAGTCTTTAAAAAGACTAGGCCAATAGTAAATTGATCTCATTATCTTTACAGCTATTGGTCTAGGAGAGAAGTGACCACCATCTACACCATTATGGAACTTTTCTAGTAGCATATCAAATTGGTCATTGTTAATGCATCTTAGTAACACATTGTTCACATCCTTCTTAAAGAGAATGCCATCCACAAGACAATAAAGAATAAATGGCAACCTAAAATACCTTCTTTGAGATTTTTTCAAGCCATTGGGACACTCACCATTTTGAATAAAACCAATGATGTCTTGTGTCCAACTTTGAGTTTGCATTTGATCAACTAGTTTGTCTTGAACTTGATTTACCAAGGCTTGCTCTTTTGGCTCTTGAAATTCAGATGCTAAGTGCTCACACAAACCTCTCCCTCTTACCAAGCTAGTTACCTTGATGTCAATGTCATATTCCATCACTTTCATGATCCACCCAAATCTCTTTTCTTTGAGATCTTTGCTTAGGAGAAATTCCTTGGTGTTAGGATGGGAAACCATGACATGGATCTTGTTGTTGGAAACCATATGCCTAAATTTTTTCAATCCTCTAATGATGGTTAAATCTTGATTCTCAACAAAAGAATATCTCACTTCATAGTCTTCTAAGCCTTGGCTGAAGAAAACAATTGGCTGCTCAACATATTCATCATTCTTTGGCATAAGAAGAGTTGAGATTGTGTCAAGGTTAACAAAAGTATAAAGTATGAAATCTTTAACAAAATTTAGATTTAATAGAGTAGGAGATGCTACAATTTCTTTCTTGATTTCCCCAAAGCTGTCTTTACCTTCCTTTACCCAAGTAAAAAATTGGTTCTTTTTTAGCATGGCTGTGATAGGCTTTACCATAGTTGTAAAGTTTGGGATAAACTTCCTTACAAAGTTAATTTTTCCCAAGAAACTTTGCAGCCCTTTCTTATGTTGAGGCAAAGACAAGCCTAGAATAGCTTCAATCCTTTCAGGGTCAATAGATAAGCCTTCTTTTGAAACAACATGACCCAAAATATTACCTTCATGGATACCAAAGATGCCCTTATTTGGATTGAGAGATATGCTATACTCTCTACACTTCTCAAACACTTACCTTAGATGTCCCATATGATCAACAACATCCTTTGAAAAAATAGTTATATCATCAAGGTAAACAAGCACAAACTTATTGATCAAACCTTTGAAAGTCATGTCTATTGCCCTTTAAAATATAGCTCTAGCATTAGATAAATCAAATGGAATCTTCTTGTAGGCAAAGCTCCCCTACTTGGTGGTGAAGGATGTCTTGAATTGATTCTCTTCATTTACGAATATTTGATTATAACCTGAATAACATCAAGAAGTTAGAAATGTTGATAACTTGAAACAACTTGTAGAATTTATTCCATGGAAGGGAGTGGATAATGATCCTTGAGAGACACTTTATTTAGATCACGAAAATCCACACAAAGTCTAATTTTTTAATTCTTATTTTGAATCAGCACAAGGTTGGCTACCCAAGTTGAGTGCTTGATAGGAAAGATAATCCTAGACTCAATCAATTTGGTCAGCTCTTTCTTCATGAGTTCTACTTTGGGATTGATAGGCCTTTACTTTTGTCTTAGTGATTTATGTCCATGCTCCAATTCAATGGTTTGATGACCTATACTTGGATCAAAGCCTTTTAAATCCTTATACTCCCAAGCAAATAAAAGCTTGCCTTTTTAGCTAAGAACAAACCTTGCCAATATTTAAAAGTTTATCCTTAAAAATTAGAACTCTCTCATAGTTCTATTTTTTTGTTGACATGCCCATTCTTTAATTCTTCTTTTGATCATCCTCATTGAAGACACTCTCTAAGGTAATCAGCCCCTTGGGTATTTTATTTGATTTCAACTGTATAATTTGCTCTTCATAATGATCATACAACTTCTTTTGATTTCTTGAAGAGAATCCTGCCTCATTTTGCAAGATGTTTATAATATGTTCATCACTTTCAAATAGTTGTCATGACACTTCATTATCCAGAATGGAAGGTCTCACAATGATCTTGATATGGGATTGTTCCTTCTTTTTTTTAACATTAGCAGCTAAGTTAAAATGTGCTCTTATTTTAGCCAATCTATCAACATGTTTGTTCAAGTCTCTTGGTATGGGTTGGATGTTGAAGGCATCAAAATCTTCAAGAAAATTTCATAACCTATGCTTGTAGGACTTGAGCAAGGGGTTCTTGGCTGTAACTTAAATTTTAACTTGATAAATGACCAACTCACTATCTCCATAGACTTTCAAAATCTTGATTCCTCTCTTCTTTGCCCATTGGAGACCATGAACTAGGCCTTCATATTCTACCACACTGTAAGTGTAGTTGAAGTGAAACCTATAAAAAGAGTAGTAATAATTATTTGATGGAGAAACCAATATGACACCAGCTCCTACACTTACTTCGCTCCTTGAACCATTAAATAACATTTCCCACATGCCATTAAGTTCATTATCTTCATTGGTAAGTGAAAGAATTGGGATGTTCTCCTCCTGCATGCAGTAAACTCCAAAATCAGTCTCCTTAATGAAAGTGTAAGGATAAAGGCCATGTGTTTTAATGTTGTAATTATCAAGATAGAGGTCAAAAATACCTGCAAGAGAAGAAGATGTTTCACCATCCATAACTATTTCATCCTCTTTTCTGATTAGACAATTTTGATTTGTCATTATCTCCAAGTATGGTTCAATGTGGAACCTTGTTAAGGGCTAAGTCCTTATGGTTACCTTGGTTCTATACCTTGTCTTGAAAGCTAGAAAGGACCAATCAATAGAAATGTATCCTCTTATCTTAGCTGTAAAGTCCCTTAATAAACATATAGCAAAGTGTGCTGGAAGGTCCACCACCATAATATCTTGCATGATAGGGAAGCTTGGGCAGCCATGTAAAAACACTTTCAGACCTTTGACCAATCTTACCATCTTGGTTGGAGTTCCATCCAGCTATAACACACCTTTATTATGTGGCTCATAGTTCAAACCTAGCTTAACAACCACTACTTTAGGCATAACAATAGAGTTTTCTCTACTATCCATAATATAATTATGGACTGACTTATCTCCCATAATGAGTTTGAGGTAGAAGGGTGGAGGATTTTCAGCTTTAGTAGAAGGCTCCAAAAGATGATTTGGAGAATTTGTGAGAACCACACTATGATGCTTTGAAAATTGAGGGGTCACATGCATACTTACTAATTGCTCTTGCAAAATCTCCTTTTGACCAGGCATATGTAGAACCTCTCAAAGGGATATGCTTGTCTTAGTGATCTTCAATGAGTCTATAATATTTAGAGATAAAGCATTCACTTTATATTATATTTTCAAAGGTAATGAAAGAGCTATATCCTACTATATTTCAATCTTGGTAGCTGCATTTACATTCTAATTTTGCTAAGGAACATGGCTTGTAGAAGGTGCAACACTTTGATTGGCACTTTGTGGCCTTGGAGAGGCATCACTTAGAGCTATTCATGGCTCTTAGCCTTTTACCAATGCTCTATTATTTGCCCTTGTATTGGATATAATTGAACTTTGTTGAGTCAACACAAAATCATCTTTTATTTGAAAATTCATCACTCCCACACTTGGGCTGTTTTATTCTCCATGACTATCCCTTTGGCTAGGACATGCTTCTTTTGCTATCATGTAAGGAGTAACTTATTATGTAGTCAAAGTGTAGCTAGTTCCTCCATCATCATGTGTAAACTAACCTTGAGGCTACCCCTATTGGTTCACATGATCTTCTCCTTACACTAGATTTGCATGAATTGGAATAACAACCTTTATGGGAGGAGTGAAATTTGGATTATATGCATTGGGATGCATATTGTAACCTTGCTGATTTTGTCCTATCCCTTGATAATTATGTTGGGATGGATCTCTATATCCTTATTGAGGATAGTATTGTGTATTAGGAGGAGCACTTGCCTAATATTAAGCTTGCTTGAGCTAAGCTTTCAACAATCTAATTTTTTCATCCTTGTCCACAACATTATCCACCTTCTTGGGAAAGGCTCTTGGCTTCACATTGGCATTAGAAACTAAATTTTGGGATAGAAAATGAATGTAAACTCTTAGAGGAAGTCTTACAGCCTAAGTTAAGCTATTTTTCACCTTAATTGCTAGCTCATATGCACCTAGAAGAGTGAATCCTCCATTGACTGTAACATAACAACAACATCAGTATTAATCCATTTGAGATATGTTGGGAACACAAAGCTAGGAGGAGGTCTCATGATTGGTGGTAACCTATACCATGTTCTTTGAAATCTCTCATTTAAATCTCCCATGTATTCATTTGGACATCTTCTTATTACATTTAGTTGATGTATTAGGGAAGCATGATAACTCTTATTTTCAAATATTGTCACCAATAGGTCTCTAAAGCCATCCTAACTTGTAATGTAGCCCCCTTCCAACATTCTATACCATTCAAGTGCTTTTTCTTTTAAATACATAACAAGCAACTTAATGGCTATGTTAGCCCTAGAAACATTATGGAAATTTCAAAAATTAGAGGTGTCTCTAATATATTAAGATGGGGTAATAGGATCCACCCCGTTGAAACTAGGAAGATTTTTGGTAGCATTCAGAGGGATGGGGTCATATGCAAGAAGCTCTATTGGGTTTTGGGTATAAAAAGTAGGGAAGGGTTGACATCTATCCATCTCTTCTCTTTCCCCCATTTCTCTTCTTTCCCTTTGATCCTTTATTTCTTTCTCTTTTTCAAATTCTTACTCTCCTTGAACTTCTTCAACCTCTCCCTCTTCTTTCCCAAAACCTCCTTGCCAAGGATTTGATAGGGCTAAGAGTGGTTTAAGGTGTTGTTCTTCAAGAAGAGCTTCAACTAAGGGGGCCTGGTCATAAAATCTTGAGGACCATGCAAGATAGTGTATAAAACTTGGTCTAGAACCAGGGATTCACACCCTTTTAGAGTTTCCAAATGGTAGGTTAGGGGTATTTCTACTACTTTAGGACTTTCAAGACCAACATTCACCTTGACTTAGCAATAAAAATTGGTCCCACTGAGCGTGCCAAAATTTTTGTCTCTAAATGTTACACCCTAGAAGAGGGATGTTCAGGCCTCCTCCAGATTAAGGCAATGTTGGGACATTTACAAGCTTGTGGATGTGCTTATAAGTGGAAATGAAACTCTAGGTTGAAAGGGCTAGATCCTTGTATTAGATTTTTATGTAATAAAACTACTAAACTGACTTGTATGAATGCAAGGAGTCAAAAGTTTACATAAATGAAAAGCCTAATCTAAAATGGTGATACACCAAGAATTAGTATCCACATGTATGCCCTATACTTATGCACAATACAACATAATACAGTCTATACCTCAAGCTCTAGAAGATTCCAACATAAGTATTTTAATGTAGAGACAAAGTTAAATGAGGTTAAACAAGGTAAATGATTGAAACAACAACCTATATATTATAAAAAAGGGTTACACATGCAAGGTCTCATACAAATAAGATTCACTCTACATGACCTATTAGATTGACTCTTTGCTCAAAAACATGAAGGACAAAGGACAAAAGGATAAAACATCACTTGCTATCACTCTGTATCTCTTGCATACCTAGGCAAATATTCAAAACTTAAGAAGGGGATAGACTAATGTTTCTTTGATCAAAGTCAAGAAAATGGAAAAATAAAACAATAGTGCTTCACTATACTATCTCTGGATGATAAAACAAGATCCCAAGGGTCCTATTTATATAAAAAAGGGGAGAGAAGAGAGAGCTCTTTGGTGCCCAAATGGAAGCCTCCAAAATGGTTTGACATCACCATCTTGGTGAAATTGATTCTAGCTACTCTCTCATTCAGTTGGAGTTTATCCTTCTCTTTGATTTGCTCTCTTGAAATGATTAGGATCGTTGCAAACCAATGGTGAGATGACCCTCCATAAGAAATGGCTTGGATCACTGCTACAAATTTTAGAATCTTCCTAAAAGCTCTCATGTTTGCACTTAACATTTATTTTTTCCCTTCTCCAATCGGGCCATTATTTATTTTCCTTTTGCTAATATCTTTATTTTATGTCCTTTGCCTTTTAATGTGAATGTCATTACCATTGGAGTTGCTATGGGATCTTTGTATTAATGACTTTACCAATGTATTTTACCATTGTCTATGTAATTCTCATGGGCACATTTTATTAAGGCAAATGTCAACTTGTTAACTAGTCCACATCATTTCCATGTGTTCCCGATCCAATGCCATTCTTATGGGTTCTTTGCAACCAGTACTTCTTATCAAGATCTGAGATTGCTTTAACTTTCTTGCTTTTGGGTCTCCATTGCTCATGACTTACAAAACTTCATAAGCGAAGTCTTTAACAAATCTTGATTTACACTACAGACCCATTCAGGTTTTTTGAATGGATTTACTTATAAAACTTATAAGTCAAACATGTTAGGAAACTTGATTTTCACTATCAAGGCTGCTTGCTCTTTCAGTTTTTTTGATTGCTTCTAATTATAAAAGTTTATAAGAAAAGCTCTTTTGAAAACCCAATTTTGCTTTACTTAAGACCTTTTTGGGTTTTTTGAGTCCTACTCATTGCTTGAAGACTTTGGGCATGAACTTGACATCTTAAGACACATCACCAAGTTACACTTCAATGGCTAGTTCCTTACATTAAATTTGATGTCCTATGGCATGTCATGTCTTTGAACCCCAATGACTATTTGGTTGCATCAAAATTGACATTATATGGCATGTCATGGGAATGCATTTGGGTTGGGCTTATTGTTTCAGGTTTTTGCAAGGCAATTTTTTAAGATTAATTACTTCAGACAATTTGTTCAAAGGAATTCCTTTAGGAATTTTGGCTTTTCAACTTTCTGGGCAATGACTAGTTTCCTTCAGTAACTTTTCTTGAAAGATACTTGGGAAAGTTTCCTTCAAAAAATTTCTGAAGGACACCCAGGTAGGGGCACAAAGTCCCTTTAGAAAATTCTGAAGGGCATTTCCAAAGGAAATGGCCCTTTAAAACTTTTATGAAGGACAGGCTATGGACAAAGGGCCCTCTAAGAAAAACCCTGAATGGTAACCTTGGAGAAAATGGTCAAAAGTGACCCTTTAAGAAAAATCTCAAAGGGCACTTGGACAAAATGTCACTTCAAATAAAATTTGAAGGGGCATTCAGGAAAGACCAAGGTAAAAGTGCCCTTTAAAAAAAATATAAAGGGTCACTTGGGCAAAAAGTGCCATTCAAAAAAATTTGAAGGGTCACTTGGAGGAAAAGTGCCCTTCAAAAAAAATCTGAAGGGTCACTTGGAGGAAGAGTGCCCTTTAGAAAAAATCTGAAGGGTCACTTGGAGGAAGAGTGCCCTTCGAAAAAAATATGAAGGGACACTTGGGGGGAAAATAAAGTAAGGAAAAGTGCCTTTGGAAAATTTTGAAGGGAAGTGGCCCTTCAAATTTTTTTTGAAGGGCACTTGGAGAAAAAATTAAGGCAAAAAAAAACCTAGGAAAGACAAATACAAAGGACACCCTTCAGACTTAAGTCTGAAGGAAAAGTTTGAGGCACTATTCACATAAAGATAAGCAAGTAAATATACTAAAAATCAAAATGCCAAACTCTAAGGTTAAAGTGTTTCAAATCAGTCTAATCTAGGAAATTTTAAAGTTGCTAGGTCTTTTGGCCAAATGCGACATCAAAAGCTAGGCTAAAACAAGGCATGTGCTAGGACTCTTGGCCAAACAGTGTCAAAAGCTAGACTTTGAAAATAAATATGGTTTTTAATCTAACAGATTTGAAACACTTCTAACAAATACTAGGCATTTGAGTTTTGGATATAAAATTGACCAACTAAGTATAAGGTATGAAACAAAAGGCACTTTAGAGAGTTTTTTTTTCACAAATAATGGTACAAAACTTAGGTTTTTTTAAAAATAAGCTAGATAAAAAGTGAATGACGTAACTGTGATAGATAAAGGTTCATAAAAGGTACACTTGGATTGGTCTAAAAATGTAAGAACAAATTTGAACTCTATGTAAGAGGGCCTATGAAATAATATCTGAAATGTTTTGGGTAGTGTAACAATTCTAGACTACCCAAAAGATGTGACAAAATGTTTTTTTCAAAAAATATCTAAGGAAAAAATAGTTTCCCAAAAATTTGATAGCATAACACTAGCCTTATTAACTCAAAACTTTGTGGTGCATAAACTCAAAGTACAAGTGTTTAACACAAAATGGCTTAAGTCTATCAAGTGGTGATAATGATCATGAGTCTTAAACGACCTTCAATCCAAATTGGAAATTGATCCTAAGTTCCCTCAAGTTTAGTGCAAATGGTGAATCCACTTAACACATCAACCCTATGAACTTATAAAGGTACAATTTTGAATTTAGATCATAAATGGACTTAAACAACTTTGACAAAGGTCTACACTCAATTGGGCAACATAAATGTGACAAAGTGGATGATATGACTCTCAAGTTGTGATGGACTTTGAACAAGGCAAATTTGATGACTTCACATGGGCAACATAATGCCTCTTTGCTCAAAGGAAAATGAGGACCATGTGTTTTGGTTTGTATAATTTGTTTACACCAACTCTTGACTTCAAATAAGACTTTAATCTAGGACAAAACTCAACTGATTAATTACTCTTAGACTTTACACTGATAAGGTTGGTTGGTATTGTTGGAATCCATAAATATGCATCATTTGAGAGGATTTCGAGTTTTCATACAAAAGTAAATGCGCATTATATAGTAGGGTTTTTATACCCCTCCCTTCTCTCAAATGATAGTACTATGACATGGACCTTGAGGTGCACCTTGCACCAAAAATATTTCTGTGACAAGTGGGGATTTGGCTAAGATCTACAAGTTTCTAAACATTCTAGGGGAATCAATTAAACAATGACTTTCATGCCAAACAATGTAAAATAAAAGCATGGATTTTGGGTCTATATCACTTAGCTTATTGCAAAAAGGTCTAGTCCTTTTTGCAACCACTCCATTCTATTATTCACTCAATGTAGTGTGATGTCCAAAGTGCCACTACATCTTATGTGTAACTCTAATTAGGATTCAAATGAAGTTAATGCTGGGAGGTGAAACCCTGGGTCAAAGCTTCTCTAAATAACTTATGGGAGGTTATGAAGTCCCCCTCGTAAGCCAAGTTTGCATAAAAATAAAGAAAACATGAAATAGAAAGACTTTATGGTCATTTTCAAGGTCACCCAAACTTTGACCAATTTTTGGGGAGTGCTTTAGATGACTTTTTTTCTAAGCGTTGGACTAGGATATTTGTAATAGAAATGACACTTTTGATTCCAAAGGTTCCCTAAAGGGGATAAATGTAAGAGCATACATGCAACACCCCTCTTTTTTCCAAACAAAAATCTAATCTAAACAACTAAGTGAATACAAAAAGCTTGGAAAGGTGAGTTCATTTTTAAGACCAAATGGAAAGGTGTGATGGTGTTCTTTTGATCCCTTGGTCGTAATTGTAAACTTTGAAAACATTCACCATAAACATCTAAATTTTTCATTAAACACCAAAACAAGGTTCCTAATCCATTTTAAAGCATGTATAAGGTGATCTAACCATGTTTTTAGCAAATTTCAAGCTTGGTACTACAACAAAAATGTTAGTATGTCCTTTAGTTTTGAAGCTACTTTGGGTTTGAAACAATGAACTTGAAAAAAAGAGATCTTGAGTTTGTGTTTTTAAGAAAAACATAGTAATCGACATCAATTCTACTAACTAATGTTGGTTACACTTAGCAACTGATGATGTTTATCTAACCAACAATGGTTATACCAATAGTGACTGATGATGGCTATGCCAATTGATGATGGTTTTACTAATTAACGATGGCTACTGTGTAAACCTGTTATAAATAAAATGGCAAAAAAAAGTTAGAAAATCAAATTATGAAAGTTTTAATGATCCAAATGAATATTTTAACATTACATAATGATCTTCTTCATATGTGGGATGCGTCTAGTCCCACTTGGGTTGTCATTATGTGAACTAGGAATTTGAATAAGAAGAGGAGATTAGTATTGTGTTAGTGAATGAAATCAAATCAAAAACATACTAAACTAACATCTCATGCCTAGTTACTAGTTGAGCTTAGTAACAAAAACAAATGACAAACACAACTAAAAAGTACGAAAAAACACAAGAACTCCTTCAGCTTCCTTGGATGCTCCAAATGCCTTTATAGTAGTGGTTTGCTCAATTTTGTGCTCATGAAGTCCTTAGCAATGGAAGCTTGTCTACCTCCATCTCTCCTTGGCACCTTTGGCCTATGGCTTGGCTTGGCTTGGAATTAATTTGGCATGGTAACACTAGTTGAATGAATCTTTTGGAACCAATCTTGCATTATAACTTTGCATAAATTAAGCTTAGAAATGATGTGGTAAGGCCTCCTATTTATAGATTTTTGAGATTGATCAAAATGAACTTGAACCATCCATCTCAGGATTGAGATGTGTTGCTAAAGATTAATCATTTTTACAATTAAAATTGATAAATAGGTTCATCAATATTTGGGATAGAGGAGCAATTAAGAGGAATGGAGGGCATTGATGAGGCACGAATTGCATGAATCTTGATATTTGTGGCATTTATGGCCTAGGGATGTATTCCCAAGAAATGATGTCACTTGATGATGCAGATATTCAATATTCATTTCTAAAAATAGGTATTCAACAAGTTTCCATGGAATTTTTAATTAGGCCTTGATTTGGATTAATTATCTCTTAAGCATGATTAATCACTTTATGCAACAATTACTCAAATTGATCTGAATGCCTTATTATTGGCCCAAAATTTTACTGGATTGGAATTGGAAGTTAATGTTAGATGTGTTGGAACCATTATCCCATTTAGGATGTTACCAATAAAAAATAACAAAGGCACATGTCTTGTGTAATATATTTGATAGGAAAGAGCATTCTAGATCACCTAGGTGTAAAATTAGTATTTTGACTCAAAATGATCTGATCAAAGTTAGCTGGCCCATAAATTTCATTACCCCATTTAATGATACTTTGGCTAAAATCAGCACTTTAATATATCAATTTCAACTCATTTAATTTATTTTAGTGTTTTTAGGCCAAATTGTGCACTTTAGGTGGGAATTGGTCAAAATCCTTGTTGGAGGTTATTGCTAGCTAGATTTAGGTGTATATAGTAGCTATCTCTCATTCCAAAGGTGTCAACAAGGTCAGCTTCAAAAGGTATTATCTTTGAATTTGTTAAACTACCCTTAATTCAAAAAAAAGATTAAGGTTTGCTAATACACATCCACATGAGGGAACGTTTGGTCCTAAGTCATTTTGAAGGCCTACCCCTGCAAAGATACCTTCATTAAATCCTCTCATAGCCATGGCAGTTCTTAGAGATTTTAAGGATTTTAATGGCCAAATTCCTTTGGCCCTCCATAATTATGATCCTATCATAGTTATATCCCTTAAAAGTGTACCCTATTATACTAGAGACCAATCTACAACACCTTCTAATCACCCCATGAACATAGCCAATTTTTTCAATATTCATAATGTCATTGAGGAAAATATAACTATTAGGTTATTAACTAATTCTTTCAAAAGAAAGGCCCTAGATTGGTATAAAGGCCTTGCTTCTAATTCCATTTAAACATGGGACCAATTAGGATAGGCTTTGTGTAAAATATTTGAGGACAAAAGTGACCATTTTCCACTTGTAGAGAAACTAACTGCCATTAAGAGAGCTCCTCATGAAGTCATGCAATAATTCAACACAAGGTTCCAAAAAACTTGGGACAAAATCCCGGTCTTAGTTAGACCAATCCCTAACTTTTACTTTATATATTATTTAGAGGCTTTAAATTATTATATAACAATGATGATCCAATCTATGGGAGGAAATATACTTCTAGATGCTTATGAGCTGGACATCAAAGAATAAATTGTCTGGTTCAAGCTGGTAAGCTTACACCTAGACCACTAATGCCCTTATTTATTGAAATTAGACCACAACCTATTAATATCCCTCCACTAGATGTCATTCCTCCTAAACCAACATTTTCTATAATACCTACACCAAAATAAGAGAAAGCTTCGACTAGTGGATCTAGTGATTTCCAAGAACAAAATAACTTCCAAGAGCTTAAGAGCATGTTTCAATCTTTGGGAAATGAGATAGTAATTGTTAAGAGGTAGAAGGCTTTCAATAGGCCTTATCAAGGTTAATATCAACCTCAAAAACAATATTTTAAAATAAATAAGCCACCATACAAAGGGAACTACCAAGGCCAAAGCCAAGGTCAAAACCAAAGACAAAGGCAACATGGCTACAATAGGTAGAATAAATTCAATCCTAATGTTGCTAGCACTTCTAACACCTTAGTTTCAATTCAAAATAATGTGTCTCAATAAATATAGGGTACCATGCCTTAGAGTCAGTATTTTGCTTAACATATTGTCTTAGATAATGACCTCAACCAAGCCTTCAATGATCAATGGTAGTAGGATACTAATTATGTATACAATCAAGTCTTAATGGCTCAAAACATAGAAATCCCCATGATGACAAAACTAGAAGAGCCTCCACAATGTTAAGGGTCTAATTAGGGACCAAAATAGATGGATGCCACCATGGTCAATTATGAGTAGGAAGAGTGATATGCATCCAACTAGCAGGCTAGTTCTAGCCAAGCCTACATACCAGTGGAAATAAATACAATATTTAAAATAAAGAACATGGATGGCAATAGATAAGTAGTCAAAGAGATTCCTATCATTAATCCTTCACTGGCAAATCCAAATAAACTTTTTGTCACTTCAAAGGTTCTATTACTTTCAAAAAATTAGAATCAAGGGAATCTTTTTGTGCCCTAATGCTCACAAGTTCAAAAAACAATAATGGTGGCTCCCAAAGCACAAGAAAAGGTTGGTGGTTCACCCATCAATGTTTTTGAATGAAATGATACATGCTCTCCATGCTTGGTTAGGTAGACATCCTTCAAGAAGAATTGTCAAAGATCAATGTTACAAATAAGCCAACAAGCAGGGAAGATGTAGTCCTTACCAATATAGCCAAAGGACAAAATTAAGGGGAATCAAGTAAAATAATCAATCCTCCTCCCTTTTATATTTTAGTGATCATTGATAACTCTCTAGTGCATAACTGCTTAGTAGATAGTAGGGATAATACCTCAGTAATGTCAAAGTCCCAAGCTAATCAACTTAGTCTAAAATATGACCCAAATCCAAAAGAGTGTTGTAACTTGAAGGTTTTTATAAAAATCCATTTGGCATAATTAGAGACCTTAATATGACCCTGCATGCTTATCATATTGTCTTAATGGTTTAAAATCCATTGATCTTAGATGTGCCTCCTCATTTTGCACTATGCCTATTTAGAGAGTTCATAATAAAGATAGGAGGTTACCTTATAGTAGATTGGTAATTTATGGCATTTAGAACAAGATATGGGGCTAAAGTTTCAATCAAATCTGAGTCCATTACATAATTACACATAGAGCCCTATGGACTAGATAATATCAACATCAATTGCATGATCATTGATGAGGATTAATTTAAGATGGGGTCAGAGCTAAACACTCATCTAAAAGAGGTATCGAACATGTTCTTGGATGAACTATGGAATGAAATCCAATAGGTAGATCCCTTAGAGGGTGTTGAAGAAATGGACTTAGATGTCTATTATTTGCATGAAGAAAGACAACCCATGTGATCCTTCATGAGGCCTTAAGAAGATCCTAGTGGTCTATGTAAGTTGTTCTTTCATGGTTCAAAGAGTAATAATGGAGTGGTTACAAGTGTTATGCTAGTATCCAATTCAAATGACAAGTACTTATCTTCATATAGGTTCCAATTTAGTTGTTTTTGTAATGTAGTAGAATATAAGGGCCTTATTCATGGCCTTCAATGGGCTAATAAGAGAAGGATCAATAAATTGCAAGTCTATGGGGACAATGAATTAATTGTGCACCAAGTTAGAGGCCATAATGTTTTTAAGAACCCCTTAATAAAGTCATATAAACATTATGTGTGGGACATAATTGAGGAATTTGAGGCCTTTAACATCTAATAAATTTCAAGGAGCTAGAATGAACATGCTAACATGCTAGAAGTTGTGGGGCTCATTTTGATATCCCCAATGAATTGAAAAGGACCAAAGTACAACCACATGTCAAAGTGGTAATAAGACCATCAATGACAAATAATGAATCTCATTTGTAGGTCTTTGAAGATGAACAACAAATTACATTCTTATTATATCAAGAAGAAGAGTTTTCCTCTATTAACCAAGGAAAATTATAGCATTATTATGGGAAACATATTGTTTAATTAAAGTCCAATAAGATTACTAAAGGGTTTGTCACCCTAGAAGGTCTCTTTCATGAAGATGACCATATGAGGATGGATAAATTAGTGACATCAACAAATAAAGAAAACTATGATAGAGTTATTATCTTGGAATACAAGCTCCTCAATCTTGGAAAGGTAAGCACTAAAGCTAAAAGGCATGATTTCATAGAGCTTTGTAAGGATTATGTAGACATATTTTCTTGGAAATATAGTGATCTAAGGGTCTTTGATACTAAATTATCCCAACACACTATATAACTCAAGGCTAATTCCAATATTTTCATGTAGAAGCAGAGGCCCATAAACCCCAAGATTGAAGAGCTAAAGAGAAAGGAGTTGACCAAGATTATTCAATCCAATATCATCTTTCTAATTAAGTAATCCTCGTGGGTAGCTAATCTAGTACTTGTAAGAAAAAATAATGGGGAGATTAGGATGTGTGTACTTTAAGGATATAAATAGTGTCTCTTTGAAGGACCACTACCCTCTACTATCCATGGAGTAACTCCTTCAAATAGTTCTTGGTTTAGAATGCTTCTCTCTCTTGGATGGGTATTTAGGTTATAACTAAGTGCTAGTGAGGGAGGAATACCTATACAAGATTGCCTTCACTACCAAGTGGGGCATATTTTCTTACTATAAGATGATTTTTGGATTGTCCAATGCTAGGGAAAGCTTTCAATGAGCAATGGACATGGCCTTACAAGGGCTACTAAATAAAATGGTAATAGTCTACTTGGATGAAATCATAATCTTGTCAAAGAAAGCCAATGAGCACATGGACCATCTAAGGCTGATATTATTGAGATGTAGAGAGTATGGGATCTCTTTAAATCCTAAGAAATGTGTGTTCTTAGTGCATGAAGGTGTCAAATTGTTTCAAAATAATGATTATCTATTGACCTTGATAGAGTAAGTGCTATCTTATCCTTATCCTTGATGAAGCACAAGAAAGGGATTCAAAACTTCCTTGGAAAGATTAAATTTGTGAGAAGGTTCATACATGGTTTTACAAACCTAATCAAACCTATCACCACCATGATAAATAAAATCTAAGTGTTTGCTTAGTCTAATGAAGGCAAGGAAACCTTTGAAACCATGAATCAGTCCATTACCGAGGCCCCCTCACTCATAAATCTTGATTTCTCCAAAGACTTCATCTTGTACACCTTTGCTAATGTTGACAACATATAAGTTATGTTGATGTAAAATAATGGTGAAGGAATGGAGTAGCCAATTGCCTTTTTAGTCAAGGGCTAGAAGGATATGATGTGAGATATACTTTTATTAAAAATTAGGCTCTTTCAACCTTGAGAAGTTTTAATAAGTTTAGACCCATGATCTCCAACAACATGATTCATCTTATGGTGTCTCACCATGGGGATAGGGAATTTATCCTTAATAAGGATTTGAATGAAAAGAGAGCATGTTAGATCACCAAAGTCACAGACTATGACATGGAGATCAAAGTCACCATGATGGTTAAGGGTAAGGGTTTGTCTGAGAATATGGTAAATGACCTCCAATAAGACAAGGAAGTTTTTTTATGACCCAAGATAACTCACAAGCAAGTACACCTCCAATTCAAAAGAGTTGGATTCAAGATATGGATCACTTATTAACAATAGGAAAATGCTCCCAAGGTTTAGATAGAGCTAAAATTAATGTATTTTAGGCTTCAATCCATACTTTATACACTAGTTGGTGGTATCATTTTATCAAGGACTCAATGGGGGTACTCCTTAGGTACCTAGATGATGACCAGGTGACCAAACTCTTGGATCAATTTCATGATGAACCTATAGGAGGCCATTTTGCACCTAAAACCAAAACAACAAAATTAATGACGATTGGCTATTACCAGCCCAATATTTTCAAATATTCTCATGCATGGGTTAGAAATTTCTAAAAGTGTGATCTCTTTGTAGGAAAGGATAAATTATTAGCCCTTCCACTTAATCTAATTCAGGTGGAGTAACCCTTCATGTAATGGGGGTTATACTTCATAGGGATGATCAATCCACCATCAAGTGTAGGGCATAAATGGATGCTCACTGTAACTGACTACTTCACTAGGTGGGTGGAAGCCATTTCTTTAAAGGAGCTAATGAGGGTGTAGTTTTTGACTTCTATGATAACATTGTGACCAAGTTTGGTGTCCCAACTACTATAATTTTAGATAATGCATTAGCATTCCTTGGTATGAAGACAAGTGAGTAGGATCTCAAACTGGGCATCTACCTAAACACCTTTTATAACTACTATCCTCAAGGGAATAGACTGATAGAGTCTATAACTAAGAATTTGTTAAGAATCATTAGGAGGACCATGAAAGAGAATTAGAAAACATGTCATGCCAAGCTAAGTACAACCTTATGTGCTAATAGAGTGAATCCTAAAGCTTTCATTGGAAATTATCCATATGTTATTATGTATGGAAGGGAAGCCAAATTTCCTATCTCCCTTGAGATGATTGCATTAGAGTTAACCTATTAGCTTGAGTTTATGGAGGATGAGTCCATGAATGTGAGGATGTTAGAGCTTATGGAGTAGAAGAAACTAGGGACCTTGCTATAAAGAGTTTGGAGTCACATCAAGCTCAACTCAAAAAATCCTTTGACAAGAGAACTACATCAAGGAGATTTAGAGAAGGTGACCTTATCCTTAAATGGGACTCAAATAAGGCCAAACTAAGAAACCATACCAAATTTGATAGCTTATGAAGTGGTCATTATTTGATCCATAGATGTAGAGAACATAATGATTTTTAGCTTGCCCAATTAGATGGAGAGGTACCACCCATCCCAATCAATGGCATTAATTTTAATCCTTTTTATTAGAATCATTGCATCCATTGTAACATATTATACATACTAGAGTAGATTTTTTATGATTTCATATAAGTACCTTGCACACATTTTTTGTTGTTGTGTGTTTGCTTTAAATAAGTGCCTTGGGCATTTTGTTGTTCTTTTTCTTTTGTTCTTATTATTTCAAAAGAAGGTTCCAGATAGGGATAGCCTTGTGTTATCTTCATGATTAGTTGAGAGAAGACTTGGGACTCCATATGCCTAATGGACCAGTTTAATGCCACTAATCTTACATAAAAGGTATGTAACCCCAGAATGTCACCAAAAATGTTAGATAAATTTGGCCCACATATAAAAATTGACATTGCAATAAATATTTTAGGGGTCTTGGTGCAAAGAAATAAGATGATTAGAGTTCATGTTGAATAAAGGATTTAAAGTTATAGATGGAATGAGTGGTCAAAGGATCTCAAAATTGCTCATAAAGCTTTTAAAACACTTTAAGTTTGCTTAAAGTGTAATCTAATTTATCTACAAAGTAAGGAACTGGTTCCCAATTGGTTTTCATGGTTTTCAAGAAATTAAAGGTCATGTAAAAACCTACATAAGCCTCAATAAATCATTTAAAAAATTAAAGGTTCAATAAAAAGTCCATAGGATAAGCCTAAATGAGCCAGACTATCATTAGGATGTCACATAGGAATAAATGGAAAAATTTACTTGCACATTTTATAAACATGCTAAAAAATCCTTGCATGAATATTGGATCATGCATAATCAAATTTATTTATTCTAAGAACATGATCTACAAGTTTCATGTCTATACAAGATTTCTATCCTAAGTTATGGAGCTTCAAAGTGAAACCTGTAGAGCAAAACATCTACACGAGTGTGAAGTTTGAGATTCACAAAATGACTATTTGGATTCAAAAAATCCTTTACAAGTTTAAAGTTGATTAAGATAAAATGGTTTGCATGAGCTCACATATTGATAGATATGATCTAAAATTTTACACTGAGGTCAAATAGGTCGAAAGGTCCTTGAGGTAAAAGCCCTTAAAAGGTTGCAGGTTGGATAAGATCTAATGGTGCAGATTTATTAAACAAAGATATGATGGTGTGTGTTCACTGATAAGAAGGTGGGTTTGAGATAGATAAATGATCAACATTTGATCATACAAATGACTTGATGGTGTGTAATAACTATCAAGAAAGTGGGCCCAAGTAGATCGAAGGCTAACATTGTTTTGTACATTATGATCCAACACTATGAGTTAAAGTCATAAAGTCTTAGAGATTTAAAGGTTCAAGAAAAAGTCCATAGGATAAGCCTAAATGAGCCAGACTATCATCATGATGTCACATAGGAATAAATGGAACAATTTACTTGCACATTTTATAAACATGCTAAAAAATCCCTGCATGAATATTGGATCATGCATAATCAAATTTATTCATGCTAGGAACATGATCTACAAGTTTCATGTCCATACAAGACTTATATCCTTAGTTATGGAGCTTCAAAGTGAAACTTGTGGAGCAAAACATCTACACGAGTGTGAAGTTTGAGATTCACAAAATGACTGTTTGGATTCAAAAAATCCTTTACAAGTTTAAAGTTGATCAAGATAAAATGGTTTGCATGAGCTCACATATTGACAGATATGATCTAAAAGTTTACATTGAGGTTAAACAGGTCGAAAGGTCCCTGAGGTAAAAGCCCTTAAAATGTTGCAGGTTGGATAAGATCTAATGGTGTAGATTTATTAAACAAAGATATGATGGTGTGTGTTCACTGACAAGAAGGTGGGTTTGAGATAGATAAATGATCAACATTTGATCATACAAATGATTTGATGGTGTGTAATAACTATTAAGAAAGTGGGCCCAAGTAGATCAAAGGCTCACATTGCTTTGTACATTATGGTCCAACACTGTGAGTTAAAGTCATAAAGTCAAAAGATATAGATCAAGGGCTCATTCTTATTCATATGTAATGATCTAATGGTGCGAGGTAGGTTAACAGGGTCAACATATCACAAGGATAGTTGAGAGATTTCCTAGTGTCATTATCTTATTAGGCTCATAGGAAAATCAATGCTCTGCATGTATCTTGTACAAAGTAAATCAATGAGTGAGGTTCAAAGTCAAAAGACTAAGGGATCTTCAACCTTAGGTCAAACATGTGACCAATATTGAACCAAGGAAAATTATTCTTGTAGGATCATCATTCTATCATTGAAGCTCAACCAAACACCATGAAAAATACATAATGATGTAGCCAAGGTGATCAATAACATAAAGAGACTGCCATTAAGGCTGAATACAAACCTTTGGTTTGACATTTTTATAGTTGGTAGGGTTCATTTTGTGACTATGTTCACTATTACTAAATAGATCTATGCATATTGTGAATTCTCAGTCATTGTAGAGATAAATTAGGTCTATTTAGACCTATTATAATCCATAAAAAGGGATATGTAGTCTATAGGTCTGCATTAATATGACAACTATAGGAAAACTAATAATATTAGATTGGTTTTCCACCTATAGAATAGACCTATGATCCAAACATGGTAATGGAGCAGATATGTGATTAATGCAAAGGGTCATAATCCTTTAACATGGCCATATTTTTGATAAATAACCATCTAAAATAGATAGGGTCATGATTCTATCAGATACATGAGTGTGAAAGTTTTGTCTTCAATGGGAGATGGCATGAAGGATCAAAGAAAAAGGTGTGGTGATTAGGAATTGTAGCTAAGTGGCTTTAATGCATCCTTATAGCCTTTGGGGACTTTCCCACTTGGTAATCCATGAGGAGTGTCATGTTTAATCAAATAGGTGGTATGGCATTCATTAGATCAAATGGTGGAAACTCAAGCTCAATTAATGATATGAGATGGAGTGTTCCCTCTCTGATGGTGTGTGACTACTTTATTTCTCTCACTCCCTTCTCCTATATATCCTAGTTTCATTCCATTTGAAGGGGTTATTAGCTCTTAGAATATTTCATTCTTTTTTAGGACAAGGATACTCATTGAGACTCTTGCAAAAATGTGCTCATTTTATATGGTTAAATCCTATCAAAATATTATAAGAACTACCTTTTAAAGTAATAAGATCAACTCTTTGCCTATCTATTATCTTCAATCAGTGCTTAGTATGCTTATGTATGGTGAATTTGTGAAGTAAAGTATTCTTAGTTCACTATCCTTCTACTTGCCTCTTTAAAGGTGTTTTCAAGATAACTTGTAGGTCTAGATTAGTGTTCTACATGGGACCTCTTCCATGCAATATCTATGCAACTAGTGAGATTGTAAGACTATGTGAGTTATAGTTATCTTATGTTGATCTAGTGTGGGTTCAAGCTTATATGAGTGTCCATTTTAACTTTGGTGCATCACCTTCTAGCCTTCTTAGGAGCCATTAAACCCTTTCTAACCCTTTTCTTAGTAATTAGCATTAGTTTAGGTGAACATCAAGAGGAATCCAGCCTTCTCTAGAGTTTCAACCCCATTATAGGTGACCCACATCCTAGGGTTATTCCCATTGTGTATCTCAATTGGAGTGAGTTGAATAACTCTCTCCAAGGTTACAACCTCAGCCTACAACAAGAATCACTAAACATCTCAAATTTATTTGTGCACCATTCATCAAAGCTTAAGATCATTTTGAGACATCTCTAATTGGGGTATCCTATTTTATGTAATAATAACCTCTCATGGATTCATCTCTAATTACCTTACATCATCACAACTATAAATTTAGCCTATGGACCTATTAAATAGGGCACTTGCACACTTAAATCAAATCTTGAAAGAGCTATAAGGCTAATAAGAATCAATTAAAAAATTAAATAGGATTAAATGCCTATTTGAATTATCCATTTAAAATTAATGAATATCTAAAAAATCAAATTCAAAAATTCAAAATATCTTAGCCTTTCATCATTGCATTTATGAGTTGTCAAACTCTTTGAAAATATCCTAAAATATCTAATTTGAGAGCCATGCCTAGTAATTGTAAATCATAATTGCTTGATAACTATTAACTCTACTAGAGTTAGTTTTAAATCACCTAGGTTTAGTTTGAACCCATTTCAAGCCTAAAATTAACCTTGACTCACCTTGGGTGAGAGTTAATTTCTAAGGCTATAAATACAAGGCCATACCTCTTCATTTCTAAGCTTGGATATTATAGAGTTATTATGCAGTATTTTCTCCATGAGACTCATGAAAGTAGTGTTACCATACCCAAATATTAAGCCAAACAACATCAAAGCCAAGTTGCTAAGGAGAGAAGGAACCAAGAAAACTCCATTGATGAATAATGTTTGAAGCAAAAGCGGAGCAATCCATTTAACAGAGTCATTTGGAGCTCCCAAGGAAGGTAAAAGAGTTATGTATTTTATGGTTTTTATGTGCTCTCATTTAGTTTTTATTACCTAATCTCTCTCTCTAGTGTCTAGGTTAGAGGTTTTAGGATCTTAGTGTGTTCATTTCATTTATTTTATGAGACTAACACAATACTAACCTCCCCTCTATGTCAAATGCCTAGTTCATAATAGTGACCTAACTTGTAAACTGGAAATTATGGACCCTGGAATACTCCTTAAATACTTCAAACCTATAAATCTATTTTCCCTATGATTGATATCATAATAGGAGAAAATAAGGAATCTTTTGCTCATTTGAGGGCTTGATTGAGTGATTTTGGTAAGTTGTATTGTGAGTTTCTAGATTTTTATATGTGAGAAAATAATCAAGGTTGATCTTATATTTATAACAATCCTCCTGGAAAATATATTGCACTAAATCACTTAGGTTGACATTTAGGATACATTTCATTTACAAAATGGATGACTTTAGGGCATTGGACACTCACACTAGGGTAGGACGCTTACATAAACACAAGCATCTGACTAGGATGCAAGTGTCTAGGTAGTTGGAAAATATATGTAGGTCTATAACTTATAGAGATGGAAGATATGTAGGTTTTAAGTATTATATGCAAGATAAAAGACCTGAGTCATCAACATAAGACTTATCAAACTAAGAGATAGGCCAAGGATTACAATAAAGTAGATGCAAGACTTAAAGAATCAAGAAAAGGTATATAAATGAGAGGAACAACCAAGGTCTATATATTTAAAGTATAAAAGAATAAGGTGTTATATAATTAATAAATATCATATACAATGCATAAAAATGTAAAAGTCAGTGGTTGATATAACACTACATTATTACTTTTCCCTTTCACCAACTGAAAAACTCTACACTCCCAAATATTTTTCACACATCTACACCAATCTGTAGCCAAACATAATTCTCAACCAACTATGCATATGTTTTTTCATAATAAAAATAACCTACTAAAATTTCACCATGTTTTTCCTTGATATAATTATAGTGCATTGATCCTCTAGGTATACAAAATTGAGCTACCTAAAATAACAATCCTCTTTGCATGAAATAACCTAACTAGAGTGTCCTATTAGAACTCAATATTTATATGCAAGATTTCCATTAATTTATAAGATATTCATCTTATTCATAAATTTCATTCATAAAGTCAAATCTTATGAAGTCTACTCATATTTCATTGAACAAAAGAACTATTTTACTCAGTGCATCTATAATTTATTTGACTTATCATTTATGTTTTAAAAATAATTTGTATCTCTATAGAAAATCAACCCACTTTATATTTATTTGGTTCAATTTCCCATGATTGTTAATTATCTATAGTGCTTGATGGTCTATGTACAGTATAAATTCCTTAGGAAAAAAATAGTGCCTTCAATTTTAAGTGATTGCACTATGGCATACTACTATCTTGCACTATCTTATGCTAGATATATATTTTTCACATCATTCACTTTATAAATAAATTAATCTATAAATCAACATTATTGGTTCATCACTAGTCCTATTTTTTGACCATTCACATTGTAATTTATTTAAAATACCTTAAAAATATTTGGCAATGCCAACACTAACTTCTCAATTACTTTCTTATTCAATTATGGGAACTATATTCCACTTTTTCACTCCACACAAGATCTTTTTATCTTTATACATAACATTAGTGATCGATGCACACATCCTAATAATTATTTTGATGAAATTCCTATAAAAATTATCGAGGCCATGAAATATTCATGCTTAAAACATGTTCTTAGGTGATGAACACTCAAGTATAGCTTGCATCTGTTATAGATCCATCTTCAATCCTTTTCGAGAAAACAAAAAACCCAAGTAAAATAATTCCTCCTTCATGAAGATATATTTATTCAAATTTACTAGTAACTTTTCATCTCGAAATCACTACAAAATGTGTCTGAAATATGCTAAGTGTTCTTCCTCAGTTCTAATAAAACTAATTATGACATCTAGGTATACTATGAAAAACTTACCTAAAAACAGATTCAACACTTCATTAATGAGTCTATGGTGTGTTATTATTTAACCCTATTTATAATATGTGGTTAAGGGTTAAGGGGTACAATATCCTATATATAAATTTGAATAAAACTATTTTAGAGTAGGATAATTAATTAAAAACTAAGATAAATGAATATTTTGAGTTAAAGTGATGAGTTATGCTAAATATATAAAGTACAATCAAAGCATTAGTTTGATTTCATAAATACAAAGAAGAGATAATAATTATCTTATCTTAAAATGTGGAGATTAGTTTGAAAAGCATAGAGGTGGAAACATGTGGGAAAAAAATCATCTAATCATTACATTTTGTAAATATTATTTCTATAGGCTTGGACACTTACATCAACATATGAAAACTTACGTCAATGCTTCTATCTTGATGTCGATACAACTTTCCTATACAAAATATTAATAATGTTTTGAAGTAAAAATCTAGAGGATTATAGATTTTTTATTGCCTTTCTATTAATGTATTTGATCCATGTGCATAGACTTTCAACCATTGTATATGTATCAAACCCTAGATCTTAACCTTGGGTCTTTGTACTTTTCCAAAAATGGGTTAGTGGGCTCATGGTGTTGAGTTAACCTCAAGGACCCCTCTATCAGTTATTGTTGCCTATATAGATGATAATCCAAAGAGGGCCTCAAACTTATGTAGTTTTCCATTATTTTTTAGCTTATGTTTACATAAGGGTAAAATATACTATATGTAAAGGCATGTAATGATCTGGTTTGTAACTTGAAAACTATTTATCATGGGTTATTATTTAGAGTGATTTAGACTTGTAATATGACTAATTATATGGATGATATGAAAATAAGGAAGAATAGGGTAGTATAACTCAGTTGCATAGTTGATTTATTGAGATTGAATATGTTCTTGCTTAGTATTTTATAGATGAATAATGAATATGCATATATTTATATTTATACCACACTTTTTGAAAATATATCATGATAGGCTTAAATAATACAAATGGGTTGACCCATAAGATTTAAAATATTTTCAAATTAGATCAATTTTAAGGAGTGGATGCCTGATAAGAATTTGTATACTTGCACATCAACACAAGTGTCTAGTTAGCTAGGAAGTTATAAGGATCTAACACTAATAGTGAAGGATATATATATATATATATATATATATATATATATATATATATATATATATATATATATATATATATATATATATATATATATATATATATATATATATATATATATATATATATATAAAGTTTTAGCCTTATTGTATGGTGTAGGAGATCTGGGTCATCAAAAATGATAGGTTTGGACCATAAGTTAAGTAGTTAGGCATAGTGATATGGTGAATGAAATCCATTTAGTAATAATATGGTATATAAATAAAGGTTAGAGCCTTTATAGGTGTTTATCAAGTATACAATAATGAGATTATATATAAATCAAATTTTAGTATCTATATCTCCCCCAATCTAGTAATGCATAAAGATGAAATCACTAGGTTAAAGGAAAGAAATGTCTATTTGGATGTGTATAACATAGCTTGCCTTTGATTGAACCCACTTTGAGTGTTTTTTTGGTGTATAAACTTTAAAAAAGAGAATGTTACAATATAAATTAGTGCATATAATATGACATTTGACATAATTTAAATGATTGAAAAGAAAGAGACTAATGACATAATACATATGTGTCAATGAAACCATGTTTCCCCTTAGTAGGTTGATTTGGTAAAGATGATTCTTTATGAATCATTGGAGCTAAGAAGTTCAAAAAATAAACTTAGGGATTTGAAGAAGTAGCCAAGAGATGCTTCTTTATAATGTAGGGTTGTAATTGATTACTCACTGATTGAATATGTCATGTTTTTTATTTTCCTTTGTTTACTTTAGATCTTCTATATTTAGTGAGTTTTAAAAATTCAAAGTCAACTCCAACAAAAGTTGACCTAGTGATGATTTGTTAGTTTTCTAGTTTAATGTTTACAATTCTTTAGCATGGGCAATACTTTTAAAATGTCAAATAGTAAGATTTTTAGTTATAAATTTTTTAATGTCAAGCCCTCCTTTTAGTGCCAATCCTATTTATGGGTAGTTTATCTCACCAAATTTAGGATGGATGGGGATCATCCAACCTCTATTGAAATGATATTCTAGGAAATCTTCCCAAAGTTTCTATCTACCTATTTAAGGTGAATTAATCTTCAAGCAATCACTCGTTGTGACCATTCTATAAAAGGGGAATTTATTGGTTATTAAAAATTTAAAAATTTATTTTAAGCCTTTTAAAAATAAGAGAGATATGTAAGTTTAACTATCTCACTCATGTGGGTTTTAATCCTATTTTGGAGGGCAATGAACTACATATAGATTTTCCCAAATAAATTAGCATTTTGAATTTAAATAAAAGGATTTAGCTAATTTTTAAACATTTATTGCATGCATATTCATTCAATAATGCATTAATGTCAATAAATGACTTTAGAAATTGACATAAAATGAGAGAAGCAAATTTCATTTAAATGAAACCCTAGCCTAATCAAATTCATAAAAAAGAGCAAAATAAATGGGAAATAAAGAGAGCCTATTTTAATGTCGCCAAATTTGAGCTATTTGAATAAATGTAACCCAAAAAATTATTTTCCTACCTAGCCAATGAATGCATAACCACCAATAAAGAATGATATAAGAGTCTAAAAAATAAGAAGCTAAGAAACAAATAACACATCCATTGTTTACATGCACAAAAGAATAAAAATAAACTTTTGTAACTTCAATTAATAATGATCTTCATTTCAATAGAATAATTTTTGGGTATAAATTCACCACTCAGTTAAAATTTTTGGTAATATAACAGAAGTGCCAATATAAAAATTAGGAAGAAATTACACTACAAGGCAATAAAAATGTCTGGTCAAATGTCTCCTCACTTAAAATAAACAAGAGCTAGTATTTTGAAATTACCAAGACCTAGGTATTTATAACAATTTTAGTCAATAGAGGGAAAAATTTTCCCTCAAAAAATAAAAAACACTTTAATTTGAAATTGAGTTTCCCCAAAATCAATCTTCTTGTACTTTAGTTCTATTTACACTTGAAAACAAATAAAATTGGTTACTTTTTGGCATATGTGAATAAAGTGATTTTAAAAAAAATGCACTTTATAAAATTTGTCAGATAAATATGAACAAATTTTAACTAGGGTACTTTTTTCGAATTCAATTACATCATGTAGACCTCATAACAACCATCTTTCCAACATCATGGATAGTTCAAAAAATGGACACTTGGTTTGAAAGATATGGACAAAAACATACTCTAAGGTTATTCAGGGCATTAGGTAAAAAATCTAAAATTAGAATTAAAATCACATTATTTTTTTGAAAAATTAATAAAAATGATAAAAAAATTATAATCTGCACACATACACAGTTCCACATGACATAAGCTAGGAATATTCACACACCTATGATGGATGAAAGGGATAGCCTCAACTAATATGTATGCATAGGCATGATGAGTGAGATGACATGTTCACACATCTGTTAAAGCTTAACCTACCAACCCCATTTCATGTAGTTAAAGGTTGTCATGTCCCCACATCTAGGAAGGCCTAACCAAATGGACCCATTTTATGTGGCCATGTAGTGAAATTCCATTATGTCTATGTGCCACAAGTGGGTGGGCTGACTAACCTCCACATCAAATTTTTATTTTGCATACTAAGTGTTTTCAATTTTTTCCCCCCATGGGAGGTGTATGGAGAGTGGTTTGACTAAAACCAAGGTTTTTTCAAACCATTAAACTTTTTTATTTTGGGCACATATGGCCATGGATTGTTTTAACATTATAATATTATTTAAAAATCATTTTTAAGATTTGAAAAAAATGGTAAAATAAATGGTTTTATAAAATTTGAGTTTTTATCTAAGTTTTGGAATATCTAGGGTTTGTTTCTTTGTTGGAAAAATAGAGGATCGCTATGGGCAAAGTGGTAAACATGAAAACTATTCACAAAGGCCTAAGATTTCCAATGGAAGTAATTTTAAAGACCTACGATGCATGTAAACTAAGATACATTAGGCAATATAGGGATGTAGGTGTGCATATTTGAGCAAGTGAGACATTCAAACATAGATTCTAAGGGTAGAAATCCATTTTATGTTAAGTGTAAAACATGAAACTTTATCACATTGACATGATATTTCCAATGGAGATTGTTGTAGGTCTCAGTTTGATGCATCAATCTAGATAAAACACCAAAGTAATTTGGTATCACTGAGACCAATGAATTATGAGCATAAATAGGAGTAGCCACAAACACAAAAAGAGGTTCCCTAATTTTGGAAGAAATGAGGGCACGTTGTGAAAGTAACAATAATTTGAACCCATTTGTTAATAATTTTAGAAAATTCATCTGAAATAACATCCATTAATTTTTTTACAATCATTTTAATGAATTTCTTATTATTTAAAAATCTGTTCCTTTGTCTACATCTTGCAAAGCCTTCTCAAATAGGGAAAAATATATACACTCCACTTTTAGCACTTTTTTGTCAAGTTGTAAATGGAACAATTCTAAGCAATTTCACATAATTTGGTTTGAAATATTATGTTCATCTAATGTACATGTTCTAATTCATCTTAGGGAATCTCTAGGTGGGATAATTCACCATATTATATCTCTTCAATTATTGCTCTAGTCAATTTCTCTATTTAATTATCATTCTAGTCAATTTCTCTATTTAATGATCATTCTATTTAATTACCATTTTGGTCAATTTATTTGGTCAATTATGCTATTATGATCAATTCACTAATTATCCTTCATTGATCAGTTATTTCAATTAATTTCCTCTTCCTTAAATCATTCTTATAAATTATATTTGTATTGCAAATAGAATTATAATCTCCTTTCATTTAATTAATTCTTATATTCCTCCAAAGGGGCATCTTCATTCAAGAAAGGATCTTGAGATTCTTTGAAATATGATTTTGTAAGCTAAATCAATTTGATAAAGTGAATTAATATAAAATATTATTCTCTGCCATTCATATTGGAGACAAAATTAAGGGATCTTAATGAGTCTTGTGGGATATTTTAGGATCATTCTCAATCTTTCATCTTATAAACAAGATGAAGGGCCCACATAATGATCCATGTGCCTTTTTGGGAATGATTATCCTCCTTTCATCTTGAAAATAAGATGAAGGGTCTAAATGGACTCTCACCAAGATCATTTAAGGAGAATTCTCTAACCTTCATCTTGAAACAAGATGAAGGTATTATATTAATTATTATTTGAT
This sequence comes from Torreya grandis, assembly GCA_037957365.1. Classification (NCBI taxonomy): domain Eukaryota; kingdom Viridiplantae; phylum Streptophyta; class Pinopsida; order Cupressales; family Taxaceae; genus Torreya; species Torreya grandis. The sequence goes on along the minus strand of JARHVA010002107.1, from coordinate 1,663,625 downwards.
ATTTTCAAAAATCATCTTCCACCCTTCATCTTAATTAAGATGTAGGGCTCACACCAACAATCCATGTACTGATTCATGTGCACTATTGAGGACTCTTTTAAAACCATTCATCTTGATTTTGATATGAAGTGTCTTCATTAATCTTATATTGTTACAAATAGATCTCATTACATTGCACTTTACATGCTCAAGATATACAATAAGTGCTAACATTTTATTGAGTCCCCCTGTGCACCATCTTTTTGAATTTGTCATCAAACTCAACTAGTCCATATATTTAATGGAGATGTATCAACATAATTAACACTAAAAAATATCATTTGATACTACATATGAGCCAAATCCCATACAAATATGTTTCTAATGAAGGTTTTCATGCATATGATTTGAATCTTATGTATTATTGGCTAATCCTTGTATGCTCACAAATTATTAAGCTCACGCATTTTTCATTTATTTAGTTTTTTATAGACTTAAATAATGTTTTATGAAAATATAGCTTGTGATTGGTACTAAAAAAATATGCCAAACATCCTCTAAGGCAATAATCACCTCCCCTATTGGTACCTAGAAGGTAGATGTATCTGATTTCCACCACTCCACTAAGGCACTAAGTAAAGCCTAATCCATTTTAATAATAGGTGTGTTCACTACATAAAAGAGGGATATTAATATCAAAGTATACATACATGTATTTTATCCATAATGTTGGCTAAATAAACATGTGTGAATGTCTCTCATGATCTATCAAAACCTCCACTCACTCCTGTAAGATAGTCAAAGTCATTATGATCATTCATTTATCACTAATTTCAATCAGAATTATACTTTCTAATCACATGTATTTCTCTAATAGACTCATGTCATCTAGTCCTGTCTAACTTTGATAATCATTTTTTCTATCTCTCTATTCAATTTCTATCCCTCTTTGCAATTAGGATGTTTTAACCATTTTTAGGCAAATTTGCCATTTAGTAGGCCTATTTCATCATTTATATGATGAATTCATTATGAAATATGTTTTTAACCATTTTTTTGATTTTATGACAATTTCAACAATACTCTTAACCATTTTGTTATTCTCTATTCAATTTTACTATTTGGACGACATCAAAATTATTTTAACATTTTTGTCATTTTGATGATTAATTTGCCATTTATATGGGCCAATTCATCATTTTGGGTGGAACAATTTGTCATTTTCATGAAATTACTCTATGCCATTTTGACATTTTACAAGTTTACCATTTTGAGGGATAATTCACTAGTAAAATTAACCATTTCATTAATTTTGTGACCAATTCATCATTTTTGTCAATGAATTCACCACTTGCATAGACAAATTCACTAATTATAAAATGATGAATTCTTCAAAATTCTTACTTCTATATGTAATAAATGCTATTAAATATTAAATTCATAAATAAAATGGTACTAATTGGTGGTCATGTGCCTTGTTGTTGTCTATGCTCTCGCACGCAGTTTGAAAGCACCCTCAGTCATGGTCTATGAGACATTTTCTATAGATCACTCTAGCATGAAAGATCACAAGTAAATTTAGAAATAAGAGGGTGAATATGAACCAAATTTACACCCTAGGGTGAATCTATAGCCTTTTATTTCAAAAAATTCCCCTTTCCACTATTTTTCTTTTTTGGAGGCTCACTGTTTGGCCATGGAATTCATTTCTCTTCCTATTTTCACCCATCTATTTCATTTTTATCCCATTATATCATTTATACACTATTTTTTCATTATTTTGAGGGTTCACTCAGCCAAGTTTTACCAAATATCCCTTTAGGAGGGCATCTAGAGCTTACCAAGTGTTGCTTTGGGACACATTTAAACTTATTTACTAGTACTTTTAGAAAATCTATCCAAACTAACATAAATTAATTTTTTTACAATCATTTTAATTAATTTTTTATTTTTTAAGAATCTATTGATTCATTTACATCTCACAACACCTTCTCAATAGGATAAAATATAGATGCAATTATTCTAAGAAATTACACATAATTTGGTCTAAAATTATATGTTTATCTAATGTTCACCTTGGGGCATCTTTGAGTGGGATAATACACCATATTATATCTATTCAATTATCACTCTAGTAAATTTATTTATTTAATTACCATTCTAGTCAATTTATCTAATCAATTATGCTATTTTGATTAATTTACTAATTCCCCTTCATTGATTAATTTATGTAATTAACTCCCTCTTCTATAAATCATTCTTATAAATTGTATTTCTATTATAAATATAAATATAATCTATTTTCATTTAATTAATTATTCTTTTCCTCTAAAGGGACATCTTCATTCAATAAAGGATCTTGATATTCTTTAGAATATGCTTTTATGAGTTAAATCAATTTGATAAAGTGAATTAATATACAATATTATTCTCCACCCTTCATCTTGGAGATAAGATGAAGGGCCATTAATGAGTCTTGTGGGATATTTTAGGAGAATTATCAACCCTTCATCTTGTAAAAAATATGAAGGGCCCATATAGGTGATCCATGTGTCTTCTTGGGAACGATTACCCTCCCTGCATCTTGGAAACAAGATGAAGGGTCTAAATAGACTCTCACCAAGAACTTAGAAGGAGAATTCTCCACCCTTAATATTAGAAACAATATGAAGGGATTATATTAATTCTCATTTGATATTTTAAAAGATCATCCTCCATCCTTCATCTCAATTAAGATGAAGGGTTCACATCAATGATCCATGTGCATAGTTGAAGACTCTTTTGAAACCATTCATATTGATTTCAAGATGAAGGGTCATCACTAATCTTAGATAATTATAAATATACCTCATTACATTTTAATTTACATGCTTAATATATATAATTAAGTGCTAATAATTTCTCTTATCCCCTTATACATCATCTTTTCAAATTCATGATCAAATTCAACTAGTCCATAGATTCAATGGAGATGTCTCAATAGAATTGGAATTAGTAAAGATCATTTTATTCTACATTTATGCCAAATCCTATATAAAAATGTCTCTAATTAATATTGCATGATTTTTATTTGAATCTTATGCATTATTCGATAATCTTTGTATGCTCATGAGGTCTTCAACTCAATCATTTTTCATGTGTTTGGTTTTTTATAGACTTAATTAATATTTTTGTGAAAATATAACTTGTGAATATTCCTAATGACACACCAATAAAAATAAATAAAGGTTAACTAACTTTAAGAAAAATTATTGCATACACTTGAAATAATGATCAATAAAAAGAGTTATAAAGACCTAGTTATTTAGGGAGTTTGAGTCGTAAAGAACTCATTGAATGGATCACTAAGTTAGAGAAATATATTGAGTATAAGAGTATATAATATCCTAAGAAATTAAAAATCACACATGCCAAGTTGAAAGGTGACTCATCCTTATGGTCAAAACATGTGTACAAGGTTAAAAAAATATCAAAATTTGTGATAAATTAGTTACAAAATTGAAGTATAAGTTTCTACCTTAAGATTATCAATTAAGTTTATTTAAGAAGTTGTAAAACTTTCAACAAAAGGATTTTAGAGTAAATTATTACATAGGATAATTTTATAAACTCACTAAAATAATGGGTCATGTTAAAGATGGTGTTGAGAAGATCTCAAGTTACGTGAATGGATTGTGACTTTCCATTCAAGATGAGTTTGGAATAATTTGTCTAAATTCACTTTAATAAGCTTATTAGTGTGCACTAAAATTTGAGGAGAATTTTCCCTTTAAAAAAACAAGGCATAGTGTAAGGGAGAGTAATTTTTTTTCATGCACAAGGATAAGGAAGCAATGGCATAAATTATTATAAACAATAAGATACTACATATCAATGTAACTATACTATTATAAAAAAGGTAGAGGAAATCATACCTAAGGCATATGGTCTATTTGATGAGGTAGATGTCACTGATTCATTTTACATGCTTTATATGAAGAGAAACTAGACATGGATCATTTGAGTGTTCACATGCACATAATGATGGTATTAAGAAGAATGATGTGAATACATATATAATTCAAGATGATGAAGAAAGTGATAAATTTACTCATATTTTATATGAACTATAAATTGAGAGAAGATCTCATAATGAATAGGGTGATGTTGAAGCAAACCAATGGGGTAATATTCCTATGTAGGGAAAGAATATATTTAGAACTATTTGTAAGTTTGGAGGTAACTTATTGAAATTAATTTTTGATAATGGTAACATGAATAATCTAGTTTCATAAGAGATGGTTGAGAAGTTTAGTATAAAGAGGATTGCATATCCAAATCCATATAAGATATCATGGTTGTTGAAGGGACATTAAATATTAGTGAATAATCAATGTGTGGTAAGTTTTTAGATTGTACCTACAAGGATTAATTCACGTGTGACATGATTATCATTGAAAAATTACATATGTTACTTTGAACGTCTTGGAAGTTTGAGGGGAAGGTGTAACATGATGGCTATGTAAAATCTTATACATTGTTAAAAGATGAAATAGATCACACATTATGTCCTTTGATTATTAAGAGTGAAGAAGTGGAAAATGGTTCAAGGGTATTGATAATTTTAAGAAAATAATTCCTAAAGGAGGTAAGTAAGGAGAGATCATGATTTGTGTTCATTCCAAACCTACAAAGATTAAGATCAAAGGAAGGGAATAAACACTTATATAGGAAGTAAAGGAATTTTGAATGATTTTTCAAATATTATTTCAAATAAATTACCCTATCAATTGAAACCCTTGAGGAATATAATTCATCACATGGATTTGATTTTATATTCAGGTTTTCTAAATGAAGAAACATATAAATTGACACTTAAGGAGAATGTAGAGGTGAAACATAAGTACATGAACCATTAGATAAAGGGTTGATAAAATAAGGTTTGATCATATACATAGTTATAAAAATGTTAGTGCTTAAGAAATGTGGGGAATGGAGGATGTGAACTAATTCCAATGCCATAAAAAAGAATATTATAAATACATATTTCCATTGGCATGCATGGATGATTTGATGGATTATTTGAGTGGATCAAAATACATCACAAAAATTGACATGAATATTTAATATTACCAAATCCACATAAGGGAAGGTGATGAGTGGAATATTGTGTTCATAATGTAGGAAGGATTTGTATTCATAGGAACACAATTATGAATACCTAGAGGATCAATGCATGATAATTGAATCAATAAAAACCTAATGGAGGATTAGCAAGTCATTTTAGAAATTAAAATACATATTCATAGATATATTAGAGTTATATTTTACCAAAAAATGAGTGTGGATGTGTGTAAATTTGTGTAGGAATGTAGATTTTTCTAGTTGGAAAAAGGAAAGAGTCATAATACAAAGTTGTATCAACCATTACCTATTACAGAGAAACCATGGGATGATATCATCATGGATTTTATGCTTGGATTCATAAGACACACAAGGGGAATGTGTATACATAAATTATTTTAAAACTTTTATCGATTATTGACACTTTGTGTCTTGTAGGAACCCATCAAGTCTCAATCTCTCTGAGTGCATGCCTTAAGGGGTACATTGAGAAAGGGGTGGATAGACCATTAGTGATTCATAATATTGTTGTCCTTTTTTCCACTTGCCATATACACACTTATCTCCTAAAACCATTAAAACTAAGATTATTCTTCTTAGTCTTACCCATTCCAAACATTTTTCATGATCTATATTCCTTATTATTACCTGGCCCCCTTTTGCCAATTGACTGTACAAGGTTGATTGGGTTGTCCCTGTATAGTTTTAAGCCTCTAATTACTATATAATGTTGACTATATACTATTTAGAAATATTTTTCACTTGGAGTTTAGTTATCCCTCCCAAAAATATATAGGGTCAAATGGTTTGGCCCTATACATCCAACATATTCAAAAGGATTTAGGAAAATATCTACCTATATATACAAGTTCATTTCCAACCATTTTAGAATAGAGAAGCAAAGAATAATAAGTGTGAATGAACATCTGCTGATTGACCATTATAATTGAGGAATAAATCTTAGGGCTCCATACTTTCTTTGGAGATATAGATCTTGTTTTATGGAGAAGTTTTTTGGATACATAGATAGGTTTTGTAGCCTAGAGCTAATTTGTATTTGTTATCCTTACATACCAAACAATCTCTTGTGAATCACCTTGTCCAAGTAAAAGATTGAAGATTGGTGGGTTTATCTTCAAAATAAGTATTCCTAACTTTATTTCTCCTTTGTAAGAGTAGATATATAATACAATTATTCTTCTCTCCATGCATTAGGATTTCATATACATTGACATGAGTATATGTCTTCTATGCATGTTCAGTTTAGCTTATTTTTTTTCGAACCCCCACTTTGTGCCACAAGCTTTGGTGTGCACTAGATTAGATTTAATTTCTTGATTATTATAATAGAGTGAACATTAAACCTATGACTCTTTTAGGGTTGTTGCATGATTATGTTAGACTGTAGGCTTTAGAACCCTTCCTAGAATGGTGTATTGTGACAAGTGATCCCCTAATTGGGTATAGGAGATCCCCATATTGGTCATGCTCCTGCTTAAAATATGTATTCCTAATTAGAAGTGTAGGTATGATTTATCTTCTCTAAGCCAATTTTAATTTATAGAAATTATTCATTTTTGATTGTATACATTCCATTAAACCCGATGCGAACTAACCCTTACAATATTTATTCATCTTATTTCCTTATTTCATTATTTCATAATTATTTTTATCATATATTTTCCATACTGGATTGACTCTATCAACCTAGTATCTAACTTATGTGCATAGGATTTTAGGTATAGGCTCTCAACCTAGTACAAGTTTTTAGCTTTTCATACATCTAGTCTAGACTACTAGGTCAACCCAATCAACCCTTTAAATTTTTAAGCACTCAACAATAGGTTTCTACAAAGCTTGATCTACCTAGTCGACCCAATTAAAAAAAATTGTAAGCATATATCAAGGTTATTGAATAATAATCTTCATTCTCTAAATCTCAGATCCACCAAGGTTCATTTATCTCTTTGTCTATTTATTTACAATCTTTAATTTTACAGTTTGAATTCTTTAAAACTGCCCCTACATAGTCAATTGGATTGACTCTATCAACGTAGTTCTATGTTCTATGTGTTATCTAGATAACTAGGTTGACTCTACTGACCCTATTCATTTTTAGACCTTGTTTTTATAGTACAGGTTCAACCCTATCGACCCTATTCTATATTTTATGCATACACTATTGACTATGTCAACACTATACCTTGTTTCAAAATTGGAAATAACCTTATATGTTAGTAATTAATTCACACTTTCTTGTTTCTTTCATGCTTAGAATAGACCACATATCTCAATTAGGTGGTTTTTAATTAATCATTTAGTTTCACCATTTTTTATTTTATGCACACATGACCAAATCACAAAATCTAAAAAAGGATTTTAACATTTATCTACCTAAGGCCAACCTACTTGGATTTCATCACCAAGGGGGAAGTCGACTTGATACTTTGGTCAAGTATAAATCATGGTTAATGGTATATTCTAGCTAAGTACCTAACACCCTCATTTTTGTAGCATGTGAAGTGAGGGGGGGGTAGTCCCCAATACCAAGCTTGTATCATTACCATTATAGATCCCTTTCATCTCAAAATACCTAAAACCATCTTTAGATTTCCATTATAGTTCTTTTATTACAACCAAATTCTTATCACATTTAAAATCATATCTTAATAATCTAATAAACATTCAAGGTGAACAATTAGTTAGCTCTTTACTTTCCAAGTTTATTTCTTGATCTTTGCTCATTTGTATTTTGTATTTCAAAAACTTGCATCATTCAACATTAGTGTAAGGTTTTGTGCTATGTGCTTCAATTGGATTGGCTAACATTAATCTAATTGACTATTTATTTTCCTTTAGTTATTTCTTTTCAAATTAATTGAAATTTTTTATCTTGTTTCAATTCACAAATCTATTATAGGCTTCTTAATTTTCCCTTTATAATATACTGGGTTGACCTAGTTGACCCTATACCTTTTTCTAGCCTCTATTCATTATATTGGATCAACCTAGTTAACCCTATACTATTTGCAAACCTTGTTTTTGTGTTAGGTTGACCCAATTAACCATGTACTATTTCTATAATTTTCTATTTCCTTGCTTTCTCATCTCTCTTTCTTTCCCTTCATCATGGACTTTCTGCTTGATGACAACACTGAGTTACAGTCAACAGACATGATGAATTTTACTAACGAGTATGTGTATGGAGTTTGGGGACAATTTTGTGGACATTTTAGGTAATGCGATCATGTTATTAAATAATGTGATCATGTTATTTAATTAATGGGATTATGTTATTAAAATTATGGCTTAGTAATTATTGAACCATAAAGTTTACACATTATTATAAATTCAAATAACACGTATGTGTTATTATAAATTAAAATAATGTGTATGCATTATATTATGTATTATATAATGTGTACACATTACTTTGTTATAAATTTAAAATGAACTCTATGAGTATTTGGGAGTTGCACGTGAAGCCAACTTTGTCTATAAGCTTATATTTACTACTCTAAATGTTAAGTATAAGTTTACATTTATATTATTACAATACAAATGTAAAATTATACTTTAAATTTATTTTAGTAAATATAATAAATTAGGGTCACTCAACATCTAAAAGAGTTGGTATCATAGTTTCATGCCTTACAATGTAGAAAATAGTTTTTTGAAATCCAATTAGTTTAGTACTTAGGCATTTTTAGGGTTGAAGTATTAAACCTAGGGATTTTAGGACATAACTTCTGTAATTAATATCCATTTTTGGTAAACATATAGTCATTTTTAGGTTTTGGTGCCTTTTAGATTGATTTATGGCATTTTTAGGAGTCTTAAGTTTGTCAAAATTGAAGTTTTCAAACCACTCACTTTAAAATTAATGTAAAGTGTGTTATTGGGGTAGTGTAAGTCACATTGATGACCTACACACATCAAACAACCAATTTATATTTTAATTTCACTTGATCATCACCCCTCCCTCATCCTTGATCACTTCTTACTCATCCCTCATTACCCCTAATCACTCTTTCATCAATCTTCATTATCGTTAATCACTCCCTCATTGACCCTCATTATCTCTATTCATCTCTAATCACTCTCTTATCATCCATAATCACTCCTATATTGAACCTCACTATCCCTCATCATCCCTAATCACTTCCTCATTGGCCTTTACCATCCCTAATCACCACTTCATCATCCCTAATCAATCCCTCCTCATCCCTCATTATCTTTAATCACTCCCTTATTAACCCTTACCATTAGTCATCATTTATAATCACTCTCTTATTTTCCCTCACCATACCTCATGATGTAGAGCCCTATTTTATACTCTACTTGTCCAAGCTCTTTGCCAATATTCACGTAGCTTTCACTTTGTATTTTCCTACTTGATCTATGTCTTTGGACCCTCGACACATTTAAAATTCACATATAAATTTTATTCATTTCATTTATTCTCCATCATTCTTCATATGGTCTCACTAAACTCTTCATTCTATTCTCCTTACTCAATTCATTCAATCTCTCTTACTGTGAGACTATCCCCCTTACTAGTCTTTATGATTTATAACAACTTGGATCAAATATTGTCTCTAGTTACTTAGGATTTAATAGGGTTTTTAAAAATTTCCTTTCACTCCTTTAAGTTCTCTCTAACTTCTTCTCAACCCTACTTAACTTTTTAACATAGTCCTCATATCATACACTACCTCTTAATCTTTCATAGAATTTTATTGTATGGACTCAAATCATCAAATCAACTTCATTTATGGATACCCTATAATATATCCCATTTATTCACAAAGTTCTAGGATTTGGTTCAACTATTTGATAACTTATTTTGGCTCTTTCTACTCTTGAATTAGGTCTTTAGGTTTCCTTCTACCTTATTTACCACATAGTCCTCCCCCATCCATACTTATACATAATTAAAAAAATAAAAAATACCATATTATCTTTTTTCATGTTGAAATAAAACCTTTTACCAAATCTCATGAATTATTGATAGTTACAAGTCCTAAAAACTCATTTTGAAAGGAAAAACCCTAATATAGGGTTTGGACTAGTTTCACAAACTTGAGAAGGGTCAAAATGATATTTCAGTCTTCCAAAGGAATTTTTGATGAAATTTATTATTGTATTAGGTCTTATTTAACCATATTCACATTTTACAAGTGTTATATTTCCATTTTAAAGCTATAATAGATTGACTTAACCAAATTTTAATAGACTGTGTACTTAATCATATGTCTATAGTAATTTGATAAGAGGTTATTTGTCCTAATTCATTCAAAAAAGGGTTATAAATCAACATGGAGGTTAAAAATTCTTTAAAAAATGTTTACACACTCTAAAAAATAAATGCCTTCCATCTAGAACACTTAATTTTCCAATTTCCATGAGATACCACTTTGGCTATGATAAGTTTCTTGATGACTACAAGACTATGCTAATTTTATTTTTGCTTATCCAAATATATGAAATCTATTCAAAAGGATATAAAATCTCATGATTATATGATAATCAACTCACCAACATATACATTTTAATGTTCACTCCAATACATGCATATACCTTATCACATAGATGTATTCTCAGAACTTTTGATTGTAGAAGATAGGGTTGTGTTATTTAACACAAAATGTTTTTAGAATAATAATAAAATATGGTGTTTAAAGACTATTAAGGAATTGTTATGTAAATTTACTAGTTACTCATACATTCCAAAATCCCACCAAATATAATCTCCTCTTCCACAAGACTCTGACTTTCACTCATATTTCAAGGCATAGGTTGTAAAAGCACGGGGTATATAACTTATAATTTAACATTCAAAAGATTTGAAACTCAAATTATAAATGCTATATTCACCATAAAAAATTTATTTTTAACTTACCACTCAAATAAAGAACACAAATAACTTGTTACTAATCATGTTTCATGATCATGCACACTGTCAACTATCTTTTCACATATTCAAGAAGATGGAAGGTTTGTTTGATTTCTTGTTTGAAAATAATCAAAACTTGTATTTATTCACTTTTATGGGGTTATTTAAATTCATATTTTTGAATCCTAACCCCTAAAACTCTCTTGAATCTGAATCTAATACAAAATAAGACACGGATAAGACTCTTATTACCAAATAACCATCAACTAAATTCTAACTTCTTTTGTATGTCAAGAGTATCCTCAACTAGCTCAAATGCTAACATATTTCTCAAATATGAGTTTAGGTATATGTATGGTAACATCCTAAAATCCTTGCTAGATTCTAACCACACTAAATTCAATGTTGGACTTTTTGAAACAAGATTGAAGTCTATATGAAAGTTCAAAAATTCAAATGAAAGATTTAGTGGGAAAGTCCAATACAACTCTAATTCAAAATTAACACAATTATATAAAATTAAAAATAATCCTACAAACTTATTATGACCTTTACCACCTTTTAAAGACTCTAAACATGTAAACTACATCACTATTTATATTGGGTAGTGTTTCTCCTACATCACCTCATCATCCCTAATCACTATTTCATATACCTCATCATCTCTAATCACTCATTCCTAATCCCTCATCTCTCCTAATCACTCCCTCATTAATCCTCACCATCACTCATTATCCCTAATCACTCTTTCATCCTCATTAATCACTCCCTCATTGACCCTCACTATCCCTCATCATCCCTATTGACTCTTTCATCATCTCTACTCAATTCCTCCTCATCCCTCCTCATACTAAATTACTTCATACAATACCTTTATGGTGGTATTTTGTTGGATTTTAACAATGTTAGGAGATACAATTGGAGAGTTGAGTTCTAGCATAAAATATAATACATAGTGATCAAAATTATGTAGAGGTAAATTTGACACACAAATATTTAACACCTATGAAAAAATATGGGCCTATTAGAAATGATGTAATTAAAAATTGAAAATCTTCCAAAAAAAGAGAAGCAAGTAAAACCACCATAGCACCAAAAATGGGTAGTAGATACATGAAGATCACCAAGCTATGAGATTTCCTAAAACCAATCAATTGATTTTCATATGAGGAAATTTTATGATCTGAATAATTATATTTAAGGCCTTCTATTTGTATGTATATTGATTGAGTCATCATACTAGAGAGTGAAAAATAATTTTCAAATGATTAGAACAAGTAGTCCAAGATTGGAAAGTAGTTCTTAATTCATAACTTTAATATTCAATCCAATGAACAATGTCACACTATGAGCCCTCTACTTCCACATCTTGAGAAGTGGGTTCAAGTTATCTAGCATTATAAAAATTCAAGTAGATAATAGATTATGAACCCAATGATATGGCCAGTACTAAAAAATATCTCTACTTCTCCTAACAAAAAACTATATGAATTAAGAATATTATTTCATTAACAAATGTAGATCAATGATGAGATAATACACATCATCATTTATAATGAAATTCAAAATAATTTAATTTATCCTAAATCATATTTTCAAAAATTGAACTTGAAATTTATACATCATCCATAACCATACGCTAGTGTATGGTGTAGTATAGGCCTTGAGAAATGGATCACATAATAGTGTCACTTGGTGTACAAAATCAAACTTTTTAAATATACAATCCTTTGTGACATCTCACCATTATAGGGTGTGATGTTTTACATCTGGTCAACCATGTATTTACCATTGACATGTAGTCTATGAAGTAAATCCTTGAATTTTTTTGATAGATTGTCTAGATCTAAAATACCATATATCATAGTAAGTTCATAAGCTTTTAGTCATTAGTTCCAAGAAGTGCAAGAATATTTTAGTTCTAGTAATAATTATACTATTAATGATAAGAAGTAAATGTTTAATTACATCCTTATGTCACCATATCATAGTGTGTTTTATCCAACAATAACAAAGATGAAATAATTGAACCATAAACTAGATGAATATAAGGATATATTTTAGTCACTTAAATAGCTTCTTGCATACTATACACTAAATGATACTATTGATTTGATCCCTTAACTACCTCTACCTCAAACATATTTATATAATATATAATTTATAGATAATGAATAGATCAAGTAGTAGATCTATGAATCATGGATAATGGACACATCATACCCAAATCATTGCCTTAAAAAATCCCAATTGTGTTTGTGCTAAAGTTGTGAATCAATTAAAAAATATTAACAAGATTAATGTGAAGAAATATTATCCTCATTTAAATTTATTATGTATTATGAGGGATGAGAAGTAAGTGATTAGGGATGATGAGGTATGGTGATAATTAATTAATTAGTGATTAGGGATGATAAGCCTGAGTGATTAGAGATGATGAAAGATAACTAAGGTCAATGAAGGAGTGATTAGGGATGAGGAAGGATGAGGAGGGAGTGAGTAGGGATGAGGAAATAATTAGGTATGATGAGTAATGAGGAAAGAGTGATTAGTGATGATGAAGGATGAGGAGAGAGTGATTAGGGATGATGAGGGATAGTGAGGGTCAATAGAGGAGTGATTATGGATGATAAGGGAGTGAGTAGAGATTATTAGGGATAGTGAGGGTCAATGATGGAGTGATTAGGGACAATGAAGATTGATGAGAGAGTGATTAGGGTTAATTATGGATGAGTAAGAAGTGATCAAAGATAAAGGAGGGGTGATGATCAAGTGAAATTCACATGTAAAGTGGTTGTTTGATGTGTGGAGGTCATCAATGTGACCTACACTACCCAATAACACCACTTTGCATCAATTTCAAAGTGAGTGGTTTCAAAACTTAAATTTTGATAAACCTAAGACTCCTATAAATGTCAAGAATCAATTTATAAGGTATAAAAATCTGAAAAATGACTATATGTTTACCAAAAATGGATATCAATTGTAAAAGTTGTCCTAAAATCCCTAGGTTTAATACTTAGACCCTAAAAATGTGAAAGTACTAACCTGATTATGTTGAAAAGTTAATTAGGGTTGAGAAGAAATTAGAGACAACTCAGAGTAGTGGAAGGAATTTTCTTAGAGACCTATTAAATCCTAAATAACTAGAGACAAGATTTGATCCAAGTTGTTATAAAGCATAAAAACTAGTAAGGGGGATAGTCTCAAAGTAAGAGAGATTGAATGCATTGAGTAAGGAGAATAGAATGAAGAGTTTAGTGAGACCATATAAAGAATGATGGATAATAAATTAAATGAATAAAATGTAGATGTGAATTTAAAATGTGTGGAGGGTCTAAAGATAGAGATCAAATAAGAAAAGACAAAGTGAAAGCTATGTGGATATTGGTAAAGAGCTTGGACAAGTAGAGTATGCAATAGGGTTTTGCATAATGAGGGATAGTGAGGGGCAATGAGGGAGTGATTTTAAATGATGAAGAATCATGAGGGTTAGTAAGGGAGTGATTAAATATGATGAGGGATGAGTATGGATTGATTAGGGATGATGAAGTGGTGATTAGGGATGGTAAAGGCCAAAGAGAGAGTGAATAAGGATATTGAGGGACGGTGAGGGTAAATTAAGGAGTGATGAGGGATAAGGATAGAGTGATTAGGGATGATGAGGGATAGTGAGGGCCAATAAAGGAGTGATTATGGATGATAAGAGAGTCATTAGAGATGACTAGGGACAATGAAGTTCAATGAGAGAGTGATTATGGATAATAAGGATTGATGAAATAGTGATTAGGGGTAATGAGGGATGAGTAGTAAGTGATCAAGAATGAGGGATAGGTGATTTTCAAGTGAAATTAACATGTAAAGTGGTTGTTTGATGTGTGCAGGTCATCAATGTGACCTACACTACCCAATAACACCACTTTGCATCAATTTCAAAGTGAGTAGTTTGAAAACTTCAATTTTGACAAACCTAAGACTCCTATAAATGTCAAGAATCAATTTGGAAGGCATAAAAACCTAAAAAATAACTATACGTTTACCAAAAATGGATATTAATTACAAAAGTTATGTCTTAAAATCCCTAGGTTTAATACTTAGACCCTGAAAATGCCTAAGTACTAACCTGATTGGATTTTAATTTTTTTTTGCACATCATAAGCCATGCAACTATGAGACCTACTATATCAGATGTTGAGTGACCCTAATTTCTTATAATTATTAAAATAAATTTAAAGTATAAGAAATTAAATATATACTTGACATTTAGAGTAGTAAATATAAGCTTATGGACAAAGTTGGCTTCACTTGTAATTCCCAAATGTTCATGGAGCTCATTTTGAACTTAATACAAAGTAATTCATACATGTTATATAATACATCATATAATGTATACATGTTATACAATATGTACATGTTATACAATGTATACATGTTCCATAACACATACACATTATTTGAATTTAAATTGAAAACTGAGCCTTTAGGCTAAAAAATGGCTTTGATTTCCAAGCCAAAGGCTTGGGACTATGCATCTATAGCTGAGACTGATAATTTTAGGAAAAACCAACAAATTTAAACTTTAAATTCCAAATATGCTATGGATTTCAACATTAAAATTCAAAAAATTATTACCATTATGATGAGCACATTTTCCTCTTTCCAAATGTATGATTTTTATAATTTTTAGGCTATTTTAAGGGTTCAAACTATATTTATTTCTAACACCTTTTTTAGGCCACTACTTGCCTCACCCATACATGCCTATTCATGTTTATATAATTTGGTTTTCATATATCCAACTACAAAAAAAATTATATGGTTACAAACTAGGTCTAATTCTACACATTAAAAAAAAGTCAAATTTCAATTTTTTTGAGGTAGTTAGGGTGGGTTGCACAGATGGCTACCCATTTTTTGGTCAATTTTTATGATATACTTAATTGCAAAATTAATAAAATAAATATTCATAAAAAATATATAAAAAAGGTTCATAACACACTAGAAGATCTAATATAAATATTCACCAAAGGGTTTATAACAATATTTAATGATGCTAAAAAAATGGTGGGTCACACAAAATGGTACAATTCAATTTTTTTAAAAAAAATATAAGGTTCTCTTCAAATTTTATATGTTTAACCTATTTATACTTAACCATTTTTAAAAAAACTTAGTTTTTTGGAAACTAGACTTGAAATTCTACAATTCATGTTTTTATACCATCTTCAAATGTTGAGTGTATCCATCTTTAATTATCTGTAGAAATTCACATTGTTGAAATTTTAGAAAAATCATATCCATGAGTAGCCCCTTTTTTGTCCCCCAAGTTGGTACACTTACAAAAACCCTCATAGGGTCTCTCATAGAAAAATTAGGGCTAATCTCTTGTATGCTAGTAATGTTCATATTGCCACTCACACAATGAACAGTGGGACCCCTCCTAATATCTATTCACAACATAATCTTATATTTTCATTATAAGACCAACCCAAATTAGAGTATACCCTCAAAATTCTCTTCTTTATCTTTGAATTTAGTCAACATCGAGGAAAATATCCTTCTAACATTTAGAATCATTTGATTAGTGGTCAATTTGAAGATTCTTATTCACCTATTCCTATATTATCAATTGGATTTGAGGGTACCAATTTATTTGATTCTTAGACTCTTCCTTTGATTATGACCTCTTCTCATACCATGACCTATTATTCTCTAACTTATTCCATCTCCATGACTAGTATATCCACTAACATGGCAAGTTCTACATCTAGTGGGCCTCTCATAAGATCCACTATCCTTAATCCTTCCACTAGTACATCATTTTTTACCCAAGGTAATCATGATACTAGTGCTTCTTCTTCTCAACCATTCACTAGTCCATCTTTTTCTACACAAGAAATTTTTTCCACTAGTGCCTCACATTCTCATAATTCCTCTCAAGTTCTTATTAACACCAATAGTGGTACCCAGGACACTAATACCACATCTAATGCTTCTAATAATGTTAATCAAATGCATCAACTATTGTTACAAACATTTAGTCAAATGAATACATTTTAAGCTCATAACATAAATCAAATGATGAGAATACAAAACCACCTTCTCCTTATTCAAACTCATCCTCAACCAATGGCTTGGGGCAAACATAACCAAAATGTTGCCACTCCTCCTCTTTAATATTCTCAAGGCAATCTCATTCCTCAGCCTCCTTTGGTCAACAAAACCATTACTCATCTCCAAAATGTACCTCTCACTACTTAAATTGATAACATTGATATAGAAGGTATCACACCTATAATTTATTTTAATAGATTAACTGATCCCACCCTTGATCCTAAAACATTTGGAAATCTTTATTAAGATTGGGTCAAATTGAACACATTTTACACTACCAAAATATTAGCTAAAAATCTCATAGGTGATTCCTTGGATTGGTACAATTGACTTAGAACTCATTCAATTACTAGTTTAGAGAATTTAGTGAATGCTTTAGTTTAATAATTCTAAAATAGTGATCTTCTCAAAAACACTTTGGCCTACTTCATAAATTTCAAACAAATTTAAAATAAAACTACTCAATCCTTTGTTAAAAGGTGGAAAACTTTGTCAAATAAATGTGAACACAAGATGGCTAATGAAAATATTTTCTATCTCTTTACCAATGCCCTTTTTCCTAAACTTCAATATCGGGTCCACACTCTCTCTTCACATACATTGGAGGAGGATTTTGACCAAGATAAATGATAAGATTTCCTTATACATCAATTTGAGCCACCCTAACCTTCTATGGGTCCTTGTCTCTTACTTAAGAATAAAAATTACAATGTTACCAATGATTGTGTTACAGATTCTTATGACATCATTCCCAAAGTTTAAGCTATCATTCCTACCCCTTCATTGGAACTAGTTCCCCTTTCTCAAAAATATACCAATCCTTACTTATCTTCACCTAACAACATTAATGTTAATAATCCTATTTCCTTAGCTAAATTTCTTAAGTGTCTACCTAGGCCTCTTCTATGAGAACTCGACCCTACCTATCCTATGAAATCCTGGTATGATCCTAACATTTTTTGTTGGTTTCATGCAAGTTGGGGTCATTCTCATGAGATCTATAGACAAATTCATAATTTAGCTATGTACATTCTTCTTGGTCCTAATTTTTATCATGATTATATCATTTGAAAGAATCAACAAGCTTATGAAATTACTTTTAAGATTATAAATCACATGATAAAACTCAAGCCTTAAACCAAGCTAATGCTCACTTGGCTATCTATAAGGATCCTCTTCCTAATCATCAACCTATCCAAGATAATCAAGACAAAGCCACCCTTTCCACCAATAATTTATAAAGTCTTTTTAAACCCACTTCTGAAGAGAATGTGGTTAACATGACTAATATGTAAAGGGTAGTTATTTTTATCGATTCCTAACCTATCTACACTCTTCCTTCATCTAGAACATTTCATATTATCCAAGATTCTTCTCCAAATAATTTAAATAAGTTAGGGAAACATGAATTTATTACTTTTGATGATAAAATTTTTGATTCTCCCTCAGATAACACTTCCTTTTCTATTTATACCACTCTTCCATCATCTTCTAACACTAATTATAATCAAGCTTCTACTAACACTTATTCTACCAAATCTTAAAATCAACTTGAATAAACTACTTCATCATCAAAACATGATTTAAAACCTTGTTCCAAACCTTCTTCTTCTTACCAACGTAAATTTCAATCACTTTGATTCCTCCTTTTGGGGAACTCCTTAATCATTATGCACCTATATCTAATAAAATTCTTATGGGTTATGACGAGTGGGATCCCATCACAAAAATCACTAATAACCCATCCCAGATTTTGTTCCTTAAGATTATGAGGACTTATGCACTTCATATAAATCATATTATGCAACTATTATTCCAGATGAATGTCCCTCATCCTCCCCTAACAGGATAGGAGGTAGCCTTATCTGGATCCAAGGATAGTATATTACAACAATGTGAATACATGTCTATCAACATTGATGAAACTATGAAAACTTCTCTTTCCTTAAAATTTCCTTTAGCTTCTATGATTCTAACCAAGATTATGCTTTATGCTGATGATCCTCCCTTATTCATTAGTTTCTAAATAGTTGATATCCAAATTAAGTGTGCATTGATTGACAAGGGTTTTGGCACTTACATTGACTCTCTCAACTTTATCAAAACCCTTAGATATTTAAAATTTAATCTCAAGTCTACATGTAACACCTACCAAGGATATGATAGAAGGAAAATGCCTCATCTAGGTTGTGTGTGAATTCCCATTACCATCCAACATATCACCATCCATGTGAAGGTGATGATATTTAACTTCCCTCTTTCTTATAACATCTTTCTTGGTAGGCCATAGACTCACCGTATGATAGTTATTACTTATTTTTCCTAACAATACATTAAATTCCCTCATAATGGAGCCATTTATAAGATTTAGGGAAACACTAACCCTTAGAATTTCAAATAATTCCAAGACCATGGTATCTTTAAAATTTTTACTCTTGAACCTTTGCCTAGCATTCCATTCTGTGACTTTCAACATCTTAATTTTCCCATTAATTCACCTCGAGGTTACAATAGACATCCTGAACTCATTAGAAAAATTCCTCCTAACCTCTTAGATTTTGATGATGATGAGCCCAATGAGATTAACTATAGATTAAAACAACCATTCTCTCACCCCATATTATCTCTTAGCTTCCTTTAGCCTTAGCCTAATGCTCATTTGTGTGTATCACCACATCTCCCATGATTATTCATTCTAAATATATATGGAGGAGGAATATTAAAAATCCATAAAAATTCAAATTTAAATCATTTTAAAAAATGTAATGATATAAAAGGAAAAAATATTATTAAAAGTCAAATCACACTAAAAGATGTGATTCAAAGCACATCTCCTTCTTCTAGTCGAAGCTCAAACTCCATAGTTAGCCTCATGATAGAGCTGAGGTCTTTTAGAATGTGATAGTATAGTAGATTGGAAAATAAAAATAAAATAATCTTTTAGTGCTACCTACTTCCTCATGTAAGTATCCAATCTTCATAGTAGATTGGCGGCTCTGTAAGGGGTCCTAAAGAATGGGGAACATGTTCTGGGAAGGTAGGTCCATTTTGCATTTTCTTTTACCAATATACCTTCATGAGTTAATCTTAGTAACATGTTTATATGACTATAAATATTTGTGTCTATAGCTAATAGGTTTCCTTTATATTTTGATGGTCACTAGTCACTTAGTGTCTTCTCATGTCCTTAGTATGCCTCTTGTCTCTTAAGGTCTTCTTATAAGATGCCTACATTATAGTTTTTACACTCCATTTTTCATTCTCTATATCCCAAATATTTCCTCTTGAGAAATATTGTTTTGTCTATTGATCACTCCCCTTGGGATTTCATTTGTTAGTTGCATTTTAAGACCACTGATAGGACCCAACATTCTTCACAAATTACGGCCTTTTTCCTTCCTATTACCCACATCCTTTGTTACCTAATTTTTCCTATTTATTACACCCCAGTGGTGTTTTATTTATGAGTACAGTGTAAGACCATGGATATTACTTGACGTTCATCACAAATTTTTCCAATAATACTAGCCACAAACTAAATTACATGTGTTAGATATGAGATAAGATGTTATCGATTATGAAGTTACGCATCATTAACATGCCTTCCAATTTGATTTAGTGTGTTGTATGCTTACCTCATTTTTATTTTTCTCTTATTTTCTTATTTTACAAATTCATGTAAGAATCTAACCATTTATTGAATTTTTCATACTACCCATCTTGAATTAGTGTGATAAATTTAAGACCAATCTTTTGCCAATGATGTTTTTCTATTATACTTCCCAGCATGATATAGTATGATTGATTGACTTAATTAAATTTTTTTATATCATTTATGCCATTTTACACACATTCCATTTTATTAAATTGTTTTTATACTTCCTAATGTGATTTAGTATGCGTTTACTTGTTTTAATTTGGTGCAAAAATATCACTTTGGTTTAAAAACAAATTCCTTTTTACCATCTTGTTTTACCATCCCTTGGTTATTTATACTTAGTCATTTTATTTTTATTACACATTTACCAATTTGAAATAGTGTGTAGTACATTATTTTTTATTGATTATATTTTACCAAGTCCTTTTTGCCTATTTATTTTTACCCATGCATATGTTCTACATAATGATAGAAAAGAAACCACATCTAATATATTTTCTATAATATATACAACAAAAGCTAAATACATGTGCTAGAAAGAAATATATCCAAATCATCCATAACCACAACCATAATTATGATGACATACACAATCAACATCACCATGGAAAAATGATATATCATATATATATATATAATGAGTTTTGATACAACAAGTACAAATATATATATAATGCTCTAGCTATATGGCTAGGCTCCATCCTATCTATCTCATGGCCTAGCCATGTTTCCTATAGAGGCCTCAATCTAAATCCTCTTAATAGTATGTTGTAAGGAGTCTATCCAAGATATCAATCCCTCTACTTGTGCTTGTATGTATGTTACTTGCGCTTGTGCCTATGCCAACTTGGTCTAGGTCATTGTATGTACTTATGTCATCTACATCATTATATCCAAATGTGCATCTCTCTCCTTTAATCATGATTACCATACCTATATCTCACTTAAACCCTTCTTTTTTGGTGGTTTCATCCTCTCTCTCTCTATGCTTGTATCTACCTCATTGCCTCTCTATCTAATCCAAACCAACTTGCCTAAGTTGGGGAAGATGGTAAACTAGGATCCTCTAATGTTGGAGGGTCATACAGTTGAAGAGTCTCATCCAGGATGTCATAAAATGTTCCTCTCATAAGGGACCCCCATCTCTCCTCCTCATCCTTAGCTATGCCTATAAAATCACACCTAAGTAGATTAGATCATTGTTATATCTCACAATATCTATCTATCTCTAATCTCTCTTTCAAAATAAAAACTTAAGGAATAATTTAATCATATTTATTATTTGTCTATGTCTCAACCATTATGGTCTCACCATCTGCACAACCACCTATCATAGTCTCTCCATCCATATGACCTCCTAACACTTCCTCTATAGGTTTCCTCCTTAATGTAAATCTAGATATCATGGCTCGTGTCTACCTCAACCTATCCCTGAGTGGCCTCTCTATCCTCTAGCTTTCCTCTGGCTCACCTATTGGGTCACCAGGGATAGAGATAGTCTCTATTCTCTCCTACTCCTCTTACCTTTGCCAATGTCATGTCCTTAGTAGTTATAGCTCATCTCTCTTTGGAGTTAGTGGTGGTATTTATGGTGCCACTACCTCCACAACCTTCTTATCTTGCTATAGTACCTCTTGTGCTTGCCCAATATATGGCCACTCATGATGTGGTTTGAGCATTGGCCTCATCACTAGTGACCCTAATCCCCTCCTCCCCTACATATCTCACATGATGAGGCCACTGCTCAAGCATCAATATCAGTTATAATAGATGAGGTAAACCCATCTATCCTAGTACCCATTTTACCAAATATGTCTCTTTCCACAGGTGTAGGGTTTGACCACCCTATCCTCACTATAGCTGGTGTAAATATGTCCCATCTTGGCCATGTAGTCACTATGTGCCCATATGGCTACCACACTATGTCTGCACATATCACCATCTACATCACTATCACATGAGTCATGGCCCATGATACATGGTCTTCTTTCCATAATTACACTCAAGGCAACCTATCATCAATTGCATGGGGAAACCATATTAGTTGATACATGGGAAACCTCTCATATATCCAAGCTATCAGTAATATAATAGGTCCTATCTACTTTTACCCTCTAAACATGACCTCATTAAATCAAGTATGAGTTAGACCCAAATGATATAGCTAAGATTATATTTTACTCCCTTCTCTAGGATCATCTTACTCAAGGCTCCATGAATTATGGTACCTTACCATTTGAATTGTGACATAACACTCATTATGTCACAAAACCTATCATAAATTTCTAGATATATAGAATCTATGATGAATATACATTGAACATACTAAATCTCCTACTTGTCAATATCATAACTAATCCTATATCCCATATGGTTAAGGCTTTCTTCTCCTCCATGCTATCATGTATACTTGCAGTCATCCGTGCTCCTACTACCGATAGCCCTAGGATGGAATGTATATGTTAAGCACAAAATATACTGAGAGGGGGGGGTAAATTAGTATGTTATATATCTTTTAATTAATATGATTTATTTTCTTTAACCACTTAATCACAAATTTAAGATATGAAATAAAACTAAAACAATAACATGCACCACATAAGAGAGAGAGAGAAAGACACTAGATTTTTATGTGGAAACCCAAAGTAGGAAAAACCATAGAAAACAATCTTAAGTATATTAATGAGCACCAACTCAAATTTAAAAGCTCACAAGCACCAACTTGTAGGAGCACCAACCTCTTTGCTGAGCACCAACACAACAACTATTTATGAGCACCAACCCATAAGAACATGAACCCCTTGAAAATATTTGTGAGCACCAACCCACAAGAGCACCAACCCCTCTTGTGTATAAAACAAAACTATCTCTCAATGTTTCTTACTCAATAAATTATATAACTCTATAATATCTCTTATTTTTCTCTCCTCTTTTCTTATATAAAACAATTACAAAACCATGCACTCTCTTGCATATTACAACTGGCTTCTCAAGCCTTTATTTATATATTTCCAAATGTCCTTTGAAATTCACCCTTTGTGGCCCCCTAATCTTCTTGGAAAATGGTGCCAAACTTGCATGACCCTTCATATCCTTGCATTTGAAAAGTCACATAGTGACCCTTCATAAAAAAATGTGTCCTTTCCTCTTTTATCTTTATCTTGGTGACTTTTTGTATTCCTCAAAGTGTCCCTTCATGGAAAAATGTGCCATACCCTCTTTTGTCTTCACATGGTGACTCTTGGAATTCCTCAAGATGACTCTTCATGAGAAAATGCATCCCATTCCTCTTTTTTCTTTACCCCATGACTGTTTGACTTCTTTATGGGCCCTCTTTTGACTTATATGCAACTAAAAATATATTCGTTAATATTAAATAAATATTAACACACATTAACTAAGATATGAATATTAAAAACACCATTAAATGCAATGGGGCCTTTATCACCAATGCTAGACCTTTGACATCAATGATAATATTTCCAATAATACATTCTCTAAAGTGATAACTACCTCTACTAGATCCCCAGCCACCTCCTATCTGAGAGTATTGGTCAATCATTCCCAAAATCCTAACAACATGACTAATAGATTTGTGCTCAAGGGAATATTGAATATATCAGTGATCCCTCCTAGGCCTACAACTACTAGCCTAGCTCTATCTCCTATCATTAGATTCTCCAATAGATCTATTAGCCATGATGCATCAACCAATCTCTAGAACTGAGGTTGTCCCTACAACCAATAAATAGAAAAAATATGTATTAGAAATTCCATGTCATGTATAATCATAATACATTCTTTTTACAATTTTGATAAAAAAAGCTTAAATTGTTTTCATTCATTCATTTTTACCTATTTTTAGTCTACTTGTTTTTTCCCTTTCTTGGTCATTTTAGGCCATTCTATCCTTCTTTCAAAATTTTGAACACATTTTTGTACCATTCTAGTTCTTTGGTCAACCTAGTTTGACTAAATTTTCCTTGTTTTTGGCTTGGTTGACTAAAAAATCTAAGTCAACCCTCTTATTTTCTCTTCCTATATACTACATTATCTTTTTGGACTTTTTTAGATCAGTTGGAAAATTGTACTAGGTCGGTAGTCTATAAAACATACAGGGTTGGTAGTATGGATTTTGCTCTTTTTTATCCTACTAGGTTAACTAGGTCGACCTAGTTGTTTTTGACTACTGACCCCTTGTATTTTCCTTGAAAAGTGCCTTTTTGTAGTCTTCTCCTTAATTCCTTCAAACCCATTTCTTGTCTTGGTTTTTACTACATATATAATCTAATTTTGCTTTATTTCAACATCTAAAAATGTTAAAAATTACATTTTTCTAAAAATACACTTAATTTATTAAAATACTCCAAAATTGGCTTAAGATTCATATTTGTATACCTATAGTGCACCCAATGCTACTCCTAGAGCTTCCACTCATATAACATATCATTTCCTCTCCATCCTAGCTCATTTGGTCTCTATATCTATTTTTCTCTCCTTCACAAGTCAAAATAACCAAATGACTCTTCTTTCCCCTATTTAAAAACACTTTTCAAAATTCAAATTCTTCAATTATTTTCTAGCCAATTCCTTGTTTTACTTATATCTTTGTTTCTATTCATCCATTTTTTAAATCATAAAATTCATTGGATTCATGATGATGTAGAGAATATTTTACACTATCATATGATTATATTATAAAAAAATTGATTTTTGACTATTTTTTGCACTAACTTCTACATGTTCACCTAGTGTTCTTCACATTAGACACCTTCACATCTCTTGCAGTCTACTTCTTTATCTAAAACACAAAGCTAAGTAAAGGTATGTATTTTTTAATTATATCCTTTCATTTATCTTATCTACTACTTACTTCAATTTACTTAACATCAATATTATGTTATCATGTTCTATTTATTGAAGCACCATCTCATGTTGTACTTACATGACACATGATGAGCTTCGAGTGGGACATATGTATACACATAATATTTTTAAAATTTTATTGATTACTGACATTTTTTATCTTACATTAACCCATCAAGGCACAATCTCTTCGAATGCACACTTTAAAGGGTGCATCGAGAAAGAATATTGGCACTTCATAAGATTATTGTCCCTTTTACCACTTTCCATATAAACACTTGTCTCCTAAAACCATTTACCATAAGATTATTCTTCTCAGTCTTATCCATTTCAAACATTGGTCATGATTTATCCTCCCTATTCTTGCCTTGACCCCTTTTTGATAGTTGATTATTCTAGGTAGATTGGGTTGACCTTGTATAGTTTTTAGGCTCTAATTACTATAATGGGTTGATAAGTTTGACCTTGTACTATATAGGGATATTTTTGACTTGGAGTTTCATTAGCCCTTTAGTCAACCTAGCTTAGGACCTAGTGATTTACCCCCTAAAAACATATAGGGTCAAATGGGTCAACCCTGTATACTAGACATATTCATAAGGATTTAGGGAAAGATCTATCTATATATACAAGTCATTTCCAACCATTTGAGAATAGATAAGTGAAGAAGAATAAGTGTGAATTAACATCTACTTATTGACCATTCTACTTAAGGAATAAATCTTTGGGTTTCATACTTTCTTTGGAGATAGGGATCTTGTCTTGTGGAGAAGTATTTTGGATTCATAGATAGGTTATGTATCCTGGAGCTAATTTGTCATTGTTATCCTTAAATACCATAATAATATCTTGTGAAGCACCTTGGCCAAGGAAGAGATTTAGGCTCAATGGGTTCATCTTCAAGGTAAGTATTCCTAAATTTATTTATCCTTTGTAAGAGTAGATAGATAATGTAGTTGTGCTTCTCTCCCATGCATTAGGATTCTGTATACATTAAGGTGAATATATATGTCTTCTATGCATGTTTAGTTTAGTCTATTTTGTTTCTAACACCCACTTTGTGACATAATTTTTGTTGTGCACTAGATTATATTTACTTTATATTTTATTAGAATAGAGTGAACATTACACCTAAGACTCTTTTAGGGTTGTTGCATGATTATGTTAGATGTAGGCTTTGGAACCCTTCCTAGCATGGTGTATTGTGACAAGTGATCCCCTAATTAGGTTTATTAAATCCCCATATTGGTCATGATCCTACTTAATAAATGTATTCCCAATCAGAAGTGTAGGTATGCTATATCTTCTCTGAGCCAAGATTGATTTATAGACATGATGCATTTTTGATTACATACAAAATGAATCTATTTTTGTGATTTTATACATATTTTTAAAATTGGTGATTTTTGGATTGTAAGATGAAAATAAATGCCATAAACATTGTTATTTTTTTAATTTAGAGAGGTGGTAAGGTTCCATTGTTTTCCATGTAGCATAGTGTCAGATAGATATACAAAGTTTTTAGGTCATTTTTGGAGGATGTTATTTTAGATATTTTTTACTAAATTGAGTTCTATAAATATCATCATACCATCCACATACAAATAGACAAACTAAGGTTATGAATTAAAACCTTGAAATTTTTTAGAGATGCTTGATTGGAGATAAACTAAAGCAATGAGATTTTATTTTAATGAAATAATATATTTTTTATAATAATTTTTAAAATAGGAACACTAGGAAAATACATTTCCAAATTATCTATGGATGTATCTTGTTGTTCCCAAAACCTGTCACTCCTTTTTGGGACAACACATGAACTATTTGTGGTCCTACAGGCCAAAAATTATCTCTTCCCTTCTCAAAAATTGTTCTGGGCATTCAAATTCTCCAATTTTTAAGCTTTTTCAGCTAACGGACTCTGCAAGCTCATTTCTATGGACTCTGTAGGAAAAAAATGAGTTCCCAACACTTAGGCATTTTCAAGGTTGGTTCAATCAAATGTTTCAAAGGAGTCTTCCCAAAGCTCGAAGGGAAAGTACCCTTGTGGAGGGAAATGGAACAAAAGGATATCTTTTAGAGGGATTTTCCATGGTGGAATTTTACAAGTAAAATCCTTTGGACATTTTGTCCAAAGGAATGATCAAAGGCTCGACAGAGAGCTTGAAGGACAAGTTCCCGTGTGGAGGGCACTTACGAGCCAAAATGACCTTTGCAAATTTTTTGAAAGGCAACTTTGGAGATCAAACAACCCTTGTAGATGGCAGTTGATGAGCAAAATGGACCATTGCAAAACGCTGAAAGGGTAAGATTTTCTTCAGAAAAGTGAACAAAGGCAAGTGCCCTTACAGAGGGTAGTGAACAAAAGTGGACAAAGAGATACCCTTTGAAAAGATTTTCTATGGAAAAATGTTAAGACAATTCCTTCAGACTTTTGTTTGAAGGAATTCACTTGAAAAAGAAAGCCTGACTGAAGGGAAAGTTGACCAAAAGCAAGCAGGAAAGAAACATTTCCTTCAGACAAAATGTCTGAAGGAATTCCTTTGGACATTTTTTCTGAAGGAATTTGAGGACCAAGGAGCTCAAAGGACCCTGAAGGGAAGGTACCCTTGCGGGGGACTCTCGGCCAAAGCTGAAGGGATTCCTCCCCTTTGGGAAGGGTCAAATAAAAAAGCTGAAGGAATTGTCAAGGAGGGTGATGGGCCCAAAGACGTTAAGATTCATCATCGCAAACTAGCCATTGGGATCCAAACATCTAATGACATCCCTGTAGATGTCAAATTTGGGGCAATAGACTAGCTATTGGCTTTCAAATGGTGATGGGTATGTGAATGTCAACTTTATGGCAATGAAATAGCTGTTGATATATAAAGGCTTGAGCATGGACTTGAATGCATTTAAAGGCCTTAAGGCCAAAAGGAAGAACCACTGAGAGAAGAGTGTAAGGAGCCAACACAGCTAGGAATTTAG
The DNA here is from genome assembly GCA_037957365.1 of Torreya grandis. Taxonomy (NCBI): domain Eukaryota; kingdom Viridiplantae; phylum Streptophyta; class Pinopsida; order Cupressales; family Taxaceae; genus Torreya; species Torreya grandis. The sequence continues at coordinate 1,635,039 of JARHVA010002107.1, read as the reverse complement.
CCTTGAGAGCTCAAATTCTAGGAAAAGACAAAACCAGGAAGAGAAAAAGCTGGAAAAAGACAAAAGTTAAAAACAAACTCAGTGACTAGCTAAAGATGTTAAGCACATAATATACTGAGAGGGGGGTGAATTAGTATATTATATATCTTATAATTCTTTCCCTTTATCAAATTCCACTTAATCAAACATTCAAGATATGTAATAAAACTCAAACAATAAACATCACACAAGATAGAGAGAGACACCAGATATAACATAGAAACCCAATGTGGGAAAAACCATAGAGAATCAATTTCAAATATATTCATGAGAACAAACCCACAGGAGCACCATACCCCTTTGCCAAGTACAAACCTCAGCTACAATTCATGAGTACTAACCCATAAGAGCTTCAAACCCCTTTGTCGATCACCAACCCAGCTACAATTCATGAGCACCAACCCACAGGAGCACCAACCCCTTTGTCGAGAACCAACCCAACAACAATTCATGAGCACCAACCCACAGGAGCACCAACCCCTTTACCGAGCACCAACCCAGCAATAATTTGTGAGCACCAACCCACAGGAGCACCAACCCATTTGTGTATACCACACACCTATCTCTCAATGTTGCTATCTCAACAAATGATAGATCAATACAACATCTCCTTCCTCTCTCTCACCTTTGCTCTTCTAAGCTAGATATAACAAATACAAATCATATTCATCTCTCACAATTGCTCTTCTAGCTAGATATTACAATATCAAATGAACCTTTAACTTCCTCATTACAAATGGCTACTCAAGCCTTTATTTATAGCTTTCCAAATGACCTTTGGCCTTCCCCCTTTATGACCCTTCATATTCAATCTTTTGAAAAGTCATGTGGTGACCCTTCATGATCAAAAATGTCCTTCCCACTTTTGTTCTTATCTTTGGTGACTTTTCGTATTCCTTTAAGTGTCCCTTCATGATAAATTTGCCCTTACTCTTTTGTATTCACTTGGTGACTCTTGGTATTCCCCAAGATGACTCTTCATGGGAAAATGCATCCCATCCTTCTTTTGTCTTTACCTTATAGCTCTTCGACTTCTCCATGGGCCCTTCTTTTGTCTCATATGCAACCAAAAATATATTCATTAATATTAAATAATTATTAACTCATATTATCCAAGATAAACAATATTAAATGCAATGGGGCCTTTATCACCAATAATACTAAACCTTTGACATCAATGACAATATTTCAAACAATCTCCCCCTTTTTCATTGATGGCAACCTCAATCCTAAAACTGCCACATCCTGTCACCTGCACATACCATCATCTAAAAACATACAGTAACTCCCCCTTACTATAGCAACTTGTACCTATTCTCTATACCTATTTTCTGCACCTGTACCTGTACCTATTATTCTCCCCCTTTGACATCAATAGAAAAGGGCCTACCTGGAGCTAACACTTAGATCCCCCTCACTTGATGCTAAACATCAATGGCAGGAACTAATAGAAATTACTCCCAACTCCTCTCACTGATCTTTGAATGTATCCTTTAATCGTGCCTTTGAGAAGATATCTGACAATACATATACATTTTTTACTATCCTTTGAGCATCTATAATCAACTCATTTGAATATTTTATTTTAATATCATAACCTTCATCATGAAACCTTAATGTGTATCCTTGATCAAAAATTTGACTGACACTCAATAGATTATGCTTAAGACCTTTTACATACAAAACATTTTTAGTCTTAGTTTTACCATAATCTAAACTCAAAGTACCTTTTCCAGCTATCTTAACAGTGGTTTTATCTCTAAACCTCACTGTACCACCATTGATATTCTTTAGAGATATGAATTTACTTTTATCTCCTGTCATATGCCTTGAACATCCGCTATCAATTAACCATGGCTGATCTTTACCTCTCATATGTAGAGCTATCTGCACCATCATAGAATCTTCATGTTGTTTCTTATGCCATGTACATGTCTGAACCTTCTCCTTTATGAATGGATCTTTGACACTCTGATTCTTCTTCTTGATGAATGGAACTTTGAAACTCTGATCCTTCTTGACTGACTTGAACATGCTTCTGCAATACCAATCTATGTGTCTGAAGTTGTTACACTTGTAGCACACTATGGTCTCTTCATCAAAGCTTGATAGAGGAGCAAAAGAGTTGTGGCTTCTTCTTGACTCTACTTGACTTACCTTCTCCTTATTTCTAAAATTGCTAGCTCTTTTTCTACATTCTACTTTCTTGTGACCATATCCATTACAATAAAAATAATAGCCATAAAAATAAGACCTGTCTGTATATCTCTAACCTGATTGCCTTTTGTAGCTTTGTTCTTTCCAACCTTCTCTGTTTGGAATGTCCTCTGTATTCTTCACTTCTCCCCTTTTTGTTTCCTCTTGTGTAAGAGCTTTAGCATAGCTCTTTTTATTTTCAAATCCAATCCCTGTCTTATCTAAATATGCTTTTTGACTTTCCAATATCTTATTCAGCATGTTAGTGCTATCCTCAAATTTTGAATCACTAACTACTTTATCATTGACTACTTTTTGAATATCCTCTTTTAAAGAGGCAATTTCAATAACATACCTTTGACATTCTTTTCTTGCTATTTCCGACTGTGCTTTGAGATCTTCTTCATTCTTCTTGGCTTCTTCAAAGTGTGCTTGTAGATCTTCAATCATTTCCTTTGACTCTTGTTTATTTTTCGTGATCTGGCACTTTAATCTTTGATTCTTCTTCTGAACATCTTCTAACTCTTCTAGGGCATAATTGAGTTCTCCTTCTATATCTACTTTAGCTTCTTCCTCTTCTTCTTGATCATTTCATGTATGGCAATGAATAGAATCTCTTCTTCTTCTGAATCACTGACTCCACTATCTTCAATTAAGCTAGGATCCTTAGAATATAGGTTCTTCTTCTCGAATCCTTTCTTGGATTTGCCTTTAAAATTCTTCTTGTATGTAGGCTTTTCTTCTTCTTCATCATTAACCTTATCTAGGCATCTAGCTAAAAAATGTCCAATCTTTCCACAATTAAAATATTTAAAAGGTAATTTTTCTTGATATTTACCTGTTCCTCTTTTCAGCCTGCAAACGAAAAGTGCTTCATTGTCATCTTCATCATCACTGGAACTATCACTTGATTCTTGAATCTTAGCTTTCTCCTTCTTTGATGTCTTGAAAGCCACTTCTCTCTTTGAGGGTTTATCTTGTTTTGTCCACATCTCATATTCCATGAGATTACCATGAAGATCATCCATCTTTAGCTTGGCTCAATTCTTCATCTCAATTGCTTGAACCTTTGCATTATATCTCATTGGTAGAGATCTCAAAACTTTTTACACCACCATTGACTCTTCCAATGTTTCTCTAAGACCTTGAATCTAATTTACTATCTGATCAACTTGCAAGAGATAACTTGCTATATCTTTTTCTTCTTCCATCTTCAAACTTTCAAACTGCCTTCTAAAAGTCTACAACTTAGCTTTCTGAACCTTTCCATCACCTTTGTAAATATTCTCAAGTTTTACCCAAGTTTTAAGAGTAGATTTACATTGCATAACTTTAACAAATTTAGATTCACATAAACCACATAAAATAGCATTTAAAGCTTTATCATTACATTCACTTGCCTTCTTTTCTGCTAGAGTAATTGTAGATGTCTGTGGCTCTTCATATTCCTCCACCACTAATTTCCATATGTCAAATCCAAGGGCCATCAAATAAACCTTCATTCTCATGCTCTAAAAAGCATAATTCATCCCATCAAACAAAGGTGCCTTATTTGTAGAAAATCTTTCCTGTGACCTAGCCATCGTGCTTTCCTGATCTACCTTCAAGCTGTAAAACTTTTTAAAAGGGAACCTACTCTGATACCAACTGTTAAGCATAGAATATACTGAGAGGGGGGTGAATCAGTATATTATATATCTTATAAATCTTTCCCTTTATCAAATTCTACTTAATCAAACATTCAAGATATGTAATAAAACTCAAACAATAAACATCACACAAGATAGAGAGAGACACTAGATATAACATAGAAACCCAATGTGGAAAAAACCACAGAGAATCAATCTCAAATATATTCATGAGAAAAAACCCACAGGAGCACCATACCCCTTTGCCAAGTATAAACCTCAGCTACAATTCATGAGCACCAACCCACAGGAGCTTCAAACCCCTTTGTCGAGCACCAACCCATCTACTATTCGTGAGCACCAACCCACAGGAGCACCAACCTCTTTGCTGAGTACCAACCCAACAACAATTCATGAGCACCAACCCACAGGAGCACCAACCCCTTTGTGTATACCACACACCTACCTCTCAATGTTGCTATCTCAATAAATGATAGATCAATACAACATCTCCTTCCTCTCTCTCACCTTTGATCTTCTAAGCTAGATATAACAAATATAAATCATTTTCATCTCTCACAATTGCTCTTCTAAGCTAGATATTACAATATCAAATGAACCTTTCACTTCCTCATTACAAATGGCTACTCAAGCCTTTATTTATAGCTTTTCAAATGACCTTTGGCCTTCCCCCTTTGTGACCCTTCAATTCTCATGGAAAATAGTGCCAATCTTGGTGACCCTTCATATTCAAGCCTTTAAAAAGTCATGTGGTGACCCTTCATGATCAAAAACATCCTTCCCACTTTTGTCCTTATCTTTGGTGACTTTTCGTATTCTTTTAAGTGTCCCTTCATGAGAAATTCACCCTTACTCTTTTGTCTTCACTTGGTGACTCTTGGTATTCCCCAAGATGACTCTTCATGGGAAAATGTGTCCCATCCTTCTTTTGTCTTTACCCTGTGGCTATTCGACTTCTCCATGGGCCCTTTTTTTGTCTCATATGCAACTAAAAATATATTCATTAATATTAAATAAATATTAACTCATATTAGCTAAGATAAATACTATTAAATGCAATGGGGCTTTTATCACCAATAATACTAAACCTTTGACATCAATGACAATATTTCCAATAGAAGAAAGATAGCTCGAGAGCTCAAATTGTGACATGAGAGAGGGAAAAACTAGAAATATTTATGCAGGAGTTATTCTAGTAGGTGGAACAATCCACCCAGTAGGTAATTGAGCTTGAAAACATTGAAGATAGGGCCTATTTTTCTCCCTTAGAGTAAAAGTGAAGTGGATAGCTGCATAGATATCAGGTGACAAACTAGATGACCCAGGCTTGTGAGAAGACATTTGCAATGAATTAACATGCCACAGTTCAGGCAGTTGCCCTATTCCAGAATGGTCCCTTGAAAAAATTAAAAATACATTCAAGACATCGAAGGCAGTATGGGCCGTTCCATGGAAAAAAACACCAAGCCTTTCTTGGCTACTATATATTGTAATCTCCTTTTTATGCAAGGGAGATCTTTTTGGTTATAGAAGCAAAACTCTACCAAAATTGAGAGGTGATTACTGAGACTTTGAGCTCAAATTGTTGATCATATTTCTTTGTTTGAATGAGAAAGCAAGTAACTTTTAGACTTTGTGCTATTATAGCTTGTGTCATTTTAGGAGATTGTTCTTATGCCTATCTTCTGAATGTGTTCTTGTTCAGTTAATGAAATAAGTAAAATTAGTAAAAGTAATTAGGAAGGTGTACTGAAGCCAACTGTGTAGAGACTTTATGCTACCACAATTGCTTTTAGTGTGTTTGTCTATTTTCTATTTCAATGTAAAAGACCTTGGGATGACTTTGTGCCCTCATTGTCTTTCATATTTCACTTTTGGGAATTTGAGGGGGAGACTTTGTGCTACACCTCATTCTACTAGTTACTGCACCCTTATTACTAGTTACTTGTTACCTATCAGAAAGAACTCCTGTTATTTGTTGTAAGACCACTTCTAAAAGAAGAGAAGTGCCTTTAGTGTCTTCACCAAGATTTCTCAACATCATCTCTGAAAGAAGAGAGATAGATGGTGTTACCCTACCCTTGAGTGTTATTTTCTACATATATATATAGTATATAATCCCTCATATTTGTAAGGGAACCTCCCCTTGATGAGAGGAGATATTTGTCCCCTTTTGATGTGGTAAACCTGCACACTTGGCCAACCAATCTCCCTATGCTATGGTTGAAGAGACCTATTTTGCCCACTAGTTAGCTGGTGACAAAATATTCACCCAATAGTTTTTTTTGGTGACTCAACTAGGGAAGAACAAGTAGTTTGAAGCCTCAAGCTTTAAGCTGAAGTAGGGCCAATTTTTTTCCATTTTTATTCTACAATCTACCAACTCCACACTATACAAGAAGCCAGAGAGCCCAAGGTGTTGTTGACCCTATTTTTGAGTTGGTGCAGCAAGGAAATTTTGATTTGTTTCCTCCACAACTTCAAGTTCAATGAACTAGGAGTCTTCCTCCTACCAATACCAGGTCACCACTACAAGGCAGAGCTACTTTTTCTACTGTTAGCAGAGCTTTGCCTATACATACTCCACCTAAATTTTTTATTTCCACTTTCCATAATCAAATCATGGCAATTCAAGGCCCCTGGAGTAACTTTTTTGGCCCACTTAATTTAACTCCACCCCTACATGAGCTTCCACATAGTTTAAGGAAGAATTTACCCAAATTATTTGGTGATGGGAGAGTTCACCCTGATGAACACATTGCAGCCTTTAGCATAGCCTATAGTGTGATAGGCATGGAGTATGAAGACATAGTAGTCAGGTTGTTTGTGGAGATGTTACAAGGTGCTGCTATAGACTAGTTCTATCATTTGTAGGCCCAAAATGTGACTGACTGGGACACTCTTAAAGCTAAATTTGAAGGCATGTACAAGCCTATAGAAGATGCACATGCCCTGCTGGCCCAGCTCACATAGATGAAGAAAGAATCCCATGAACTTATGAGGGATTTCATTGCTAAATTTGACAAGCTGAAGAACATGATTCCTATAATTGATTAGCCAACACCTAAGAACCTTAAATGTTTCTTCATCAACTCATCACTACCTAAAGTGAGTTTTTTGTTGAGATGTGCTGTCCACATAGACCTTGTTGTTGCTCAAGATTTGGCCACTGAGGTGGAAGATGACCTTATCTTGATAGGAAAGATAAGGAGAGATCTTAACAGAGGTAAATCTTCATCTTCTGAATATCCATCTATAGGCACCACTGATCTAATGGTGTAAAAACTAGAAAATGAGTTACTTACTCTTAGAAAGAAAATGGCACATGGGATGTCATCTACTCCTTTGTATAGAGATATACCAAGGAAGACATTTCCCAATTAGTCATACCAAGGCAATGCTACCAAAAATCAAGGGCAGCCAAACTGTCTTCCTCCCCCATATGGAAAGCTTGCCATTGAAGCACCTCCAACTAATTTAGTAGTTAGATATCTTGAAGTAGAATCAGATTTCTTCTTCCAGCTTGAGTTGAACCTAGAAGATGATGCTAATCTATTCACAAAAGGAGAAGAATAATTGCTGGAAACTCAAATATTGGTTTCTTGAATTACCAGGATGAACCCAAAAGTGAAGGTAAAGTAGTTGAGGAATCATACACTGTGTTCACTCAGTCTAAGAATCAGTCAGCCCAATAAGATGATAAGGAAAAAATAAGAGAAGGATCTTAGCCTACAATTTCAATTTCCAAATGAGGAACTTCTCTACCTTTGCAGTCAAAGGACTTAGTGTTTGCTAAAAAAGTAAGTACTTAAATTATACCTTCACCTTCAACTTCAATTTCATAGATTAGTCCTCCCCTTCCTAAAAACTAGAAGGATGAACTACCTTTCCCTCTTCATAATTCATTTCAGACATTTGACATAATTGACCATGTCAAGAAAACTAAGATCCAAATGTTTGAATTTGAGTTTTTCCAATCCAACCATGAGTATTTGGATAAGTTAGTGGAATGTGTGAGGAATAAAATCATCCCTATAAGACCAACTATTCCAAAGATGACTCCCATGTCTACTCAAAATAACCTTGTCATTGCTCCTCTTATTATTTCCAAAAAGACTAAACCATTTTATGTCTCCCTGCTAATAAATGGACATCAGCTAAACAATTGCATCATAGACTCAGGTGCATCTGATAATGTCATGCCTACCAAATTAATTGAATCCCTTGGTCTCACATTGACCAAGACATTTGGGAGATGTTTCTCCATGGAGAGCAAATAAGTGCCATTACTGAAACAAATCAAGGATGCCTAATTTGCATTTGTAACATTTCTAGACAAGAGGATCAAGATGATAGTCCTGGTGGTCAATCTCCTAGCCTCATACATCATTCTTTTTGGGTGAAATTTTTATAAGGATGTTGGTGGTGAGTTGAGCATGGACCTGTCTGAGGTAAGGATCTCAGTCAAAGGCATTATGCAGAGACTGCTCCCTGAGAAGGAAGCAAAATATGTGGTCACTAAAACATCAGCGCTTGAATCTCAAATTTTATTTGAGTCTTCAAGAATGGGTAATTATTTCTTGACCATAGAGGATGTTCATGTTTCAGCTGATGAACCTTCTAAAAATGATAGTTTGAAAATTGGTTCAGATGGAACAACAAAAGATAGGATAAAGCACAATGCAAATGTAGAAGAATCCCCCCTTCCAAGCAAAGAAAAATCTAAGTTAAGCTCAACTTTTGATGATGTATGGATACTAGAATTAGATCGCAGCTATTCCTCTACTGGTTCAGGAGCTTGGATTGTGTTGATATCTCCTCAAGGAGATATTTTTACTTCTTCATACAAGTTGCAATTCAACAATACTAACAATACTGCTAAATATAAATCGCTGCTACTTGGATTGAAGGCCACTCAAGACAAGGGCATCAAGCTCCTTCATGCTAAAGGAGATGCTGAGCTGGTGGTTTGTCAGGTCAAAAACTTGTACCAAACCAAAAATGAGAGATTGCACCATTATTGCAAACTAGTTTGGGATCAAATTGAAAGTTTTGATGCTTTCAGCATCTCTATAGTTCCCAGGGAATTCAATGATGGAGCAGATGCTCTGGCTATTTTAGCAACTCTTTTAGTTCCTCACCCTAATTTTAAGGGAGACAAATACACTATCAAACTAGTCTTTCGACCAAGTGTGCCTAACAATGCCAATCATTGACAAGTGTTCAATGGTGACAACCAGATCATTGCCTTCCTAAAATAAAAAAAGCAACTTTAAACAACTTCACTTCGAAGGCAGTGAGCCTCAGAAGCTTGAACCAGCCCCTGAATCAATTTCAGACATAGGTGAAGAATTATTATAACTTAAAGAGAATAAAATTTCCAAAGGATTGGTTTCCCTTGAGAATTTGTTTGACAAGCATGCTAGGTTTGCCAAACAACAACAAATAGATTTAAGCTCTTCTCAAGATTCTAATCAGATAAATTTGGGTACCAAGGAAAATCCCAAGATGGTGAACATTGGAAAGTGCTGCACTCAAGAAAAAAAGTACAAGTTCACTACTTTGTTTTGCTAGTACATGGATGTCTTAACATACTCCTATGATGATCTGAAGTCACTCAGGTCTGATGAAATTCACCATGAAATTCCTCTCAAAGATGATTCAGTGCCTTACAAGCAAAAATCTAGGTCGTACAATCTAAAGATATCAGGTAATATTCTATTTGAAATATAAAAAATGTTGAATGCTAGGATAATCTTCCCAATCCATCATTCCACATGGATTGCAAACATAGTCCCTGTGAGGAAGAAGAAAGACAAAATTTGCCTCTGCGTGGATTTTAGAAATTTGATTCAGTCATCCTTAAAAGATAACTATCCTCTGCCCATCATGGACCAAGTTCTTCAGACAGTGATCGGTTCAAAGATGTTATCAATGCTAGACTGCTTCTAAAAATATAATCAAGTTAAAGTTGGTGAAGTAGACCAGTATAAGACTACCTTCACCACACCTTAGGGCACCTTTGCATATTGAAGAATGCCTTTTGGCTTAATAAATGTTGGTGCCACTTTTTAGAGAGCAATGGACCCTACTTTCAAAGATGAAATGGGTAAGTTCATTGTAGTATATCTTGATGACTTGACCATCTTTTCTAAGCAACACCCTAATCATGTGCGCCATTTGTAATAAGTGCTAGAATGTTACCGCCAGAATGGCATTTCTCTAAATCCTGAGAAGTCTATTTTTGGAGTAACAGAAGGAAAACTTCTTAGACACATTATATCCTAATAAGGCATAAAGATTGACTTAAAAAGAGTCAAATCCATCCAAGAGCTTACCCTACCCACGAGTAAGACTGTAGTTCACTCTTTCTTCAAAAAAGTGATTTTTTTATAAAGGTTCATCCTTGAGTTCACTAGGAAGACTCGCCATATTGTAAACATGATGAAGGGAAAGGCCACCTTTAGGTGGACTAAAGAAGGCAAATTGGCATTCTGGAATATCAAGATAGCTATTGCCCACACCCCAATTCTAGTTTGTCTAGATTATACCAAGGATTTCACTATATACATTTATGCTTCTGAGCACATACTTTCAACAATTTTGGTTTAATAGAATGAAGAAGGTGTGGAATCTCCCATATCTTTCATGAGCTATCCTCTCAAAGCTCATGAGCTAAAGTATTCAAACATGGAGAAGCATGCTTATGCAGTGGTCAAGGCAGTAAAACATTTCCATTTTTACATCCTCAATTCATGTGTTACTGCCTTGGTTCTTGATACCACAATCAAATCCATACTAACTCAGTAGGAGTTTAGAACCAAAAGGGGAAATTAGATTGTTAAAATCTAAGAGTTTGATCTTGTTATCAAACCAACAAAGCTTGTATGAGGAAGGGACCTTTGCCAATTGATTGCAGACAATAGACTCGAATAAGTAGGGCATGAAGAAATAGAAGTGGAAGACATGCCAACAGTCCTCTTTGTCTCTACCATGAATGAGTGGTATTTAAGTATTGATCATTTCCTTACTTATAATGAGTGTTCTGCCCACCTATCTCATAAAGAAAGGATGACTATTAAATTGAAAGCTGACAATTTTGTCTTATGGGACAATGACCTATACACGAGGAGCCTTGATGGAGTGTTCCTTCACTACATGGATAAAGAGTAACATAATCAAATTTTGAGGTCTTTTTATAATCTGGCCTGTAGAGGACCTTTTTTTGCATTGATGGCTACCCATAAGATTTTGTGAGCTAGATATTACTAGCTTACTCTATTTTAGGATGCATACAAATGGGTACAAAGATGTGAACTATGCCAATAGTTCATTGGAAGACCCAAGTTCGCTGATCTGCCTCTCAAGCCAGTGGTAATAGAAGAGCCATTTTAGCAATGGGGAATCAATTTCATTGGTGTTGTAAACCCATCTTCAAGCATTGGACATGATTATGTCCTCATAGCCATAGATTACTTCACCAAATGGGTGGAAGCAATTCCAACCAAGCATGCTACTTCAGAAGTGGTATGTAATTTCCTAAAAAAAAACATCATTTGTAGGTTTGGGGTCCCAACCAAAATTATGATAGATATGCTGCCTATTTCTCTTCTCATTAGATCACTTAGTTCTATTTTTACTATGAGATTACTCTCTCCCACTCCTCTAATTATTTCCCATAAGGGAATGGTCAAGCTGATTCAAGCAATAAGAACTTGGTGATCAACATCAGGAAGCTGGTGGATGACAACCAATGAACATGGCATAAAGCATTGGTTGATGCTTTATGGGTAGATAGAATTACACCCAAGAGGGTGATAGGTATGTCACCATTCCAAATTTTGTATGGTCTTGATGTATAGATACTAATTGCCCTAGAATTGCTAGCACTAAAATTGGCAAAGGCGATCGAAGATCAAACATATGAAAGCTTCATCGATAAGAGGATCATGTGCTTAATTGAGCTGGATGAGCAATGAACTATGGTTGTGGAACAAATTACTACACATAAAACTCTGGTGATGAAGCTCTTCAACCAAAAAGCAAAAACTCATGATTTCTAGATTGGAGATCAAGTCCTGTTATGGGACAAAAGAAGAGAACAAAAGGGAATGCATGGGTAATTTGATTCCCTATAAAGAGGCCCATTTACTATCCATCAACTCAATGGTGAAAATAGTTTTTTGTTGAAGTATCAAGATGGCATGCCCTTTTCTCTACCTCACAATGGGCAACATTTGAAGCACTTCAATTCTTGAAGTATCAAATAAGATCATCTGTACATATGTATATTTGTATAGTCTTTAGTTCTATTTTGTGCTTTTCATTTTCATTTTTGGCACCTATATTTTTTGGGTAGCATGAATCCATAGCCTAATGGCATACATAAAGGCATTGGAGATTTTGGTTTCTATTCCCCTCAGCTGCTTCAAAATTTTAACTGAAGGAAGTTCCCTAACTAGAGCTAGCTATTGTTCCCAAAATCTGTCACTCCTTTTTGGGACAACACATGAACTATTTTTGGTCTTACAGGATAAAAATTATCTCTTCCCTTCTCAAAAATTATTTTGGGCATTTAAATTCTCCATTTTTCAAGCTTTTTTAGCTAATAAAATCTGTAGGTTCATTTCTGTGGACTCTACAGGCTCATTTCTACGGACTTCATAGACTCATTTTTATTGACTCCACAGGCTCATTTCTATGGACTCTATAGGCTCATTTCTACAGAATCTGTAGGCTCATTTCTATAGACTCCACAGGCTCATTTCTATGGACTCCATAGGCTCATTTCTACGAACTCCGTATGCTCAATTCTATGAACTCTGCAGACACATTTCTATAGACTCTATAAGAAAGAAATGAGTTTCTAGCACTTAGGCATTTTCAAGGTCAGTTCAATCGAACATTTCAAAGGAGTCTTCCCAAAGCTCAAAGGGCAAGTACCCTTGAGGAGGGCAAATGGAACAAAAGGATATATTTCGAAGGGATTTTCCATAGTGGAATTTTAACGGTAAAATCCTTCAGACATTTTGTTTGAAGGAATGATCAAAGGCTTGATAGAGAGCCCGAAGGACAAGTGCTCTTGTGGAGGGCACTTACGAGCCAAAAATACCTTTGTGACTTTTCTTAAAGGCAACTTTGGAGATCAAATAGCCCTTGTGGAGGGCAAGTGATGAGCAAAATAGACCATTTCAAAAGGCTGAAAGGGTAAGGTTTTCTTTAGAAAAGTGAACAAAGGCAAGTGCCCTTGCGGAGGGTAGTGAATAAAAGTGGATAAAGAGATACCCTTTAGAAAGATTTTCCATGGAAAAATGTTAAGGCAATTCTTTTGGACAAAAGTCTGAAGGAATTCACCCAAAGAAGAAAGCCTGACTGAAGGGAAAGCCAACCGAAAGCAAGTAGGAAAGAAACGTAAAGAAACATTTCCTTCAGACAAATTGTCTGAAGGAATTTGAGGACCAAGGAGCTCAAAGGACCCTGAAGGGCAGGTACCCTTGTGGGGGACTCTCAACCAAAGCTAAAGGGATTCCTCCCCTTCGAGAAGGATCAAACAAGAAAGCTAAAGGAATTGCCAAGGAGCGTGACGGGCCCAAAGACATCAAGATTAAGCATCATGAACTAGCTGTTGGGATTTAGATGTTTGATGACATCCCCATAGACATCAAATTTGGGGTAATAAAATAGCCATTAGCTTTCAAATGGTGATGAGTGCATGAATGTCAACTTTATGACAATGAAATAGTCATTGATCTTTAAAGGCTTGAGCACGGACCTGAATGCATTCAAAGGCCTTAAGGCCAAAAGCAAGAACCAATGAGAGAAGAGCACGAGGAGCTAGTAAAGATGGGAATTTAGCCCTGAGAGCTCAAATTCTAGGAAAAGATAAAACCAAGAAGAGACAAAGCTAGAAAAAGACAAAAGTTAAAAACAAACTCAGCGACTAGCTAGAGAAAGATATCCTGAGAGCTCAAATTATGACATGAAAGAGGGAAAGACCAAAAATATCTATGTAAGAGTTATTCTAGTAGGTGGAACAGTCCACCAAGTAGATATTTGAGCTTGCAAACATTAAATATAGGGCCTATTTTTCTCCCTTGGAGTAAAAGCGAAGTGGATAGCTGCACAAATATCAGGTGATAGACCAGATGACCCAGGCTCAGGAGAAGACATTTGTGATGAATTGACATGCCACAGTTAAGGTAGTTGCCATATTCTAGCATGGTCCCTTGACAAAACTAAAAATGCACTTAAGGCATTGAAGGCAGCATGGGCTGTTCTATGGAAAAAAGTGCCAAGCTTTTTTTGGCTACTATATATCGTAATCTCCTTTTTTATGCAAGGGAGATCTTTTTGGTTATAGAAGCAAAACTCTGCCAAAATTGAGAGGTGATTACTGAGACTTTGAGCTCAAATTGTTGATCATATTTCTTTGTTTGAATGAGAAAGCGAGTTACTTTTAGACTTTGTGCTATTATAGCTTATGTCATTTTAGGATATTGTTCTTATGTCTATCTTTTGAATGCATTCTTGTCTAGTTAATGAAATAAGTAGAATAAGTAGAAATAATCAGGAAGGTGTCTTAAAGCTAACTGTGGAGAGACTTTATGCTATCATAATTGCCTTTAGTGTGTTTGTCTATTTTTTATTTCTATGTAAATGACCTTGGGATGACTTTGTGCCCTCATTTTCTTTCATATTTCACTCTTGGGCAGTTGAGGGGGAGACTTTGTGCTACACCTCATTCTGCTAGTTACTGCACCCTTGTTACTAGTTACTTGTTACCTATTAGAAAGAACTCCTGCTATTTGCTGCAAGACCACTTTTGAAAGAAGAGAAGTGCCTTCAGTGTCTTCACCAAGATTTCTCCTTTATTTGTGAACATCATCTTTGAAAGAAGAGAGATGGATGGTGTTACCCTCCCCTGAGTGTTATTTTTTGCATATATATAGTATATAGCCCCTCATATTTATAAGGGAACCTCCCCTTGATGAGAGGAGAGATTTGTCCCCTTTTGATGTGGTAAACCTGCACACTTGGCCGACCAATCTCCCTATACTATGGTTAAAGAGACCTATTTTGCCCACTAGTTAGCTGGTGACAAAATATTTACCCAACATATCTGATGGGGAATCATTTAACTGAGTGATAACATATA